>RDPX01000269.1:554327-582698 GCA_003991215.1 Morbakka virulenta
TTGAGCTATTAAAGTGAGCTGGAATAAAAAATGGCGAAACGTAAATCATATGATATGGAATTTAAGATGACTGCTATTGAATACGCCGAAAAAACGAGTAATCGAGAAGCAGAAAGGCAGTTTTCAATCGACGAAAGTATGATCAGACGTTGGCGCATCAAAAAATCTGAAATCGAAGCATCGTTAGGAAACGAGAAAATCTCCAAAAGGAAAAGAATTAATGGTGGTGGACGAAAGCCTTGTCTTGGGAACATTGAAGAAAAGTTAATGGAAAGAATATTAACTGAGCACGACAAATCTCATTATGTGACATATAAAATGATTAAAGGATGGATCAATGACCTTGCAACTGAACATGATCTTGTTAATTTCAGAGCAAGTAGGGGATGGTTGCTCAATTTTATGCGTCGTTTTAATTTATCTCTGCAGAGACCACTTATAATCGAAGAAACATTACCCACGAATTCATGTAATTGGTGGTGAGTAACTTTGCAAAAGGCATTGTTATTCGCGATTATAGAAGACGACGCAATTATTTCATTAAACTGAAGCACCTAAACGACTCTCAGTGCGTACACGAATTATCCAAACCAGTTGTAGCGGAGTTATGGATCCACTGAATGGATTCATTTCAAAGACTCATTCTCGTATCAGATTGGTATTTTTCATTTTGTGTAAGGGGTTATTTGTTATGTTGATCGGGGTTATTTGACCAAACGGGGCATTTTATCTGATTGGTTCTGATAGAGCTCTTTTATCTTGTGGAGGGTTCTTTGGTTTTTGGTAAGGGGTATTACTAAATTAGGATTTCACTGTTTACTCACGTTATTATCGATATTTTCAACTGTTACTTATCTTAACGCAAACAAGCGAAAACAACAACAAAAACAACAATCGGAGGGAGGGGTACTCACTGGTGTCTGAAATGTACTAGAATACAATGGGACTTTACACCATAAAACAAAATGCAAATTGGGTACCGGTACTTATAAAGTTATGACAGGCAAGATATTAGCTGCAGGTCGTGGTAGGATTTTCCTTACCGAGATAATTAATGTTTGCACACTAGCAAGGTAAAATTCAGAAGTATCGCTTAAAATTTGATTTTTTATATCGGAAACCTGGCCTATCCAAGGAAGCTTGAATTAGGTACCCTTGATAGGCTTGGTTCATGTTTATATTTAATGAAGACAACCTTCATATCTGTATTAACCAGCTGGTTTCTTATGTCGTCACTGCTGCTTCTTCGCTGCATTTTCGGCTAGGGTGGAACATGCAGGACAGGAAAACTAGTTTACACCGACTAGTTAACAGAGACAAAAGAAGAAACCATTTGCTTGGTAAAACTAAAGTTTAATTCTTTTCTTGCTATAAATGTAAATATTTTCAATTATAGATAGTATTAGAATTTTGGTACTATTTTGTAAGATACTAGTATTTATGTTTTCTTTGTTTGATAGGAGTGTGGGGTGTACTATAATAGAAATGCTGACTACAGAACCACCCTGGGCCGACATGGAGCCTATGGCTATTATCTACAATGTAGGGTCTGGAGAAAAATCACCCAAAATTCCAGATTATACATCTGTTCATATGAAACACTTTTTAAATGAGACGTTTAAAAGGTTAGTTTAAAAACTTTTTAAGTCTCTTTCAATGGCGTGTGTGTCTATCAGGTGTCTGTTTCTCTCTCTGTGCCTCTCTCTATCTCTCTTCTGTCTATTTCTCTCTCTCTCTCTCTCTCTCTCTCTCTCTCTCTCTCTCTCTGTCTCTCTCTTTCTCTCTCTTTCTCCGTCTCTCTCCCTTCCTGTCTGTCTATCTGTCTGTCTGTCTCTGTCCGTCTCTATTTCTCCTTCTCAATCTTCCTTTCTTTCTGTCAGTCTGTCTGTCTATGTCTGCCTCTCTATGTCTCCCTCTTTCTCTCTTTCTTTCTCTCTGTCTATCTGTCTCTCTTTCTCTGTGTATGTTTGTGTGTAGGTATTTTCTCTGTACATTCTTTAAACAAAGGCAATGACCCTTTGTAATACGTTACAGCAACTACCTTTATTTCAAGCTAACTAACTACAGCCATTTACCAATTTTTGCTAAAACTCCAATAAGCCACCAAAAGGTAGCTGTCACAAGATTCAGAAACCATACTTTTGTAGGACAAAAATCCTCAAAATTCAGACAAAATCGATTGTTACGCGTTGCCTTTGCCACACATCATGACTTTCAGTAAATGTAATTACAAAACAATGTCAGATACCATGGAAAAAAGTGTTGAAATCACTAGTTTGATTAAAACTCGTCTAAAAGAGATTGTATTCTTAATACTCAATGCCATCTTACTTTAGCCGACCCATTCACTTTTCCCCTAACGAATATAACACACTAACACCTAGTTTTATCGACGAAAATGTCTGAAGTTCACAAAAATTACAAGCCAAGTTGTTGCAGCAAGCAGTATGACAAATACTGCAGCCACATTTTTCGTCTTGCTGGCATTAGGAGAGAAGACTATATCCATAGAAACAATGCTAAGATGAGCCCTTAAGAAACCTGCAATGTCCATATGAATTACCACATGAAAGAAATACAGAGTTAGGTAAATACAAAAATCTTGGTCAATGGAAAAGTGTTTGTAATGCATAGAGTGATAAATTGCCCTTGGTTTTCAAGCCCCACTACGGCACATAGAGTTAATTTACCAATGAAAACAGGGTAGTCTAGCACACCGCTATCAAATCGCAAGTGATTATCAAATATCAAAGAAATCCTCTAAGAAACATTAGCATTAGCTTTAAAACCTTATTATTATTATTCCCACTTGCTTTTCAAAGGTGCTCTTCAGTGCGTGAAGAGGTCAATGGATATATATATATATATATATATATATAAAATGGAAGAATGATAATGGATATATCTATAATGATGCTAAACATATACGTCAGATAACTTAAGCAAAAGGTGAAAAACAGTCAGGTATTGAAATAAGAAGAAAAGGTCAGAAACAAAGCTAAAGATGAATCTAGAACAGACAGTCCAGAGACAAGTAATGTGAGTCTGCGCTCCTGCAGAAGTTGTCTTCTTTTGTTACCCTGGTCAGTCTTAATCATCTAACCCATAATATGGTGAACAACTTCTGCAAACTGTTACATCCAATATAAAAACACATTTAAAGTCTTCGAAACAAACCTAAAGGCGACGACAAGCTTGGTAGAGATGTCTTTACTGACCTAACCAGAGAAAATACTGAAGAGGGTTATCTGTTGTGGATTCTTGACTAGGTTTAAGTACTGTTTGGTTTTGGTAAAAGAAAGAGAAGGAATTTTCAGCCTTATAATGATAAGAATGGCGATAGCATTTCCCCACTGTTTCTGAAGAAGATGATAAATTGTTTAGCTTCCAAATATCTAAATAGATAAAATAAGAACTTTACCATGACATAAGTCGTAAGAACTTTCGGAAGTACCTTTCGAGAGATTTTTCTCCCGACGTAATTCTACTAATACGATTAGTTAGAGGTTTTACACCTCACAGTGCTGACTTGCATGGCAGCAGAGGTAGAAAGATAAACAGACAGACAGAGACAGTGAGATTGACGGAGAAACAGACAAACAACTTGACAGAGAACTTGAGAGAGAGAGAGAGAGAGAGACAGACAGACAGGCAGATGGACAGGCAGACAGACGAACAGACAAATAAAGACAGACAGACCGAGAGACAGAGAGACAACACTTTGCATTTGATAAATATAGAAGATAATAAAGAGACTATTAATTAGGCGTTCTCTTAACAAATATCTGTTTGTGCACACAGGGACCCAAGTAAACGGCCTTCTGCTGCAGAGTTGTTATCACATACCATTCTAACGTCGAACGAGCACGAAAATGCAGTTCAGTCTACTTTCTCAAAAACTTTGGAGAACAAAAAAGGAGATAGAAAGAGATCAATTACTAGAGATTTTGATAAACTCTTTTCTAAAATGTCACGATGGAAACTTATCTCCAGTACTTTATCTGTGGTAGCACCAGTGACCCACTTTGTAACACTTATCCTTTTATCATTAAATTTAAATATGAAATTACCAACTCGTCAGTGCAAAAGTACACTTTATGACTTTGTATAGTAGGAAAAGTTACAGGCAGATCCAGGAATTGTACGTGGAGGTACCGATGAAAGAAAAACCACGCTTTTTAAATATTGGAACTCTATCCCTTGAAAATGTGGGCGTGCCTCGGTAAGACGTAACTTGTGGTGCATTTTCCAATATATAAAAACACTGCACTGTTATATAATAATATTGATTTGTAATTATGTATTCCGGTGACATTTGTTTGTTTTGAAAACGCACCAATGTGCTCATATTTGTTGCTATACCAGTGTGTTTTAGAATAAAACAGTCTGGTATAGCTATGAATTTGTAGATTTTTTACCGGTGATTCACTGTCACTCGTTGCTTTCAGGCATAGACAAGTGCACCACATCATTCGTGCCACAATGACATACTCTGATCCCGAGCGATTAAACTATCAAGGAACAAGCAATAGTGGTCCTTTAAGGGCCTTTCGTAGTATACGTCTCCGCCTTTTGGCTAAGATCAAGTGTAGTAACTGTTCTCTCCTTGGCCGGATCTTCGGCTATAGGGCCCAACCATGGAGGACAGGTGGTCTTGAGGTGCTTGAGACTTGGCTGATGACCAACCCAACAGGAAGGACCTTCCCACGGAGGGTTCTGGGGGGATCCGTATGTCTTGCATTTTATGGTGTCTTGCATGCTTTCTGCCCCACTTTTTCTTGATCTATTGCTTCCTTTCGGGTCTTTCATAGGTGGATATCAATGAAAGACAAAAATGGGCCCCACTGTTTACCAGGGGTTCCATCAGTGGAAGACCCAGTATACTTGAGCATCAAAGATATATAGGTTTTAGTAACCTTGCTCAGTTGGGGTTAATTAACAAGACGTCAATGTCAGTTGTATGAGTGATATTTGACCTGTAACTACACATTGGCAAGTTAAAAGGTTTCCGCTAATGGAATACGAGTTTGATAGCCCTCATAGTGACGCACTAGTCAGAAGTTCTTGTCAATGTGCACCCCGATCCAATGTTAGTTGCAAACCCCGAAAGTTGATTACTGGTCACGTCTGTACATAAGATGACAATAATAATATTACTTTGTAAATTACACGATTGATAAATGTATATGTTAAGTGAATATTTTCGATAATTCATTATCATTTTGAAAGCTAAAAAATATAAGCAGGAATATTAGTATCAGTCTAATAAACATGCCAGAGGGACAAAGCAGAAGTCCAAATTCCATTGTTCGGTGCTCAGGGTGACTTGGCCACAACATAAGATCAATACAGGTAGGTAACGATTAACATAGTCATCAGCATAGGTTATCATGGATCAAATAATGATGAAAGTGATAAATTCCTTTTATCTTTTTGTCTAATAATTCCCCAGAGCGCACTTACTTGTACTTGTTGAAGCGTCGTCGTCTATTGAGGGTTGCCGATCACAATTCTTCACAGGTCACGATCTTTGGTACGTTTGATTGTCGACTGTATGTTAGAGTTTAGGCCCTGGCAGATGTCTTTGAGCCAGGTTTGCCGTGATCTCCCTCTCGGTCGTTTGCCATGCACTCTACCTATCGGAAGCTTGCGGGTGAGGCCATCTTTTCTGATCATGTGTCCAAAGAATCATAGTCTGCGGTTGAGCAAGTGATGACATAGTTGTGGCCGATTTCCAATTCTTCTGGATACTTCTTCATTAGTTTTCTTCTTATTCAATCTGAGACCATATTCCAAGGAGGTTGCACCGATCCTACTCACAATTTCTTGCAGTGATTACTCAGATGTTGCCAGTTAGATGACGTCGTCGGCATATCTCAGATCTTTAATCTTCTCGCCTCCAATGGAGAACCCTCCGTCCCACCTATTCATTGCTTCCCTCATGATCATTTCGCTGTGCAGATTGAACAGTGTGGGGGACATAGGGTAGCCATGTCTGACGCTCCTCCCGATCGCTAGTGGTTCAGAGAGCCCTGTTGGTTTGTCAATGATGGCCTTTTGATTGGAGTAGAGAGCCTGCAAACAGTCCACCAAGTAGTTTGGTATTCCAACGCTCCTTAATGTTGCCCCCAGCCGCTTGAAGTCTACACAGTCGAAGGCCTTAGAGTAATCAATGAAGCAACAGAATAGAGGTATGTTGTACTCGTATGCCTTCTGGCTGAGAAGGCACAAGTTTAGTATCTGGTCTCTTGTTCCATTGTCCCTCCTGAATCCTGCTTGGGTTTCACTGAGTTCTCTTTCATAGTGCTGATTGGTCCTTTGGTGAACGATTGCCAGAGCTATTTTGCTAATATGGGGGATGAGGGCTATTGTTCGATAGTTGTCACAGTCTTTGTTCTCCCCTTTTTTGTAGAGGCAGATACACCAATGTAGTGAAGTCCAGGGACCATTCTCCATGACAGATGATTTCTTTGCACAGACCTAGTATGCGACTTTGTAAGTCTTAGTTGTCTGCCACTGCTTTCAAGAGTTCGATCGGCAGTCCATCCACTCCAGATGCTTTCCTGTCATTGATGTGTCTAACAGCTGCTATTAGGTCTGCGCGCAGTACAGCCGGTGCTGCCTGGAGCCCATCGTGGATTGCCAAATTTGGTAAGATCCTTGGCATAGAGGAATTCTGTATAGCTTCTCCAGCGCACTTTGATGGATTCATTGTCCTGTAAGACAGTTCCATTTGCATCCTTGATGGTCCTGGAGCGCAGGTTGAATGTCTTCTTCATCCCCCTGATGTGGTTGTACGCATATATGTGTCCATGTGTGTCATATTTGTTCTCTAAGCTTTTACACATGGATTCTAGGTATGCATTCTAATCTTTAATGCAACTTCGTTTCATGTCTTTGTTCAATGTTCTGTTCTCTTGCTCATTTTCAGTGCTTGTGTGTTTCAGTGGTTTAATCTTTTGTCGCTCGTCCATTAGCCCAAGAGTTGCCTCAGAGATCCACGGTTGTCTTATCCTTAGTTTGGCTTTGCTAACTGCTGTCTCTGCTGCTTCCGTGACTGTGTTTGAGTTGTTGCCATTGTTGTTCTGCTTCGGTTCCACTGGGGCCTGCTTCATTCAGTTGCTCTTCTATTGTTGCCTTGTATCGTTCCTCGCATGCTTTGTCGCTCTGCAGGGCTTCAAGATTCCACTTAGGGCTTGCTTGTTTGTTTTGGATATTTGCAGAGTTGCATCTTATCCTGATGTTGGCTGATAGCAATTGATGATCTGAATTGCAGCCTGCACTAGGGTATCCGCGACAGATAAGTTCAGAGGCTTGATACCTTTCTTTTACCAGTATGAAGTCAATTTCATTCCTCACTCAGTTGCTGGGTGAGACATGTTATCTTGCGGCGGATGTGGTGTTAAAATTTGCTGTGGATAACAAAAAGATTGTTGGCAGCGCAGAAATCAATCAGTCTCTGGCCACTTTCGTTTCGTGTTCCCGTTCCAAAACTATCCAATACGTAATTCTCCTTCTCGGTGCCCAGGATTGCATTGAAATCACTCATAACTAGGGTGAAATCACTTGTTGGTGTATTGTCAAGGACTTGATAAAGTTGCTCGTAGAATTTATCATGTACCTCCTGTTCTTTGTCCAGTGTTAGGGCATAGAACTGCACTATGGTTACATGTACTGGTTTGGCATTAAATAGGACAGTCATCATCCTGCCATTGATGGTGTTGTAGCCGAGAACACTGGATCTCAAATTCCCACTGCTGATCAGTCGAACTCCTTGATGGTTGCCTGCATCGCCGCTAAGTATTACGAGAGTTCCATCCATGTCCATCTCCCCTGAGTGGTTTCCATGATTTTCCGCGAGGCTACAAATGTCTAGGTTGAGTCTTTTGAATTCGCGGACAACATTCTAAATTTTCCCAAGTTGTTTGATTCCTCTGATGTTCCATGTGCCTATCCGCATCTCCTGTTGCAGGTTGGTTTTCTTCTGGACAGCAGTACATTTTATACGTCCGGCCTGTCCAGGCACCGAAACGCGCCGATATCGAGTCTGGTTGCCTGGCAGGAGGATTGGTCATCGGTGGGTCCTGGACCTCTTCCGTTGGTTAAGCTTATTAGATGGCGGCCTAGCCTCGCCATGTCACAAAGGCATACAAATTTGTGTGGGATTTTATAAGGCTTCAGGCACCACTCTGAAGCCCGCCACATCCTGCTCCCTTGCCGCTGCGGTCCACGGCTGCTTATTGAGTATTCGCAGTTAACCCTTATTTCTAAGAGCCGTCTGGCTATCCGCCACCTTGCCGACGCGGTGGGTAGCTGCAGCTCACCCAGAGCATAAAACTGGTAAAATCAGTTTCACCGTAAAACTCTTTTGTTGTTTAATTAAGACAGTTTTGTTTACAAGGTAAAAACAGGATAAACCTGACATGCAGTGTTTTGGTTGTGGTGGAAGTAAAGAGCACAATCTAATGTAGAAACCTTTCTTCTAAAATGACATTAACTAAATAAACAAACAATACTATGGCAAACTAATCTCGTTCACCTTTAGGAGAAAATAAAATAGGTTTTACAAAAATAACTGAACAAAAATATTTTATTGCAAAATATAAGTTTTCTGATTTAAGGTCGTAGCAAAGAGAGCTGACATGAAATAGCAGTTTGATACGACTTTAAAATCGCATGTATGGTCCGCTCTGTGATACCGTGTAGAAAGTTGGACTATATCTAAAACAATGAGGAGAAGACTTGAAGCAACAGAAAGGTGGTTATGGCGAAGAATGATAAAAATCCCATGGACTAACTTAAAATCTAACGATGAAGTCTTGAGGATAGTTGGCGAAAAGAGATGCCTTATGAACAACATTCGATTTTTCGGTCACATAATGAGGAGAGAAGGGCTGGAAAATGTGATAACAACCGGTATGATGAACGAAAGCAAAGCCAGAAGAAGACCAAGAGAAAAGTACACATATGGATTGATGAAGGCAACAAGGAAAGCAAGCATACTTGAACTACTACATTCAACACGAGAGCGGCAGGAGCGGGGAAACCTGGTCGACAACGTCCTGCAGGATACGTCTTTTGGTAAGGTAAGATATGACTTGTATGAAAAGTCGCCAATAATCCTCCTCCTTTTCCTTCTTCTAGTGCCTTATCCGATGCGGACGTTGGCGATCATGGTCTTCCATTGTTCTCTATTCTTGTTGCCTTGATCAATTGGGTCTCGGTGATGTCTAACCATTTGGACATCACCAAATGATTGGACTTCCCGTGAACGTCTTCCTTTGAACGTTTACCATCTCCGTTATGACGATGTTATCCATTTGTCCTTTCCTCATTATGTGTCCGAAAATCTGGCCTGTCTGTCTCTGATGGAAAATAGCATTGTTCTCTGCGTTCCGGCTCACCGCAATACTCCGCTGTTTGAGATGTGTGGATTCTGTGATATCTTCAGGATAAGACCACATTTCTGTTACTTTGATCTTTTTTTCATCATAGGAGATATAATACTGCTACTACTAATACTACTACAAAAGAAATAATTTTAATAAAAACAAAAAAAAGTGTAGGGAACAAAATTACGACAACTCAGAAAAAATTTAATAGCTCTCTAGAGAATTGAAACAAATGGCCTGTATTAAAATAGACATACAACCAAATAAAAAATGTAAATACTGCTCATGTATATAATAGTACATCAGGCTTTGTTTAACATGTTATCTGCAATCTTCATGATAAAAATTTATTAATAAATTGTAAATGACCTGCCTTTTACGCAAGAGTAAAAAATAAAATTGCAGTAAGTAGGAAGCCTTTAAGTACCTGAATGCTGGAAATGTGATACTGCTATGAATGTTCATGCTATGATTTGTTTTGGCAGTATCTAACCCATCCCCTCTCACAATTCCACCTCTAAATTTTTTAAACAGGTTCTTTTGGAATTGTGATACTGTCATTAATAAGCAGAAAGCGTATTTAACTATTAGATCTCCTTGCCAAATTTCATTTGAATATCTTGAAAAACCAGGTCATGCACTCAATTTTGTTGCTGAATAAACATCCACCGCCTGGTACTGGGTAGAACATAGAATTTGGCGGGAAAACTGCGCCTTCTCACAGGACAATAATTATACTGAAAGAAAAGCTTATTAAGGCAGCTTTGAGATCATGCAAATATATAACAAAATACAAAGGAATGCTTTCTAGGGTAATAGTGAAGTGGAAGACTTTAAAATCCTGTTGAAGTTACATTTTATTTCAACTTTAAGTCGACTGCACAAATTTACTTGAGATACATTGAAGAGGCTAGCGTTTTCCCATTCTCGTTATTAATCAACTCTGCTCCCTTGTAACCAGTATGGGCAACCAGGGACAAACAAGAGGATGAAAAATGGTTACTACTAAAAATAGTTCTTATGATGCATTGGTGATACTCCTACGACTGCTCGTGAAAACTAAAGGTGGAAAGAACGAGATAAATGCGCACCGATAATTTAACAGAAGCATACGCGGAGCGTGACTCGAGCCTAAAATTGGTAGTTCCTTCAGCATATTGGAGCCTTGTGGCCAGCTTAAGCATACTTTTGAAAGAAAAACCATGTATTGTACCGGGTGTCATTGTTGACTCTGGTTGCGGCCGATTCCATTTATTTTACCAATAGATTACAATTGAACTTCGAATATCCGAACACCTATTATCCGAATTTCGGTTTATCAGAACAAGATGTTCCAGTCCGGGTAAATATTTCTAAACGTTTGTTCTAACGTTCAACTGAGTTGAACCTCGATTATCTGAACAAGAGGGGCGGGAAGCAATTTGTTCGAATAACTGATTATCCGTAAACAAACGACACCTTACTCGATATACATGTACATGTATTTACGTTAGAACACACGTTAACAAATGTATTTAAATGCATTTCGCTTCGTTTAAATAAGGTATGTACTAATTGCTTTCTTGTGAAATGGATCACATACATAAAATAAACAAGTATTGTCGTCCAAACATTAAAGAAAGCATGTCAAAGTATGTATTTGTAAATATTTACCCGGACCGGAAGATCTTGTTCGGATAATCGGTGTTCGGAAAATCGAGGTTCAACTGTATACTAGCGGCAGATTTGGCTTGATTTTCTGAGTGGTGTTGCCCCTTCCTGACGGTAACTGCAGGTGTCATTGAAACTTGAACACTTTTTGAGAAACCATTTCTAGTGTTACCAAAGAGGCTAAGGAGGCCCAGCTCTGTATGGGGCAAATCTATCTCCGGCGGATATCAACCGGCTACTTCGAACGTCTTAAGAGTAGCCTTACAAGTAATGCAGCAAACGGTAACAACATTTTGCTCAGGTCAAAACTTTACAAGCTGATGATATTAATTAATAATATTAAATATTATTATTATATAAACACATAATAAATAATATAATATATAAATAATATTTATATATAATAAATAATATTAATTAAAATTAATATTAATGCCCCAAACTAACTGTCGTGTTATTTTGTAAAAAGTTCACAAACTTGAACGTATTGATCAAATACCCTCCTCGCAAAATAGCACTTCCTTTCAACCCACTGCTTCTAAATATTTAACCAAAAATGTGGGTTGGTAATCAAAAAATCTCATTCCACACACAGGTAAACAATATGAGGTGCATCTCTGGAGTTCTATCTGTTTTCTGTCCGACTGTAAAATAATGTCAGCAAAAAAATTCGAGCAGTTGGATCCGTTTTGTAATCGAGGTTGTTGCAACATCAAGAAAAGATGAAGAGGAACAGCGTCTTACTTATTCACATAACGAAGTACCTAAAATCTGACCCTGAAGAACGCCGGGAAAAATTGAATACTCATTATATAATTCCATCCAATGTAATACATTTTACGATCTTAGAAAATGGACTTAATAATAGCAAAGACCATTCCATAAATACCATAAGCAGGAGGCTTAGCAAGGTAGCATAGTACACATTGTCAAAAATCATGACAATATTACGAGCTATGGCACGCCCCTCAATAGACTTATCCATAAATCTCTAGATACTTTCCGTGATACCTGTCAAATGGTTGCAAATGGAACAATATCCTCGAAATGTGTACTGAACATCAAGAAAAAAGATCTAACTAATAATTATGACTGTAAAAAACACAAATTATGAATATGGTAAAGAAACCGAGCTTGTAAAACACACTCTCTCTCTTTGACGGGATGGTCATTGCTGATCAACCGTGGCACTCTTCACGAATCGCAACTCCACCATGCTTATGTTTGCGATGTCCTTCACTTTATCTGACATTCTTGTCTTCGGTCTCCCACGTCCTCTTTTCCCAGGGATTGTACCAAAGAGCAGATCTTTCGCCAGTTTGTCTGTTCTGACCACGTGTCCCAAAAATCGCCTTTTACGGTCGTTGATAATGTTGATCAGTCTCCGGCATGGTCCGATTTTCCCCAGAACCCAATCGTTCGTACGTCTGTCCATCCAACTTACACGAAAAAGTCTACGGTAGCACCACAGTTCAAAAGAAGCGATTTTCTTCTTGTCACAGCTGGAAGAAAATAATTGGCCATGTAGAATGGCCATTATAGCAACTCCTGAAAAATCTTATTTTTCTTGATACTCTTGATAAGGTGATCTTTTCTCGTTGGAGTATCCCTTGCAGCTTCAAAATAGTGCAAACATGATACTTTAAATTACTGCAAACTTTGTTTTCTTTACTCCGTGTTCCGTTGTGATAATGCTTTATCTTTATATTGATGACACGGTACATAAGGTACACTACCTACACATAAATACATATACATATATATATACATATACACAAATATACATATACACATATATACCTTTACATATATATATATACATATACATATGTGTGCGTGTGTGTGTGTCCTGTCTCCCTGTGTGTAAATGTATAAGTACTAGTGGCTGAGTGGCTGATGAGTTTATGATCAAATGATTACCAAGTTGCGTTTCAGCAACAATACTGTATGGAGTCGTTTCTACATTATACAAGGCAGACTACTAAGTGTGTCAAGGTTTTTGTAGGTAAAGTTACATGGGCGCCAAAACCAAAAAATAAAGAAGAATGACAAAGCATGAAAACAAAAATCTCCAATAACACGCAACTCTTTGTATTAAAGGACATTCTATCCTTGTTCTGGGTGAACCTCGTACAAAAAGTTTAATCATACAAATTAACCCACGTAAGGATGAAAGTCGAGGTCCAGTGATTGAGTATTATTGCCAGACTGGACTACGACAAGGTATTAATTCTGCTTTTAAAGTCCTTCATTAATTTACATTTGCAAACAGGTTTTTCTATTTGAGACCAATAAAAATTATCTGCTTACAAAATCTGAATTTAAAGAATTGTTTTCAATCCACTAGATCTAATTCCAGCCTTCTATGCCCTTAATGGTGAATATATTTTTTGATTACTGTTTAAAAGATTTCCATGCAAACTGGAAACATTGCTTTTTAACGATTCCACTCTTCAGTGGGATTCTTAAAAAAGCAAAAATAAAATTCCATACAGAAGTAGTTTTGTTGTCAAACGAGAACGTCTTCCTTAGTCATATACCTATTATCCTACTCTCTGACAGCTTAGTATTTTATCATGAATGAAATTAGTGAAATTAAATACAGGTGTATAGCAGATCAATATTACAAAATATATTCAAAAATATACCTAATATATCAATACTTAAATCCATGTTTACCAGACAATTTGATGTAAAATAAAACATTAAGGTTTAAAATTCAGGGAAAACTATCGAGATCTTATGAAGAATATTTCATTATCGTGTCATCGATTCTTCTTAACTATTCTATTGTTGGCACCAATAGTAAATGGTTTCAATTGTCATTTTTGGAAGTATTTTATATCAAGCATCTTTCTCCATCGATAAACAAGGGTTTAAAGGCCTCTAGGGAGCTGCATTTATTTTCTTGAAATCATTGCACTTTTCTATGTTCTTTGAATGTTTGGTTTCCATGGTAATATTTGCTAATATAGGATTACTGTGTTGTGGTATAGATCTCTGTAGTTTTCCTTGAATTTTAAATCTAAATGTAAGGAAAATGTTATTATTCAGTTTTTGTTTTGTTTTATTTTATATCTTTACTTGTATAAAGGAGCCGTGGCTTAATGGTTAGTGCAATTGCACAGTTACCAAGAGGTTCCGGGTTCGATTCCCGGATGACCTTCCTGACGCCATTGGTTGGCGTCAGGAAGGGCATCCGGCCAAGAATTTCCTCACTGCCAAACCCAAGTCCCTGTGCAGGGCACCGTCTGACCCTCATTGCTGGGGGGAATGACGTTAAAACTAACAAAAAAAATGTATAAAGACTGTATTAAGATTTTGTGACAAAATAAACATGCATTTTTATATTCACTGTAAAGCGTCATTATCAGTCTTAGGTAGCTTCAAGGCACTCAAGCCGCCTGTCGCAAGTAATCCCGCAACCAACAGCAATGGCACTGAGCAGTGTACATCAACCAGTTCACCAAACACAGCATTGGCAAGAATTGATCCTATGCGCCCAATTGCTGCCTGTAATCCAAATGCAGTAGATCTAGAATGGGATAAAAAATAACAGTAGCGAATACCCTTTCAGTTAAATACTGCCAACAATTTAAGAAAGTTCACGTCAAATAAAAGATTCATAGCACAAAACTTAAATCACGAAATCAAACTCAGGTTTCTTTTAAATACGGAGGGTGTTCTTCAATTTCTCCAGTTTCCCTCGGCCAGTCAAGGAGTGGTAAGCTTCCTCAATTCTCTCTTTTGTTTGCATGAATGAAAACTTACTTGCCTGTTGTCGAGTGCCGGTGAAATCGTTTTTAACTATTCTGAATGTCATTTCAAAATTTCTGGTATCAGAGTAGCAATAAAGCCTTGTGATTCTAGTGATTTTGATAAAATCCACCCTTTTTCCTCAAGCGGAATTACATCGGCATTCAAAACGCACGTGACATTTAATAGGAAAACGAAATATATGTGAAATGGTGCTAGCATTCAAAATATGACACAAAACTGTCAATTGCGACATGCGCCAGGAAAACTGAAATTCAAAACTTATGTGACACAGAACTGCCAAATGTATGTGATATTCAACTCGAATTCAAAACATGTGATAACAAATCGGAATGCAAAACAAGATGTGACATGAAACTACCATTTAAAGATCAGGAAACAGCATTCTAAACTTATATCACATGAAACTGCCATTCGAAATTTATGTGACCTTAAACTGGCATTCATATCATAGAAAACGAAACTGCTATTAGAAAAATATGTCACGAAAATGGCATTCAAAACTTATGTGACATCGAACTGGCATTCAAAAAATGTAAAATGAGACTGCTATTAGAAAAATATGTCATGAAAATGGCATTCAAAACTTATGTGACGTGGAGCTGGCATGCAAAGCGTATGACATGAAACTAGCATTCATAATCTACCTAAAAAAATTCAACAACAACATTTAAAACACGTGACGTCAAATGCCATTCAAAATATACGTGACATGACAATGGCATTTGGAGTAAAGTTAGCATAAAACTAATACAAATGTAACATAAAACTGGCATTTAAAACGTAAATTACCTATAAAACAAAAAACTAGCAAAAAACAAATACAATAACTGGGTGCCCTTGATATAGCAGGTACTCTGAGGAATCGTAAGGAGTTCAGACAATAAGTACGTCTTCTCTTTAAACGTTATCTCCGCTGTTCTTTGCGTACATGGGTAATAATGTTCGTAATAGTCCAAAATCTATGCATCGTATTCAATGTATCATAGAAAATTGTTATTGAAACAAGACAAAAAATTTGTGGTCAAACTGGAATTGAAAAAACACATGAAATGAAAAATACCATTCAATATTAGGTGCTATAAAACAGGCAACTGAGCAACTGACAAATAACTGCCACCAAAATATACAAGACAAAACTGGTATTCAAAATACGTCACAAACATGGCCGTTTAAGTATACATGACATCCGGGTGTCCAAGAAGGCAACCTCTACGTGGCTGAGGGCTCTAAATATTCGCTTGTTCGGCGGTGAAAGGTTGGTTTCCCGTTTCGTGAGGCCGGATCGAACTAACCGGGATGCTCTTGCAACCTGCTTCCAGCAGCTTAAACAACAACAACGACAATAACAACAATAACAACAGTAATGCTATGAGTGGAAATGTTAAAGTCAACCTGACATACCTTAAGTGTGTTGGAAATAGCTCCATACATAAAACATCTAGCGAATTCCAGCCTGCAGTAGCCAGTCCAGAAAAGATACACGACATTACCAGCATTTCTGTTTTGTTTTTAACAAACCAAAAAAAGAAGACACTCACTCCACATATGACCATTGACGATGCTGTAAAGTAAGTCGTATATTGTCATGTTAAATGTGTGGTGCAAGGTACTAGTTCAATTAATGTAACTGAAGCAGAAGAAAATTGCATTGAAAGAAAATATGGCGAATTTTTATATTAAGCTGTAATGGAAACCGGGTTCCTATCTATCACGACCTCCTTGAGTAAAAATATTCTGGTCCAGGCTCCTGAATCGTAGTGCCCGATATTCATCCATGACGTTTGCTCCAAGTAGCTTTAGAGAAGAAGATACTGATATGGCTAATTACAGACTCACAGGAACACACACATAAACACAACCATAAGTGCCTAGCTCACAGTTTTCAACATTTTCCAGCGTCTCCAAATGCCAGTCTCAAAAAAGGAAGAGGCACCTATTAGACGGAGTGGTGGTTATTACAGATTGATTTTCACAACACTTTTGTAAAGCTTCATGTTCAAATCACTTCTATTCAATCTCTGTGTAATGGAGATGCTGCAGAGGTTACTAGAACCTGTATTACACTACAATATACTGGAATAAAATACAATAAAACATTCTGTCTCTACTAATATTTACGGTATTCCACACTGTATTCTATCCTAATACACGAGTCATCTTTTCCAAATTATATAAATAGCTGAAAAAAATATATAAGCAGTGGGCACATCACCATATCATGCCGAGAAATGTAAGATACTATCATCCACTTTGATTTCTTGAGTCCTTAGATAACAACAGTGACAACTGTGACTGGCCTCTGGTTCCATGTCCAGGTTCGGTGAAGCTACTAGAAGCACATAAAAGTGGTACCTTAAATAAACTCTTCTTATCATGAGGTATGGTACGATAAGTATAAACCACTCCCGCGTTTACGTATTACACAAGTCTGCATGCAAATATCATACTTACCCATCATAAAACGACGGCCAATTATATTGATCATAAATATTGTTATTAAATTTCCAGGTAAATTTGATGCAGCAACCAAGAATGATTCAAAATAGACAAAATTACTGTATTTCATCTTTTCGACGCATGTTAAAGTCTCGTTTGAGAGTACTACAGGACTGACGTTATTGCCACAACTTGACTGACCGCTCTGAATTCTTTGAAACAATTCAGGAAACCACATCCACAGCCCATAGTACCTTGAAAATGAAATAAAAAAACTCCAAATAAATTAGTTCGTTTAACATCGAACGCTTTAAAGTAGAATTTCGAAAAAAACCCTAAAGTGAAAAATAAATCAAGTGTACTTGTTGACTTTAGATCTAATCTATTTAACAAACGTTTATTTTTAGAACAAGGAAGCTACGGCAAAGATGATGATCATCGCAGATTGTTTTTCATGCATTTTTTTATGATGATGATGATAATGAAGATGCTGAGAATGAAGACGATGACAATGAAAATATTGACATTGAAGATGATCACAATAAATATAATGAGAATGAAGACGATGACAATGATGGCGCTCCATTCTTTTGTACTGACTAACGCAGTATCATCAACATCAAATTTGGCGAACTCCGACCCTCGAGGTTGGGGTCGGAGTTCGCGAGGCGTATTTCAGTATTTTTTCAATAAAGCACCGGTGGCGTTTAATTGAGAAGGAGCGTATTTCAACATTGAAATCAGACAAATATTTCTTTTTAAATAAAGGCATTTCTAATGCGGTTTATTAAGTCAAAAACCTCTTTTTCATCGAAATCTCGACAATTTTTATGTTTTTGTTCAAAATCTTTTAAACTGGGGATTCAGCAAATACTATGGGTGTTTGAAAATGACGAGAAAGGGAGCATTTAACTATATGGTGGAATGGTTCTTCACATATATAANTTTTGCCTATATCATTTATTCTGGGCACCTTTAATTTACTGGTATCATCAACATCAAATTTGGCGAACTCCGACCCTCGAGGTTGGGGTCAGAGTTCGCGAGGCGTATTTCAGTATTTTTTCAATAAAGCACCGGTGGCGTTTAATTGAGAAGGAGCGTATTTCAACATTGAAATCAGACAAATATTTCTTTTTAAATAAAGGCATTTCTAATGCGGTTTATTAAGTCAAAAACCTCTTTTTCATCGAAATCTCGACAATTTTTATGTTTTTGTTCAAAATCTTTTAAACTGGGGATTCAGCAAATACTATAGGTGTTTGAAAATGACGAGAAAGGGAGCATTTAACTATATGGTGGAATGGTTCTTCACATATATAATTCAAAAAGGTCATTTTGTCGCCAGAGTGTTACTAGCCTCACTTCGCCTCACTGCCCTTGACGCCCAGTGGCATGAAAGGGCAGCAAAGAAGTGATTCGACTGGTCCAGCTTAGGAAGTTGTGTCCATGTCTTGTTTCATTCTGTTCTCTCTCCCTTCACTGTCCTCTCCTTGATCCGTCTAGCCCGTTCGCGTCTCCTCTTTGTCCCAGGTGTCCAGTGAAGAGCCACTCTAGTGATAGAGACAAGCTCCATTCATAGGGCATGTACGATCTACGTCTAAATCCTTTGGGTGATAAAGGTCCCCAGGTCCTCAGTGCAGCATTGTTGAAGATGCTAGTGATTTGAGATTTTATTATGCCAGAAAATTATGCAGAATTTTGCGAAAGCAGGTAGTGTGTAACGTATTTTAATGTTTATCAGTGTAGGGTTACTAAAAATATATCTAAATAGTGACGCTTTTTCTGGAGACGCTTATAAAAGTGTCAATGCCTTATGGGCAAAATAACGGGGCATTTCGAAAGGTCAGACAATATAGCAAAAGCCAGCCACTAAAACAACAAACCCGGCACTAACTGTTTATTCATTTATTTAGTTAGTTAATTAGTTAGTTAGTTAGTTAATTAGTTATTTTTTAATCAATAATTTATTGTTCGAGCAAGCCAAGCGAGTGAGAACACTATACTACGGCCACAGTTTTACATTCAGAAAAGAGCGCCAAATCTGGGCTATTTTCTAAACGGTAAGAGATATCAGACAAGAACTTTATCAAACAAAATGTAAGGTCAAAATTTATTCTAAGGTATTGGTGAATGGTAAAAGTTAAAGTTCTATTTTTACCCCAAGAAACAGGGAAATGGTAAAACGGTAAATTTTGTTTCAAAAGTATTGGTAAATAATAAAATTTAAGGTCAAATGTATATCAAAGGTACAGGTAAATGGTAAAATATAAAAAATTTTAAATAATAAAAAATTTTAAATAATAAAAAATTTGTAAAACTCGCCATGCTGTTGTGACTTTTCAAAATGCAACTAGAAGGTCCAAAGGCCTGCCTGATATTAGTGCACATTTCATGAATGCATTCTGTAAATGACACTAAATGTGCATTAACATTAAAGGAAGTTAGATTATTCAAATTTTTTTCTAGTTTTGTAAGCTCGCTCGAACACGTTCCACATCTTCAGTGTAGACGTCTATTTCCTGGTTGATATTTGTAATTGATATACTAAAAAGGCTTTCCTAGATCCTAAGATCTAATTAATACTGTTTCCCCTACAGGTTCTTTTAAATATATGTCTAAACAAGTGCTACAAAGTCAAGTATTAAAATATGTCTTATGAAAATTTGTACATTATTGGAACATCATTAAGGTTTAACTTTATAGCAAAGCTTTAAATAAGTTTCAAAATAGATAGTACGATTTGTTCACATTTGTTTTTCCTTTTCCGCATGACCGCAGCGACAATGTCATTGCTATTGTCCAACAACGATAGCTAATCTTTCACTACGCTACTTTTAATCATACCTTAATCATACCTCTGACAGTGATGGGTGGTGCAGCAGTATCAGGAATGTTTATAACCTTGCTCTTGCCATCATTGATTTTCAATCTGACTTTACCACTTAGTTCCTCTAAACTATTTGTCATTGCTTGGCATCTCTCATTATCCTTGGCTACTAATGCAATGTCATCTGCGAAGTCAAGGTCAGTGAGGGTGGCGCCCTCTGCCCAGGGTACTCTGAGATTGTCATTTGCCATAGCGTTTTTCATCACAAAGTCAATACATAGGATGAACAAGAATAGTGAGAGTATACACCCCTGCCTTACTCCANACTAGCCTCACTTCGCCTCACTGCCCTTGACGCCCAGTGGCATGAAAGGGCAGCAAAGAAGTGATTCGACTGGTCCAGCTTAGGAAGTTGTGTCCATGTCTTGTTTCATTCTGTTCTCTCTCCCTTCACTGTCCTCTCCTTGATCCGTCTAGCCCGTTCGCGTCTCCTCTTTGTCCCAGGTGTCCAGTGAAGAGCCACTCTAGTGATAGAGACAAGCTCCATTCATAGGGCATGTACGATCTACGTCTAAATCCTTTGGGTGATAAAGGTCCCCAGGTCCTCAGTGCAGCATTGTTGAAGATGCTAGTGATTTGAGATTTTATTATGCCAGAAAATTATGCAGAATTTTGCGAAAGCAGGTAGTGTGTAACGTATTTTAATGTTTATCAGTGTAGGGTTACTAAAAATATATCTAAATAGTGACGCTTTTTCTGGAGACGCTTATAAAAGTGTCAATGCCTTATGGGCAAAATAACGGGGCATTTCGAAAGGTCAGACAATATAGCAAAAGCCAGCCACTAAAACAACAAACCCGGCACTAACTGTTTATTCATTTATTTAGTTAGTTAATTAGTTAGTTAGTTAGTTAATTAGTTATTTTTTAATCAATAATTTATTGTTCGAGCAAGCCAAGCGAGTGAGAACACTATACTACGGCCACAGTTTTACATTCAGAAAAGAGCGCCAAATCTGGGCTATTTTCTAAACGGTAAGAGATATCAGACAAGAACTTTATCAAACAAAATGTAAGGTCAAAATTTATTCTAAGGTATTGGTGAATGGTAAAAGTTAAAGTTCTATTTTTACCCCAAGAAACAGGGAAATGGTAAAACGGTAAATTTTGTTTCAAAAGTATTGGTAAATAATAAAATTTAAGGTCAAATGTATATCAAAGGTACAGGTAAATGGTAAAATATAAAAAATTTTAAATAATAAAAAATTTTAAATAATAAAAAATTTGTAAAACTCGCCATGCTGTTGTGACTTTTCAAAATGCAACTAGAAGGTCCAAAGGCCTGCCTGATATTAGTGCACATTTCATGAATGCATTCTGTAAATGACACTAAATGTGCATTAACATTAAAGGAAGTTAGATTATTCAAATTTTTTTCTAGTTTTGTAAGCTCGCTCGAACACGTTCCACATCTTCAGTGTAGACGTCTATTTCCTGGTTGATATTTGTAATTGATATACTAAAAAGGCTTTCCTAGATCCTAAGATCTAATTAATACTGTTTCCCCTACAGGTTCTTTTAAATATATGTCTAAACAAGTGCTACAAAGTCAAGTATTAAAATATGTCTTATGAAAATTTGTACATTATTGGAACATCATTAAGGTTTAACTTTATAGCAAAGCTTTAAATAAGTTTCAAAATAGATAGTACGATTTGTTCACATTTGTTTTTCCTTTTCCGCATGACCGCAGCCACAATGTCATTGCTATTGTCCAACAACGATAGCTAATCTTTCACTACGCTACTTTTAATCATACCTTAATCATACCTCTGACAGTGATGGGTGGTGCAGCAGTATCAGGAATGTTTATAACCTTGCTCTTGCCATCATTGATTTTCAATCTGACTTTACCACTTAGTTCCTCTAAACTATTTGTCATTGCTTGGCATCTCTCATTATCCTTGGCTACTAATGCAATGTCATCTGCGAAGTCAAGGTCAGTGAGGGTGGCGCCCTCTGCCCAGGGTACTCTGAGATTGTCATTTGCCATAGCGTTTTTCATCACAAAGTCAATACATAGGATGAACAAGAATAGTGAGAGTATACACCCCTGCCTTACTCCAAAAATTAACTCAAATTCTTTTGTTGTGCCTGATGCTGTCCGGACTGCACATGTTGGGTGATCGTACATGGACTTGATGATGTTGATGGCTTTTTCTGGCATTCCATATACTTTCAACACTTTCCAGATGGACTGTCTGTGCAAGCTATCGAAAGCTCTTCGGAAATCAATGAAATTTATAACAAGCTGTGCAGTCCAACCTTTGCATTCCAATCTCCCATCACGATCTTAAGGTCATGGCTCGGGATGTTGTCTAAGATTTCTTGAAGATGTTCATAAAAGTCATCCTTTGTCTCTTCCTCCGCTGCTTCTGTTGGTGCATAAATTTGTACTACTGTTATCTTCACTTGTCGACTCTCCAATCTTGCGGTAACAATCCTATCTGACACAGGTTCCCACCCTACAAGTGCTGCTGAAGCCTCTTTGTTGAAGAATATAGCTATTCCGCGACTGTGCTCTGCATTACCTCCTGAATGCAAAACAGTTATTCCGTCACTCGTTAATCTTTCTTGTCCAGTCCACCTTGTTTCACTGACACCTAGCACTTCTAGTTTTAACTCTTCATTTCCCTTACTATTTGAGCCAACTTACCCGACTCATTTAGGGTTCTTACATTCCACGCTCCAAATTTGGTCGTGGATTTGGTGGAGAAGATCCGGGTACTCGGGGCAGAGGCTTCCTCTTGGCTTTCATCCGTGCCCGTTGAAGAGTTATCCTGGGTTGTGTCTGTGGATGTCCTGAGTCTTACTCTACACCGATGATGTTGACCGAAATGGCCGCCTCTTGCTGTTTCGGTAGTCTTCATATTTTTACAGGGTGGGATTACTAATCCCACGCCTAACCCTCCTCCTTTCTCAACCTGACTTGGGACAGGTTATGGTGGAGTTACTTTTAATCTACATAAACTAATTTGCCGATATGCTGGTAAGGAACATGAATACGGGAACAATGGATCCTATAATAAATGTTTCTCCGCTCTACTCTTTCCAGACACGTGGAGGGGTCGGGCGAATATTTCTGACGCTAGGAGTCTATATTACATCCAACAAATTTAACTTTCCTTTGGCCAGGCTACATTTACTGTACTAACTGATTAGGTAATTAATAAATACCACAACTGCAAAAATCATACCTACCCAAAAGAAAGAGTAAACCAAATGAATAACGAAATCCAAAATCTTGCTGCAAGAGGTTTCTTAAACAATTCTGCAGTCGAATGTACAATCTACAGAATAGACAACATGCAGAAAAAGGTAATAGTACTAAAAGATAACAAATTATACTTCCAGAGCCAAACAGTACGCCGGTTGGGCTAACAGTACGCGCACTGGGCTAACAGTATGCCCACAGGCCAACAAATTCTTGTGCCTCAATAAAACCCCACAAAAGGACACTATCTGAGGAAAACAACTTGGTAAACTTTTTAATGGTATACTTTTTAATCTTTGCAATGAGTTCATTTTTTCGCTTCAAAATATTTTCACTGAAAACATGTACAAACTCAGTAATATCATACTAAGATCATAAAGTCAAATTAAACACAGTACTTCCAGGGGCGGGACCAGGCTTTGAATCGCGAACCTCTTGTATTTCAATCTGCTGTTTTAAACACTCGGCCACTACAGTATTTTAATCGTCAAAATTAATGCAGTATTGGTGTGGTTGCAGAGCTATCAGCATGTGGTCCCTGGCTCAATCTTCTTATTACTTTTTATTACTATTATTATTTTATTATTTTTATTCTTCTATTTTTATTATTTTATTCTATTTTATTCTTATTATTTTTTACTCTATTTTTATTATTCTATTTTTATTATTTTTATTTTTATTATTTTTATTTTTTTTTTTTTTAATTATTTACATAACATTTATGTAACTAATAAAAAGAAATGGGGAAAAAGGAATGCTTTATGGGATAAAGGGGAAATGAGTTTCCAAAACAAAAACGTAGATGACAAAGGAAGTCGTTATTCATCAACGTCTTAAATATTATGACCCAGGAGTGTAAAAGTACCCCCCTTATATTGCAAGAAACTCTTATGTATTCCCAACAAATATATTAATTACTTTATGTAATAATGTGGTGTTGGAGAAGATAATACTTTATGTTACCCAAGTAGTTAAAGTGATAAATAAAATAATAAATACAATGAAAACAAGTAAACGAGATACTTTATATTCAAGGTGATTATAGCAAGATTAGAAGTAAACAAATATAATTATAAAAATAATAAGTGCCATCAAAACTTTGAAAGTAATACGCCCTGTTGCTTCATTAAAAGCTGATTATTGAAAATGTACGTGTTTTCGGAAAAAGAATGCGGAGACAGATAAAATCAATCCATCTAACACTGAACGTACGAAAATAATACGAAATATTAACATAAAGCCCTTTCTATCTAACTGTCTTTTTAGCTAGATAAAAGCGAATCTCATTAACAAAGTCATGGCCAACAGTGGAATTATTGGTATGTCATTTAAAATAAAACAAGCCGGGTAAATGCTGCAACCGAGATTGGATTTACTTTCTGAGGTATGACTCCTTGTTTTAGAATTCTATCAATATTCCATGCTAGATAGAAAACAAAATATATAGAAAGTTGCTACCGACAAAACTTTGCTATATCCATTACTCCTTAAGCACGTTGAGAATGGTAATATTAGTACTTGAGCAAAAAGGCATATCTAGCCTTGCATAGGAAAACATATGCATAGGAAAACATATACATAGGAAAACAACGAGCTTCTTACCTTCTGAATAGTAATGGTAACACTCGAAAATAAACTACCTCCATGTTTCATAGAACCCATTTCTTTGTGGGCCATCCTTTCTTTGCTGCTCTGCATGTTATAGAATACTAGAATCTAAATCAAAGCAAATTAAAACAGAAAAATGCAAACAAACAAACAGCCATGACAAGAATATTTATGATATGAAAAATCAAAGAAAAACAAAACAAAATTACAAGTTGAATGGTATCAGGTTCAAACCTCTACCTATAGCTTCCAGAGCCATCTGCTCTATCAACTGAGCTATGGGCATTACGTTCAGTTCACGATTTCTTTTCCCTCTTTGTCTGTCGGGGTAAAGTAGTCCTGGCCTAAAAGGAAAAGTATTAGCCTCTGATAAGCTCAATGCCATATGCGCTGACTCGGGTGAGAGGCCCGACAGCAGCGCCCTGGGAAAAGAACTCAGGTTAAAGACCAGGTTCCCAAAACGATCTAGTTAAAAACGTAGCGATGACAGTTCTATCAGTAGGGAAGACGTTCAAAAAACCATGAAGACTGTTTTGGATCAAGTTCCATACATTTTAAAATATCAAATTGTTGGGTTTTTTTTAATTACACGTCCCCTCTTTCAATATTTTTCACGATTTTTCTTGCTCTGATTCTTTGCAGGAATAAGGTATTCTCCAACCGAAAGATTAGGCGTCTATTTGTGGCTCAGCCCTGGTTCTCTAGATAGGTATGACATGCCCAACAATAGCCCTGGGCCTGGGAAACTCATGGTACAGTGAGGTGTAAATATAACGTTACAAAAAAATCTTCTTATGAATGTCAACAGATGACGCAGTAAACACCATTACTTCAAATATGGATAGAGAATAAACTTGCCATTGCAATATACCTCTGATGGGATATCATTTCGCTTTTTATTGCTGATATAGATTCTTGTAAACACATCAGCTGCATCAGCGTATTTTCCAACCTACGAGTTTACAATAAATTTAAACATATAAGACAACGAACAAGTAATAAATGTGTCAGGCACTAAAAACTGCTTGAAACGCAGTCAGACTACTGCATACGGAACGTGTCTCTACACCAGCCATTGGAAAACTGAAGGGTCTATAAAGGTGAGCCTAAAGAGCTCATTGGCTAACGGATACAAGCACATTAAATATAATAGTTTTCCTTTTGTGTCTACGAAAGGTACAAACGAAGTGTTACAACTGATAAAAATTCGCAATTTTTCTGCATTGTACTTTGGCTGCATTAAACTAAAGGTAAGAAAAAACAACAACCTTCCTCTGTCTGTCTGTCTGTCTGTCTGTCTGTCGGTCTGTCTCTGTCTGTCTCTCTGTCTGTCTGTCTGTCTGTCTCTCTCTCTCTCTCTCTCTCTCTCTCTCTCTCTCTCTCTCTCTAAATAAGTAATGTACAATTAGGTACTCGCAACGAAAAGCTTTCAACAGTACAACAATGGTAAACCAGAAAACACAGCAATAGAAAGAAACGAAATAAGACGGGAGTTGTGTAACAAAGACGTGTTCAAAAAGATGACACTGCATTTTCCACAGCAGCAAAAAGAAAGCGACAAAAAAAGCAATAAAAACAATGGAAACAGGTAAAAGTAAACAAGATGATAAACAAAAAGTAAAACAATATAACTTGAGTCATGATAATAAAAGTAATTAACACTGTAGATGCTTGCAGTTTAAAAACATCCTCAGAAGGTAGAGAATTATTGATACAGCTTTTTATATAGCCAAGCTGATATGAACTCACAAGCTTTCAGCGCTTACCTTTTGAAGAAATTTTGGGCTTTCAGGCATCAGGAAGAGAAAAATAGCTGACGAAATACTTGGGAATGCACACAGAGCAACAAATATTCTCCAATTGCCAAACCAGATGTTACCCACACGGGTACCAATTCCAACATTTGGTATAGTAATCCATGCTAAACCAGCAGTTACAATATTGCCACCCATCCAAAACGTGGCTAAGAGGCCTATCAGTGGTCCTCTGCGCTCCTTGGCCAGAAATTCTGTGAAATAAGCAAACACAACTGGCATCGCTGCACCAACTCTGAAAGGGAAGTAAAGAAGAAAAAAATTCTCAAAACAACCGTCTAACACATGTCAACATGTAAAACGCACGTAAAACCAAACATGATGATGATGATGGCCTTTTTGAGATCATCGTAGCGGCCGAATTTCATTCAACGTTTGCGAATATCATTGACATGTAATTTTAGATTCCCCTCTCGTTCTGAACTGCGTTGCAAGTAGTGTTACCGATTGGAGTTCGTCTTTTCTGGTACAATGTTTAATAAAATCTATTTGTCTCTTTTCATTTTGTTGTATAACACTAATTCTGTCTGTATTTGTTGTATCACACTAAAGTCCTCCATATATTTAGTTTATGAAATATTGAGCATTTGTCTATGACACCAGAGCTCAAATTCCTCAACTTTCTTTGTTGTGTCTCTTACAAGAGTTCTTCTTTTGCAGCCATTTAAACAGAGTACAACGTACTAACTCTATTTCTGGTATATAAGAGGGTGGCGCTGGAGAGTTTTTTTTTTAAAATGAAACACATTCATTTTAAGTAGCAAGTCAGGAGGAAATGGTCCGAGAGTAGTGCAGTTGTCTGCGACAAATAAGTGTCACTCCATCTCAAGAGCTAGTTCTACAAGACAGGCATTTGACCTGTCATGCTATATGGAGCTGAAACTTGGCCATTGAAGAAAGCACAAGAAAGGAAGCTGGAAACCACAGAGGTGAGGACGGTGCGATGGATGATTGGAGTATTTCCGTGGGAGCACAGAGCAAGTGCAGATTTGAGAAGGCAGGCCAACGTAGTCGAAGTGGGGACAAAGGCTAAAGAGGCTAGACTTCGCTGGTTTGGACACCTGATGAGGAGAGAGGAGGAAAGTATTGTGAAGCAAGTGTACCGTCAGCAGGTAGTTGGAAAAAGAAGTAGAGGGCGCCAGAAGTTGATATGGAGACAGAGTGCAGGTTGATATGAAAACAGTTGGCGTTGAAGAGGAAAATGCAAGCAATAGCAGCGGGTGGAAGAAAAATTGCCGAGCGGCCGACCCAACTTGAAGTTGGAAGAAGACTGAAGGAAAAGAAAGAAATACTTTAAGTAGCAAATTCTAAAACAAAAGGTAATGATAGGGTCATATTTGTATGGGAAAAAAATGATTCATTTTATGGCATTTGGTTTTTCTTCTTCTTTTAATATTCTCTAACGTTTTCAAGAATATTCACAGCCGGTTAGGATGTAGATTTACCAAAATTGGATCATTATTAATAAAAAATTCAACTGTGGCTGAGCACTAGTCACAATGGGTTCCTTTTCATTTAATCCTCATAACGGCAGAGATGTTTTCTTAAGATATGATTTTCCATGTCTGATGTCTGTCTTGCACAGTTC
>RDPX01000269.1:607800-623357 GCA_003991215.1 Morbakka virulenta
TGAGTAAGGCTGTCTCTTAGGTTTGAGAATGGTTGTTTTATGTATCAGAACATGTTTTGTATTTTTAACTAGCAATATTTGGTACTTATGTATTTTGGCTTGCACCAAAGCTTTATTCGTTCAATATAATAAAAATAATATTTTGTGGTCTTTTGTGTTTCTTTCTTCTTTCCTTTTACCGTACTTGAGCTCTTTTTTGCTTCTTTTTCCTTGAGCCCAGGGAATGCTTTGATTCGTCAATGCAGGAAGCAGGACAGTCCTTTCAATACCAGTCAATACTAGTCTAAAGATACACTGGACATTGTACTGTTGGAGGGCTTCCATTAGGCATTTAAAGTGTTCTTGACAGAGGGTAGACATTCATTTCTAATTTTTTCTTTCTTCTTCATGGTTGGGTCCAGTGTTTTTGTTCAGGGCTGTCAGGACATCCTTAGCATGTGTCAGGAACACTAAAAAACAATAAAAATTAGTAGGATTTACCTGTTTTTGGAGTTTCTTTCATGTTTACTGTGTTTGTACTCTTGTGCTTTGTCTGTCACGTGTTTACAGTCGTACTCGTGGCTTGTTTGCATGCTCACCTGTATGACCTGTATGACCTCTATTTTACATATGGCCGTCTAGTAACAGGCACGTTTTGGTTTGCATCAATATTTCAGCAATCACAGAGGGTGTATAAACTCCCATGTTTACAGCATACGTTTCATTGAGAGTAGTGAGGACACAATAACGAACTCAAACTGGACGATGTAATGTATTATTGAATAACTGGTTAGTGTGCAATGGTTTCCTGTATGATACGTCATCAAGGTATCTTTCCAAGACAATAGGCCCTTAATCAGCTGCTGAAAACGACGTGGGCTCAAATCTTTGCGTTTAAAAGGTATTTTTTCCTTTAACTCGTGGAATATACCTTTTATCAACAATATTTGAGAATTATATTTCATGTGTATTAAAAAATTGTTTTCTAATCGCTTTTATTTTGTAACATTTTTCAATAAAATTCTGATATTCCTTTTGTAGTTTTTGTGTTACTCGTATAACATGACATTGCTGTTTCTGAAAATGTTGAATAGATTTCGTTTCCAAAATTGATCAGTCATCTCTGCTTGGGTTATTGCATGCATTGTTGCCGAGGCTCGATCGCATATTCAATTGATGATATCCACTAGGACTTTTTAGAACACTGTAGTGGTTTAATTTATGCATTTATCACTTTAACTGATACGTGTATTCCAACGCGTTATTTCTTTGTTTTTTTAATCTTCAGTAAGGTATGGAATCAATAGGAAAAAGGACTGATGTGAAAAATGGCTTCCAGCATAGCTATCATCATCATCTTCAGTTTTGCGTCCATTTTACATGCTGTTGTGTTGGACGGTTCAATAAAATGGACTTTCAGGCCAGTCTGTTTTTACTGGATCTTCCCCTCTCCTCCCTTTTATAACAGCACCTTCCACTTTCATTGAAATGCACTTCTTCACCCAAACATCATCATCTTTTCTCTCCACATGACCAAACCAACGAAGGCATCTTTTCTGCATGCACTCATTGATACTATCCAAGTTTAACTTGGTGATTTTTATATTTTTCTCATTAGTGTTCATGAAATAATTTTAATAAATAAAGCCACCATTACTCTACGAGGGCCACGATTACATATTGTTGCAGTGGAGTTAGGATCTTTTGATTCACTAGGTAGAGTTTTCAAAGTTTATTTCTAACCCCTGTAGACATCAAGATCCTTGAATGACGGCCTCTTGCAAACAGTGCTGACATTTTATTTTGGGGTTTATTTTCGAAACTACCCTGGATAAGCTTGGTTTCAACTAAATTCTTAAGACTGCTTACCAGGGAAGTTTTTGAATGCTACCATGCTGCTGCATCCAAAGTAATTTTCACTTCATGAAAAATTATTTCTTCATAAAAGAATATCTTACCTGCCACAAATTTAAGTATGGTTGTTTAGGAGTTTAAATGGGATGCCAGGTATTTCTATCATACATCCTTAAGATCAGTTGATAGAATCAAGAAGTTCTAACCCATTTGAATGTGGAGGGCATTGAAGTCATGTTGAGGAGAAGCCAGATGTGATGGCTTGGTCATGTATCACAAATGGAGAATGATAGGCCAATGGAAGTGCTTCTCTTTGGTGAGCTCGCTGAAGGATCAGATCCAGTCGGCCATCCCAAATTATGATATAAAGACACTTGCAAAAATGTGCTAAGATGTGGTGGTTTACTTGGTGTCTGGCAAAATTTGATGACCAACAGATTGGAATGGAACTCACTCACACTCACTATCCAGTTGGCATGTATCCATGGTTTGCACAGGTATGCCTTTTGACTGCTGCTCACAGGTCTGTTCACCATTTGGTTTGGGGGCCAATGTCAGCTTTGTTAAAATCCCAACCCTTTAGATCTTGCTTTATTGTGGCATCCAAGTTTTTCCGGTTTACCCCTGCTTAACGCAATGTCCACTTTCATTTCCAGCAATTTCTTTGTCAATGACTCACTCCTCTTGATGTGTCCAAACCAATGCAAGCATTTTACATGAAGAGTCACATGAAGGGGTGTGTGTGGAGTCCAGAGTAGAGTGCTGCAATACTGGCTTGTTCTGTTGCCATTACATTGCAGGTCCACCGTAGCAATCACTCATTCATTCCTGATCAGCAGCTGTGTATCTTCAGCCCTCAGGGGCCAACACTCACTTGCATGTAGCATTGCACTGGAATTGCATTGGAAAAGGTTGGAAAAGTTGTCTGTGGAAAGGCTAATGAAAGAAGAGTCAAACAATATGAGAAATGCAGAGATCAGAGAAAAAGGAGAATTGCTGCTCCATAATAATTTATAGTATTTTGTATTTTTTTTAAATTTACTTCATGAACATGTTTACCTGGTATTGGCATCAATCAATCACACTCAATCTCTGCACCTATCCCATATTATAACATTCTGGCTGTAACAACCACATAGCTCTTTTCTGAACCTGTTCTATCACCTCAGATTGCCTCTTTAGAAAGGAGTACTAGGCACCATTTCCATATTCCAAATGAAGCCAAATAATGCTTTATACATTTTTACAAAAATCTCCTTGTCCATATATTCAAAAGTCCTTCTTATTATGCCCATAATCTGATTAGCTTTTGAAGCTGTTTTTTCAATGTGAACATCAAAAGTCATAGCAGTGGCAAATGTAACACCCAAGTCTTTTTGTTTAATGCAAATATGAACAAGCTGTAAACTATCTCCTAACACCATAGTGTAATCATGACAAGGCCCACACCCAGTGTGCATCACCTTCCTTCCATTTCAGTACATTAAAATAGAGAAAAAGCTTTTGACCAATATAAACCTATTTTGGCATATTTACTGTAATTGTTCATCCAATACAAGTAACTTATTTAGTAACAAAAAACATAGGGGTGCATATTTCCTCTTTTAACTTTTCAAAATCAGCTGGCACAAAAAACAGCTTACCAGTGAATAATTACCACTCAATAATAAAAAAGCATGACAGTAATAATAAAAATATATGTTCACACCTCAAAGATAAAAATTAAACAATGCAATGGTATTTTTTCACCAAGCCAAGCTTGATATATGGTAAAGGATCAGGAAGAAGCTTAATGGAGTTCTTAATTTAATTACAAATATTTTTGTATTTGATTTAACAATAGTTAACAAACAAGTCTGGTATATATTAAACTTTAAGAGATATCTAGGTGAGTCAAGTACATGTACAACTTAATATCTAGGCTTCAGTCCACAAGTGTGCTCTTCAATAGTAATGAAAGCTTTGCTGTTTCAAAAGCTTTAAGACCAGTTTCCTGAATTTGAACCAACTTCTTTTCAGGCATTTTTCAAACTGACCAAAAAATCTAAAAAAGTTAAATTAAGTTTCTAACATTGTCGCTCTGATTGATATCAGTGCTGCTGAAACAGATTCTGTGGTCAAAAGAAAAGATGCAGTGTATATGTTTGTTGTACTTTAAAACAAACTTGAATGAATTTTACTATTAAATTGGTAAACATGCATGGTTAATGATAATAATTACCACAAAATTTGCCTCTCTGGTCAGGAAATACAGTTTTAGATTTAAGAGCTTTATCATGCCTTCAGTTGTAAGCTTTTTCTCAGCTACATTTTGAGAGATACTTCTCCCATCACCAGCCTGATAATGAGAGAAGTATCCCTCAAAATGTGGGGCAGAAAACGCTTATGACTCATGACATGATAAAGCTTTTACATCTATAGCTTACTCTTACTCCATAACGTTCAGAATTTTCAAGGTTTATAGAAATATAGCCCTGCCAACTTAATCGATTGAATATTTTGTTGACCATCATGATACTGCAGTAGCAGCACATTCAATTGCAAACAGTTCATTGAGTTGATGCCTCAATAAAGGCAATATTTTTGACAAATATAGATACTAGCAATGGATGGCTCTTTGGTATTCATGGTCTGGGGTATTAATGTAAGCTATAAAATAGTAAGTAAATACACATCTAACTACCTATGATGATAACTTTCCCTGAGTAGCTTTGTTACCCTTATGAACTTTCATTTCTGTATTAACCTAAGAATGTATTTCTGTCCTGCAAGCCATTATCATAAGCTCTCTGTCTATCCTTTTCTCTCTTTCTCTCTGCGTCATATCCATTTTAGACACTGGCAATCTCTCATCATATGTAGCAGATCTCCAGCTTTTACCTTTTTGCTTCTCACTTCCTGATATACACTTTTTAAAATGGCACTCAAGACTTCCCCAGTATGCTAATCTATGTTTTCCTCTGCTTCTTTTGCCTTCAATACAACCTGTAACTTTAATATTTTCTATTCCTTCTTTTCCCATGGTAATTGTGATAAACCTCATCTGCCTTTCACGGATTGTTTTTATCAGACACCTTTCTGCTCTAGCTTTTCTCAAAACTGCCTCACCTGTTTGATGGCCTACCCATGATATTCTCATCATTCTTCTTCAAAACTACATTTCAACAGCTTTTAGTCTCTTCTGCATTGATATTGTCCACCATTCATAACCATATAACAGAGTAGATGTTACATAACCTTCCAGTACCCTCTTCTTTGTAGCCATTGACTCTTTGCAATGTTTCAAGATCTTCTGTAATCTTTCAAAGGTATCTTTTAAAAGATCAGTATCCTTCTCTTGATTTCCAGGTCACACTTTCCATTCTCTGTTATATATCTACCTAGGTAACTGAACTTGTCAATTTGCTGTATCTGATCATTTCCAATATATAACCTGCACCAAGCTAGCTTTTAATAACTAGTTAGGTGAATGCCTTTATGAGAAAACAACACAACGAATGAAATCATTTCTTTCTTTTTCCTGATTGCTATACATATTTGTAGCATTACATTGTTTAAACTTCAGCTTTTCGTTCTTTGACAGTGAAAAATTAAAAACGTTACATGCAAAGCCAAACTTCTAACGGTCCAAGCTGAACGTTTCAATCTAGAATCAAATAATGTCAGCAGTCTTTACGTAGCATTGTTATTTACTTAAAGATTATCAAACTAAAATAGAACAAATTTTCATTAGGTCCACACGAATTTCCATTAAAAATGCGTTTTTAATCACTCCTTCAGATTTGGTTGCCATGAATGGATCTTCGGTTGGGTGGTACTATAAGGAACATATTCTTCCTTAAATCCAGAAAAATTCCTCTGATGCGGTTTATAAAACTTCCTTGGTGGTGGTGGCACCTTTGTAGGGGGATCATCTGTCATGTAATGCAACCAACGATGCCATTCGGAAGGCACTTCGCTGCCGTCTGCATGATACCGATCAACATAGTTGTATACCACAAATCTGTTTCGACCCAACATATATCGACTGTTTTCATAATATTTATTTCCAAAATCATCTACGCCAATATAGGCTCCATATCTGACATTTCCTTCTCTTAGTAAACGTCTGAATGCTTCTTTGTAGCCACCCACATCACTGATTATTTTCTGTGACAAATTTATTAACCTTTTAATACCCGCCATGATCGAAATGTAATCCTTGCCTCGTTCGAAATTTTATCTTACAGACCAGAAACGAGGCCAATTAAAGAGAGCACCCTCGTGAAATCAATGTTGTGGCATCCAGGCACTATAGATATTTCACATCTCCTTTTCATTAAGTACAATCAAAGTTCCCGTGGTTGAAGAAAGTGCAGTTTAACCAGGAGCATCAGAACGTATTTTAAAGAAAAGCATATTGTTTAATTCACAATCATCATGGTAAGTTCAAATGATTTACGTGATATGGAACTTTCCACGAACTTTCTACGTGATATCCTAGAAACGTCCTACAATTGCCTGGGGCATCCCTCACACTTAATTCTAGCTGATGCGGTTTTAGCCTTTATTCATTAATGTTGATTTGTGGCATTCACTAAGTGCGAAGAGCATAAATGATGATGATGAGGATGGGTGTCCAAAACTTGGACAAAAGTTGGAGAAGGTTCTACAGTCAAGTAGTGTGACAACCAAAACTATAATTAGGCTACTTAAATGCTACATGCAAAGAGCATAAATGATGATGATGGTGATATCTGTATCTGTCTTATACATTGCTACATCCAGGAATCTGGCATCGACACAATGGAGTTGTAATGTGCATGCTATCTTGTTTACAGGAAAAATAGAAGGCAAAAGAGCTTGTGGAAGATAAAGGCAGAAAATGATGGATGATACTTCAAAGTGGTTGGGAAAAGAGAGCAACACTCAGACAATAAGGACCATGTATAATAGAGTAGAGTGCAGAACCCTGATTGCCGACACAGGATTGCATGGCACATGATGATGATATCTTGTTTAAGTTGAAGTGTTGTTGAGTTTGGGTTGTGTTTGAAGACCCATTGTTATTTTACTCTTCCTCTGTACAAAGCCTCTGGTACCATATCACCAAGCAAGTAATTTATCCAAGGATATTACTGTAATGACGGGATATAACAAGATTCAAAAATGTCAATAATTTGGTGACATGTAAAGCCCCAACATTATAATGCATGTATGTTTTGTTGTTAGGTTTATAAGAAGCAATCTTGGCATTTTGAAGTAATCGTGGACTCATAAATTTGATAAACTGAATGAAAATGTAATAAATTGTGAAAGAATATAGGATTATTTTTAGAAAACAATTATGGAGGGTGCAGAACCAGATATTCCATGTTAAGTATGAACATGTGTTTTAGTTCAGCTGAATGTCTCTCATTACAAATATTTAATATTTGGTATTTCTTTTTCATATCACTGATTGCCAAAATTTCCTTTAATTTTTTTAGGCAAGAAGTGCAGAAAAGGCTATGTAAGTTTTTACTAGATTTATATATTAATTTTAGATGTTTTAATTCAAGTTACAATGCCAATGCCAGAGAAGATCAATAAATTTAGGCAAATGGTCTAGAAAAAATATTCCAATATTCCAGAAACATTGAAGTGTGGCAATTTCTATTAGAATTTTTACACCAGTTCTGTTAAATTGAAATCGCTAATGGCCTCTTAGGATAATTTGAGAAGAGCCTAATGATGTACAGAAAAGAAGCATTTGCTCAACACATTTTGTCAATAAGACATACAGCACTAAAACAATTACATTGATAGTTACCACCTGTTACTAAAGCACTTTGAGAGAGGAAAACCTGACTTTTAGGTTATTAACAAAAACCCAAAGATGAAGTAATTAGTAATATGAAGTATCAGAATCCATAGCATTGGAATGCATGTGTTGATAGATATCAAAAGTCCTCTATTCAATAGTTTACCAATGATATCAAAGAAGATCAATTAAGTTTGGCAACAAAAGAAAAGAGAACCATTTACAGATCATCTGCACTGAGTTGTTTAGCTTTTGAGTTGTTGAATGGTTCATGTTATACTGGTGCAGTAGTCAAATCCACTGGCTAGCAATTGTTTACTGTATAGACAGTTACAATACAAAATACCACAGAAAAGAAAAGAGACAAAGAATTGCAACTTATTTTGACATCCTCTGATGTTTCTGAGTCACTTTTCTCTTAGCACCAGCCAAAATATACCTTGTCTACATCTATTAAATTCCCTTTTGTTAAGAAGAAAATAGGTCAGCAGGTATACTGTGTAAAATTGCTTGAGAAGCTGACTAGATTGGTCAAGGAACAAACTGCATCAATTGTATTTGAACTAAAAACTAAATTCATAAATGCAGTTAGGTATGACTTATAGAGAGAAACAGTTTTACCATGGGAGTTTCAAAAGATAAAGAACATTGTGTTGCTGTAGAACATGTAAATTATTTCTTTGTGTTAGTGTACCATACTACTATTTTAAGAAGTCAACTAGAATTATCTAAACTTACTATGAAGAAAAGTGTAGTTGATGAAATTCTGTGACTCAGGCTATTATTAACCTAAATTTATTCCTCAACATCCATTTTTTCATGTTTTCTAACTAATTTTCTTCCCTAGAATTATGCATTATCCTCATTTGTTATATTTCATTGTTTCAAGACTCATTATATATTTTTAATCATGCATCACATTCATCCTACATTATGTTACTTCTTCTTAGCCTGTGGCATGTTTTCCCCATAGATTAATCTTGGCTTCATCCAGTTCACTCAGCTCTTGGACATTTAGTACTTGAAATCTCCTTTCCATCCAATCTAGCTTCTTCCTCTTTTGCCTTCTCTTTGCACTCTCCCCATCTAATGTATTGTCCTATTGCTTTAGCATGTGACCAATGATTCTCTACTCTCTCTCTCTCTCCCTCTCTCTCTCTCTCTCTCTCTTAACCTGGTAGTACCTATAAACAGTCCCTCTGGCTTCATTCTTGTTGAAAGCTCCTGGTTGGCAACATTAAAATACACTCAGATTCAAATGTTACCTTTGTTTTATGTTCAATCAGCATCAATAAATTTTGCATCATCATTTATCTAAGTGGATCAATATTAATCTAATTTTATTAACAAAGTTAAGTACAAGGTAGAATTCACTATTTACTTGCCTTCATGAATCAAAAGTGAGTTAAAAGACTAAGTTAATAAATTTTTGTAGCTGTTTAAGCAGCATTCCACAAAATTAAGTGAGTATGTATTTTGGACACTTCATTTAAAAGAATACTGTTTTGTTGTTATAGTATTTCTGAGTTATTTGTTACTGATGANAGACAAGTATAGAGAAAGAGAGTGATTATATATATATATATATATATATATATATATATATATATATATATATATATATATATATATATATATATATATATATATAGTATTAGAGTGGAACACTCAGAAAACTTTAGCCAAAGGTGGAACTGGCTGATAAAATGACAATAATGGGACAATCCGTACATGAACAAACCACACCACACCACAAATGACAACACAACGAAAAAATATAAGAATGAACTATCTGCATAGAGAAAGAAAAATAATGATATATGAAGGATAGAACTATGGTGAAGTGTGATAAAAAATGTAAAATGATAGATGACTAAGAGTAATGATTAAGATGATGATAATGACTGAGAATAAAGTAGATATCATGGATCATCAGTAGATTACCATGTCAACCATTTATATATAAAACAAGAGTGACAGGTGTTCACATCATATTTGTATATATATATATATATATTGTATTCATTTATTAAATAAGACCCAAAGTTTGTATCAGTTTGTTTGTTTATTAACTTGTTTGTTGATTTTTTATTTCCCATTTTTGTATTTGTTTGGGTGCATGAATATGAGATGCTTATAATATTTAAGGTTCAACTTTGATTTCCATCAGAAGCTTCTAACTTATTTATGAATAGCTGAATAACAGGTACACATCACAGTAACTTAAAATTTTATTTCAATTATTATGTTTTGTGTGGTAAGATACAATAAGATATATTACCATTTTGCCAGGGCTATGTTGTCCCGTTGGACAACTATGATGAAGAATGAAGGCAAGCCAGTGGTTCAGGTATGACTTTTATATTGTTGATGCAATTTTAACTTTTTTTCAGTTAAATAAATACGAATAATTGTGAAATTAGAGAACAGCATAGTGTTGTAGTGAAGATCATATTTAAATTTTTTAGTACAGACAAAACATGGATGGAAAATTTAAAGAGTTGATAAAAGGTATTACAGAAGCAGTCAAAAAGATTATTCGAGAAGAGAAAAGGATACCAAAGAAGGAATAGATGACATAAGAAACTCAAACAAACTACAGCAAAATGAAAGTATGGATGGATAGGTAATACAAAGACATTGAGGAGTAACATATATCTTCAAATATATATATATATATGAAGATAAAAGAAATAAGTGAGAAGAGATGCTGTCCAATTAACTGTATAAAATTGAAAATAGGCAAAATATTGCCCTCATTTAGACCATTCAGGATATTGCTATGGACCACCGGTGGCCCAGGGGTCACCATTTAAGAACTGCTAGAGAAGAATGTTGCATCAAATCAAACAAATTAACATTATTATCATTAAGGAGAAAACAGCCTTTGGGCCCTTTATGAAAGATAGAGTCATCATCATCATATTTGGTTTTACATCTGTTTTACATGCTGGCATGTGTTGGATGGTTCAATAAAATGGACTTCCAGGCCAGTCTGCCCTTTGCTAGATCTTTGGTGATACATTTTTGCATCAAATCCAAAGAACCCAAAGATTTATTAAAAGAGTATCTGTTTTCTTACGTATGGACAAACTACTTACTTTGTAACAGTAACAGAGAACTTTATCAATAAAGGTCTAGGAATAGGCACTTAGATAATTTTTGGAAATCAACATATGAAGTCTTGGAAATGGGTTGAAAATGCATTTGCAAACTGTTTGATCTCAGTATAACAGATTTATATCAATTAAAAAGAACATCACAGGGTCACTGATTTGGAAGAGCTGTTGAAACCCTAGTAGTACCACACATACTGAACAAAGTAGCTAAGTGTCAGAGTCTTATCTTGCCACTGCAAAGATTTTCAATTGAAACTTGCAGTGGCCCTAAATGCAATTTCCCCTACTGCACCATTGACTATATTGCATACCATTTTTGGCATACCAGAGGTAAGTAAATTATCTGGAGACCACAGTTACTTGTTTCTTGCTTTGTACAGCAACGATGAGGTGCCCTATTAGCTTTGAAACAGTTCCAAGTTAGATACACCCTAAAAGCAATGCATTTTTTTACTTAAGCACTAGCCAGGTATAAAAATGGCTAGACTACTAAAATATTTTGTATTAGAAACTGTAAGGAGCCTGAATCAAAAACCTTTGGTGCAGTGGTGGCTAAGTTTTCTATAATTGACTCACCTCTGCAAGGGTTCAAGTTTGAACCCTTAATAATTCTGAACTTGCTGCACTGAACTGCAGTAGTAGCCACAAGGATGAGATAAAATAAATAATCAAAATGAAATGGAAGCATCACTTCAACCATGCAAGTGCCACCCCACAACAGGTCAGCAAAGGTACATTACTTAGGTGGTTGTTGTGTATGACAGCAAATCATGACTCCAGACCTTCCGTACACATCAGCATAACTGAAATAAAGTAAGAAATATCTTTTAGCGCTAGTAGGAAGCCTGGTATTGCATTATTATTATTCTTATTCTTCTTCTTCTTATTATTATTATTATTATTATTATTAGTAGTAGTAGTAGTAGTAGTAGTAGTTGTTGTTGTTGTTGTAATGGTAGTTGTAATAGTAATTAATAGTAGTAGTAGTAGTAATAGTAGTTAGTAGTAGTAGTAGTAATTGTAGTAGTCATAATAGTAGTAGTCTTCGTCATAGTAGTAGTAGTTGTTGTAGTAGTAGTAGTTACAGTGTTAGTAGTAGTAGTAGTAGTAGTAGTAGTAGTAGTAGTAGTAGTAGTAGTAGTAGGAGGAGTCATAGAAGTAGTAGTTGTTGTAGTAGTAATAGTAGTTAGTAGTAGTAGTAGTAGTTAGTAGTAGTAGTAGTAATAGTAATAGTAGTAGTAGTAGTAGTAATAGTAATAGTAGTAGTAGTAATAGTAATAGTAGTAGTAGTAGTGGAAGTAGTAGTAATAGAGGACGTAAGTGGTAGTGGGTAGTACCAGCTGAGAGATATGAAAGAAAGTTTGTCAGTGATCCTTCACAACTTACTCAAAATCAGTGTTTAACCACATACAAGGATTATTTTATATTTAGCTTGCAATACCAATTTGTTTTACAAGTTGATATCATATCAACGCTAAAACATTAACCTCCCAACATTTAATGACTTTGGTTACTTACCTTTCATTGATGTATAACCAATTTGTAACCAAGATATATATATATGTAATGTATGTAATCTGATTATCTGATTTTACAGGACAGAAGACCATTTCTTGCTACAGAATGTGATAATCTTCAAGAAGCCGAAAAATGGAGACGACAGGTGCTTTGAACCTATATTATTAGTTGTTTTATTTATATATAGTTTATTTACTTATCTATTTATTTATTTGTTTATATATGTATATATTTNAACGATTTTACCACATATAACATTTCACTGGATAGTAAATTTAAACCTATCCAGAACAAAAAAAATAATGCAAGACTAGTCAACAGTCGATAGTACCACAAGAAAAAGACTGATTGGTGAACATTTGGTTGCTTTGACTGCATATTTTAAGATACAACAACCAACAGACATTTGTGAACATGAAAAAGAAAATACAAGGTTTTCTTTAAATAAGGGTACTGTGGCTTTGTTGGTAAAAATGCCTGTCTAGTAAACAGTAGATCCTTGGTAAATGGCAAGTAGAGTAAAAGAGGGTGATTATATATATATGTAGTATTAGAGTGGAACACTCAGAAAACTTTAGCCAAAGGTGGGACTAGCTGATAAAATGACAATAATGGGACAATCCGTACATGAACAAACCACACCACAAATGACAACACAACGAAAAAATATAAGAATGAACTATCTGCATAGAGAAAGAAAAATAATGATGTATGAAGGATAGAAGTATGGTGAAGTGTGATAAAAAATGTAAAATGATAGATGACTAAGAATAATGATTAAGATGATGATAATGACTAAGAATAAAGTAGATATCATGGATCATCAGTAGATTACCATGTCAACCATTTATATATAAAACAAGAGTGACTGGTGTTCACATCATATTTGTATATATATATATATATATGTATATATATTGTATTCATTTATTAAATAAGACCCAAAGTTTGTACCAGTTTGTTTGCTTATTAACTTGTTTGTTGATTTTTTATTTCCCATTTTTGTATTTGTTTGGGTGCATGAATATGAGATGCTTATAATATTTAAGGTTCAACTTTGGTTTCCATCAGAAGCTTCTAATTTATTTATGAATAGCTGAAGAACAGGTACACATCACAGTAACTTAAAATTTTATTTGAATTATTATGTTTTGTGTGGTAAGATACAATAAGATATATTACCATTTTGCCAGGGCTATGTTGTCCCGTTGGACAACTATGATGAAGAATGAAGGCAAGCCAGTGGTTCAGGTATGACATTTATTTTGTTGATGCAATTTTAACTTTTTTTCAGTTAAATAAATACGAATAATGGTGAAATTAGAGAACAGCATAGTGTTGTAGTGAAGATCACATTTAAATTTTTTAGTACAGACAAAACATGGATGGAAAATTTAAAGAATTGATAAAAGGTATTACAGAAGCAGTCAAAAAGATTATTCAAGAAGAGAAAAGGATACCAAAGAAGGAATAAATGACATAAGAAACTCAAACAAACGACAGAAAAATGAAAGTATGGATGGATAGGTAATACAATGACATTGAGGAGTAACATATATCTTCATATATATATATGAAGATAAAAGAAATAAGTGAGAAGAGATGCTGTCCAATTAACTGTATAAAATTGAAAATAGGCAAAATATTGCCCTCATTTAGACCATTCAGGATATTGCTATGGACCACCAGTGGCCCAGGGGTCACCATTTAAGAACTGCTAGAGAAGAACATCACATCAAATCAAACAAATTATTAACATTATCATCATTAAGGAGAAAACAGCCTTTGGGCCCTTTATGAAAGAAAGAATCATCATCATCATATTTGGTTTTACATCTGTTTTACATGCTGGCATGTGTTGGATGGTTCAATAAAATGGACTTCCAGGCCAGTCTGCCCTTTGCTAGATCTTTGGTGATACATTTTTGCATCAAATATAAAGAATCCAAAGATTTATTAAAAGATTATCTCGTTTTCTTACGTATGGACAAACTACCTACTTTGTAACAGTAACAGACAACTTTATCAATAAAGGTCAAGGAATAGGCACTTAGATAATTTTTGAAAATCAACATATGAAGTCTTAGAAATGGGTTGAAAATGCATTTGCAAACTGTTTGATCTCAGTAGAACAGATTGAATATCAATTAAAAAGAACATCACAGGGTCACTGATTTGGAAGAGCTGTTGAAACCCTAGTAGTACCACACATACTGAACAAAGTAGCTAAGTGTCAGATTCTTATCTTGCCACTGCAAAGATTTTCAATTCAAACTTTCAGTGGCCCTAAACGCAATTTCCTCTACTGCACCATTGAGTATATTGCATACCATTTTTGGCATACCAGAGGTAAGTAAATTATCTGGAGACCACAGTTACTTGTTTCTTGCTTTGTACAGCAATGGTGAGGTGCCCTATTAGCTTTGAAACAGTTCCAAGTTAGATACACTCTAAAAGCAATGCATTTTTACTTAAGCACTAGCCAGGTATAAAAATGGCTAGACTACTAAAATATTTTTTTATTAGAAACTGTAAGGAGCCTGAATCAAAAACCTTTGGTGCAGTGCTGGCTAAGTTTTTTATAATTGACTCACCTCTGCAAGGGTTCAAGTTTGAACCCTTAATAATTCTGAACTTGCTGCACTAAACTGCAGTAGTAGCCACAAGGATGAGATAAAATAAATAATCAAAATGAAATGGAAGCATCACTTCAACCATGCAAGTGCCACCCCACAACAGGTCAGCAAAGGTACATTACTTAGGTGGTTGTTGTGTATGACAGCAAATCATGACTCCAGACCTTCCCTACACATCAGCATAACTGAAATAAACTAAGAAATATCTTTTAGCGCTAGTAGGAAGGCTGGTATTGCATTCTTCTTATTATTATTGTTATTATTATTATTATTAGTAGTAGTAGTAGTAGTAGTAGTAGTAGTAGTAGTAGTTGTTGTTGTTGTAATGGTAGTTGTAATAGTAATTAATAGTAGTAGTAGTAATAGTAGTTAGTAGTAGTAATTGTAGTAGTCATAATAGTAGTAGTACGTGTACTCGTAGTAGTCATAGTAGTAGTAGTCTTCGTCATAGTAGTAGTAGTTGTTGTAGTAGTAGTAATAGTAGTTAGTAGTAGTAGTAGTAGTAGTTAGTAGTAGTAGTAGTAGTAGTAGTAGTAGTAGTAGTAGTAGTAGTAGTAATAGTAGTAGTAGTAATAGTAGTAGTAGTTGTTGTAGTAGTAGTAATAGTAGTTAGTAGTAGTAGTAGTAGTAGTAGTAGTAGTAGTAGTAGTAGTAGTAGTAATAGTAGTA
>RDPX01000269.1:661742-679321 GCA_003991215.1 Morbakka virulenta
CTCTCTCTCTCTCTCTCTCTCTCTCTTGCATTTACAGTGGTTTGTAAACCACTGTAAAACTGGTGCTCAGATCTGGATCACTGGCTTCAGGAGAGGATTTTAAACTTGGCAAAAAGTATGAAGATTTGTAAGTACTTTCTCTTTTCTTAGTTCGCCAATGTTATCTATTCCGTCTGATATTTTGTGTTTTCAATATTATTTTCATTATCACATGCGACTAGCCGTTAAGCCTTTCCAATAAAAAACCACAAACCTTCTTTCTGACTCTTAATAAACTATTCTTTTCAGGAAAATTTAATTTTAGAATGCTAATTCAAGACGGTTGTACTATATAATTTTCCTATTGATGACAAATAAATTAAATTCTTTTATGAATGTCTTTTCCTTCTTTAGTACTGGATCTGGTGCAGACATCGATTGCCATGGTTCTTCATCTGTCCCTATTATAAATCGGGTTTATCTTTCACTGGGATAAAAGATGTAGATCCCTTTCCTTCTTCCTCTCCGAGGGCGACACAAAATAACCAATAATGAATAACTCATAAGTTTGTTTTCGTCTGTCATTTAAAACAATGTTTCACGTCAGTCCATATGTGCTATTGAATCTGCATGTTAATGAAATTTCAATATTTTTCTATAAAGTAACTTCGGCACAATTAATCTAACTGAGACAGAACCTCTATTCTTCTCTGCTTTTTAAACCTTTTTCAATTTGACATGTGACTGTTGTGCGTGGTTTAGAAAAAACATATAATGTTATTGAATTAAATTTTTGAGCATGTCAACCAACCGTTTTCCAACTAACCCTATATTCAACAGACATCATATTCAGGTATTCTGTTGATGTTAGATCCTCTAGATTCTCGTTATTGGTTTTTCGCTTTTCTTTAAAAGGAGCATTATTATGTTCCTTTATTTGTTCAGCATTACACACACACACAAATATATATATATATATATATATATACAGTATATAACAGAGTGTAACACTCAGGGCCAAAGACGGTATTGGCTAAATTAATGACCATGAGGAAACGACACATACATGAACAAGCAGCAGGACAATACAAAAGACAACACAACGAGTAACACACCCGCAAACAAATATGTATGTATAAAAGTAATATATATAATATAGCAGAAGACCAACAGGCTGGTGGAGAATGGGGAGTGCACGTGTCTAAAAGCTAACACTAGGAAATGCAAAGTACTTAGATTAACTGCCACACAACGAGACAGCTTTACCATGAACGGAAAGCCATAGCAAGGGATGGATGCTTTCAATTTCTCAAAGCCTTTCTCTTGACTCTTGGAGGTAGCACCAAAGGCCTGGAAACCAGAAAAGCCAAAGTCTGAGCTGACTTTGTACGTCTCCGGAATATCTTGAAGTCACAACGCATCAGCTACAACACAAAGCATCGCGCTGTTTAGAACCACAATGAGGACTGTCCTGATGTTTGACTGTGAAACATGGAAGATGACCAAAGGAGACGACAAGATGCTAGATGGTTTCTTCTAGACCAAATATCTGGCAAATTCTAAAGGGAAAGCTGTCAAGAACAAACAAGACACGAGGTCATATTGGAGTAAGCTGGGATGGAAAGTATGAGCAGAAATTTAAGAATAAGGAAATGAAAGTACATTGGCCACATCCTGAAGAAAGATACCAACAGCAACTGTGTAACAGCCTGACCTGGGCTCCTTAGGGAATAAAAAAACGCGGAAGACCAAATACCGCCTGGAGAGGAACAGTTGAGAAAGAAAGGCAGGTTGGATAGAGATTTTGATAAGAGGCAGAATGTGAAGGCTTAATGTGCACCAAGTAGATAGGTGGCGTAAGATACACCATAACGAAAGAAGTTAGTCAATAAAGGATTTTATTGCCGATCCACTATGCGCTAACCATCTGGATAATGGACACTTTACAATATCGGAAAACTATTAGTGGCGGGGTTGGAAGATGGCAGGGTCCTCTGTTTGCCATCTTTTTGCTGTTCAGATATGGTTATTGTACAGTATCAGCATACACATTTTTGAAGGTTTCAAAAATGTCTGGCACCTCTGGCTATCCCTGGACTTTAGACCTCCTAATTCAAAGTTCCTACGCCATGATGAAGAATTTCTTCGGCTAAAAACAAATTGATTCTCTTTTCGACTCCTATGTACGGAGAAAATATGATTATATTGAAAACTCTTTTTTTTTCTCAACGGTTCTTCTCTTTTTGTTTCACGTTTCCTCCAGTTTTTCTTTGTTTAACCAGCCTTCCATCTTAAAATGAAAAATTAATTTCTAGTCAGCTTTCTACACATGGAGTGCTTGTTAAACAAACCAAACTTATATTCTTATTATATTTGATATAGCTATAATTATAATAATTATTATATTTAATAAGATGCTAGCAGAAATACCCAGTATTGCTCAGGTAAAAAAAGGGCAATTTAGTAGGATAAAAAAGCCCTATCAAGATAATTGTAAGGTATTGCTCAATTAGAAATGTGATGGTAGATCATTTCAGTTCAAATAACTGCAGCCACTTTGTCATTCTGGGTGTGGAATTGAAATAATAGGTAATTTGCTAAAATGCTGTGGCAATACATTGGAAAAGAAAAAAAGATTTAAAAAAAAAAAAAAAGTCCTGCCCGGCAGGGAACCGAATCCCGGTCTCCCACGTGACAGGCGGGGTTACTCACCACTATATTACCGAGGACTTGTATGGTTAAGGAGATTACTTTATAGTAAATAAACTTTCTTAATTTCAAAAAAAGTTTTAATATTGTTCTATTTTTGTTTTAGAATTTATGTATTAAAAATTTCTAAAAATCTTTAAATTTTTATATTTTTGATTTTATTCAAATTTTTGACTGGCGGCCTCCTTCACCTTGAAAGTTGGATTGGCCGCCCCCTAACCCCCCAGAATATGACCTCTGAAGTCAGCCTTTCATATCTCAGATCATCCCCCGGATAAAGATAGACTCACACTCTAAACTTCAGCTTCCTGGGTTCAGTAGTTTACTCATAAATTTACTTCAAACAAACAAACAAACAAACAAACAGACACTTGCATAAAAAGAGATATAATATTTGTATATTATATCTTATTAATTAATTTACGATAGTCTTTTCTTTATGTAAAAATTGTTTAGAGCATTCGACAAATCTACAATGAATTTTTAACGTCAATGAAATACGATTCATTGTAAACTTTTCGACGGAATGACACGTCCCCACAAAAAACAGACCCAGTTTTCCCCGATGCGTCGGTTGTCTATAAATTCCTCATTGCACACTTTCCGAGAAACAAATGGAGTTTCCTATTACTTTAGAATGCGAGGGTCAAAGTCGAGATTTCTATTCCCCCAGGCAATATAGGACTCATCATACCCATGGTTCTTTGTATGACATCTACAAATAAGTTCATATCATTCCAGCATGCCACAGGGACTTAACTTAAAAAGGAGCTCTTGGAATTGTCAAGAAAATACACGCTTTTCTTTTTATAAGAATAGTAAAATTTCATTGAGGGTGAAGTATTCTTATAACTTGACAAAATATAAGGGTAAAATATTCTTAGTATATTCTTATATTTTATTTTTTATTTTTTCCAAACAGCTTGAAAATTCATTGAATAATCACAACGTCACAATTCGAACGTCAACATTTTAATGTGACATTCTACTCGATAACGTTGTTAAAAGTGTATGGTTTGTTATGAGAAAATTCTTTTCTTGTGGAGTTGTGTGAGAGAAGTGTTAAAGCATCAGTGTGATGGCTAACCCAGTAAAAAATCTCTCGAACATTTTGGCTTCACAAAGTCAATCAAATATAGAGGGATAAAAAAAAGTTTTAAATTCTTCTTTTACTATATTTTAAAGTTTTTAAAAAATGAGTAGTTTTTTTGGGACACCCGATAAATCTCACGAAGTATGTTCAGAAAGATTTCAGACTTGTCTTATTTTAATTGCCATAATATTTCTCTTTTACTAAAATTTCATTCTTATGAAACTCACCCTGGAATTAAGATATTCTTACAAATTAGGCAATTTTCACCTTGATATTCTTGTAGAAGCTAATTCTTACCAAAAAAGCGTGTATTATATCGTGTGCACGATTTTCAAAATCTTGAGATCTTTCTTCTTCATGGCATGAATTATTTTATTATTGTACCTCCCCTGTGTTCCTTTCCAATTGTTTGAAAGGGGATCGTGTACAACCAAAGGATTTACAAAAAGATACCAACGTTGTGCCAATATGCAATATGCTCAAAATCAAAGCAAATTTAAAGAGACGCAGAAGTCAAAAGTTTCTCTTCTCCTATTTCCTTTACGATAAAACGAATGAAAATCGAAGTTGATGCGCATTGGTGCAGCAAAATAACAACTTTTCTTGCTGACGTCCATTCTATATTACGATTAAAATCAGCTTTTTATCGTACATAGCAAAGTATGTAAGCAAAGGTCTTTAATATATTTGTGACTCACAGGAGCTAGTATTTGTGAAAGATTGATGCTCATCGGCAGAAAGGTACCTTTACGAACAATGTACCTTAAGGTGTCCAAGTATAAAAAACACTGAGACTCACGGTGAAGAACCAGTAAAAAATTGCTCTGCATAATTCTTATCGTCTTTGATAATAAATATATTTCACAGAAACAAGAAAAAGAAAGAAAGATATGTAACAGATACAGGAGACCGCGAAAATATCCTTGTTTTCTATTGGCTAAAGAAACGAATGTCGGATTGGCTTTAAAGAACCAAGGCAAATATTTGACAACTTTTCCACGTCAGATTAATTACCTGTCAACTAAGATGAGAAGCTCATTAAGGTAAGTGGGTTAACATCTAGAATTCAATGCTATATTGTTCATTATTTAATTAAAATAGAATACGCTACAAATAATCTAGATATCTTTGTTGAATGTTTAAAGAGTAAATTGATAGGATGTTAACCATATATACGAATATATTGAATTTTACAAGCTCAGACCACAACACAGGTCAAAATGTCCTGGTTTATTATTCTACCTGGCTAAAGGGATTAAAGTATATTCTTTAGGAAACAAGTAGTGAATAAAGGAAGAGCAAATAAATGTTATTTAGTCATACAGTCTAGTCAGTTGAGTTGGAGTTTCACTTTAAGGTGAAGATAAGGGAGAGGCTGGCACAGGAGAAAAGTTACTGAGAACATGATGAAACTCGTGGAGATAGGGTGTACATATATGGAATAACCACACCCATCATAAGGTATTGATAAACCCTGAGCTCCATTGAAAGATAGAGTGTGTATTTGGCTCATAAGATTATATACAGTATTAAAGTTTGATATTACTTGAAAAAACTCCGGAATCTGACACAAGTTAATTTCAAAAACTGTTTTCGTTATTTGTCTTTTTCTCCTCTCTGCTTGCTTCTTTTTTACTTATGAATATACTTTAAAATATTCATAGGCTAGGGCACAGTTGCTGAGGAGCAGGGGACCTACAGCCTCTCTTAGCAGTAAAGCTGTGGCAAATGTTGGAACTCCTGCGGCTTTCTCGAACGCTGTCGAAAGACTATGTATGGGCTTCTACTGCTGTATCGAAATTTCTTTTTAAAAAGTGGTAGTAAAATTTTTCTTAAAGTAGAAAATGCAAAATTGTCTTATTTATAAATAAAACGTTGCGTGAATACCACGGTGAACATTGCAAAGGCAATCGAATGAGTCCTGAATTCTGTTTGTTTTCTCACATTCCTTAAGAAGAATTTTCCAGGATTGCCGAAAGAGAATTTCGGATGATGGACTTGGTGCTCCGACAGGCTGAGTAATCCTTTTTACGACAGCCTATTAAGACAAGACCGAAAAATAGCAAAGAGATGCAAGTAGAACCTGTTACCAAATGGAACATTGCAATTGATAATCAAAATAAAGTGAGGGGTATTTCACTCCCAAACATTTCCTTCACCTCTGTCAAGGTTATGTCTGTGTTGAGAGCGCTGGCAATTCCTCTGGGAAAAAATAACAAAAGAGGAATGACGGCATGACTGGTCTTTATTTATTTTACGTATTTTAGAATTATTTACCGTCCTAAAGAAAGAATGCACGTTTTCTTGAAGTCTGGCGAAAGAAACAATGCGCCGCAAGATGCCCAGAATATAGGATACTTAGACGAGATTCACTATCTTCAGAACGTTCTCACAACAAGTTGGTAGTCACACCAAAAACCTTGAACACTCTCTCCTTTTTTTGCGAAGTACGAAAGATAACTGTTTTGCCGAGGCACTGGGAGACTCTATGACAGAGAACGACAGCAAAGATACAACATGAGATCCAGAATTTCTCTTAGGCTTGAGAATGTTTGAGAACAGAAAGTATTTAGAATGACCAATTCTGCATCACTGTGTTTTCAGTCCGACATAATTGACATCCTGACTAAATTGAGATGGGTTAAAACATCTGAAATACGACTGTTTTTGTGATGATTTCGAACATACATATAAGTTCTCAACCCAATAGCCGTTACGGCACTCCAGGCTCACGGATTGACATACAACTCAGTTTGACTGACTAAAACTTTCTCTTAGTGTATTCCCGCAGAAATATTCTAACGACTTTCCCTTTTTTACTTCTTGCGCTATCACATTTTCCAGCACTGTGTTATTACGGTTGTCTCTTCTCGTATCTTTCTCGTCGACGAGCGTGAGCCTTTTTATCAGGTGTCGTTAGATGCTCGTGCAACATGTGCAACCCATTTCCTGCTCTAGTTTCTTATATACTCTTTCATTGAAACTAATAAAAGTACTGAAAGATACTTTTATTAAAAGACCTTCAAGAGAAATCCTCCAAAGAGGAAACATCACAAAAGGTACTTCCAGGGAAAGAATTTTGTGCTTTGGTTTAAAAGTCATTTTTTTCCCAGCAATTGAGACTCAGTCGGTGCCCTTCATAGGTACTTTGTTTTGGCATTGAGAAATCTCTTGGTCAGATGCCCTTCCTGACTCCAACCAATGGCTTTTTTCTTTTGTAAAGTTCCAAATTCTCCTCGCCCGCTCTGGGAATCGATCCCGAAACCCATTGGACACTGTGCAACTGCACTAACCATTAAGCCACGGCTTCTCCTAATTCTGGGGAAAGAATGCAAAGTAAAAAGAGCAAGAGATTCAGATGGAAGTTACACCTAACTAATTTTCGGGTATGCAATGGGTGTCAATGTTTCGTCGATTGGCAGTCGATTACCTCACACAAGGCAAATTTGCGATATTTGATCAGGAGAAGTTCAAAAAACAACAACTGGAAGGGCTCTCAACAACCTCCTCCCATTCAGCCAAACGATTTAGTTATGACAGAAAAACAGTAAAATGACAGTGGGTGGCTTTCGTTGCAAAGTACCAAAATTTTGGGAAACTTAAATTTCAGAGGGTGTTATCGTGTATCTAGCAAAAAAATGCCAACATCTTAAGAAGCAGGTTTCATACCCTTTTGAAGATTATTACAATTGTAATTTACAAAGTTCCTAACCACAACTGTATTAAATTCACAAGGGCTTTTACCCATGAACTCAGCAAATTACAAACGTGACTTTTCATAGACAAAGATCATTGAGACTTGAAAGCGATCTTGCGGATCCAATCAGTTACGATGAAATTGTTACACTCATATGCCATAAGATCTTTCTTGAAGGAGTTCTTCTTGCTTAACTAAATATTTATTATACAGTATTTTCTTGATAAAAAGGTACGCTTTTGGGTTTTTTTTCAACTTTTTGAAATTTTCCGCTGTATTTTTAAGTCAGCTTATATTTGCGGGTTTTTCGAACAATTAAAAAGCGACGAAAATGATAACAAACCTCTGCAATGCTGTGATGAACTTTGTTTACGTTAGTAAAAAAAACCTAATAGTTGCCAAAACTACATAAACAAAAAATTATTGCAGTACAAAGGTAATAATAGCATCGATACCTTCGCAACAATCAATTACGATTTCATTGGCGCTTTCTTTTTTTACATCTTTTTCTTCGATTGGTTCGAAAACCGTGTTCGATTCTTTTCCTTCAGTGGCCGGTAGGCTATCTCATCAGGAGACAGTTCTAATAAATGCTTCAGTTCTTGTTCACTAGCACATAAGGAACGGTCTTCTTTCATGCAGATTATTCTATTCACAGCTACGTCTTTCAGATAACCACACACGCAAAGAAAAATTTATGTCAAGACTAAATGATCTCTGAATTTTTTTAAGTTTGAGTCTGACAACGCAATTATATCTACTTCAGAATAACTTTCAAGTTTATTGTACCTGGTTGGTCAGGACAGGACAGATCAGAGATCAGTTTATCTGACCCAGGAAGAGACGTCGTCATTCTGTAGAAGGTTTATACCTATACACATGGTTGGGATGTTATATATTGGGAAAAGAACGGCGCATTTAAATGTAAGATATTGTTGCAAAGAGGTACTGGTGACAGAAGGGTGATAGCTTAAGTGGTAGAGCATTTGCATATGATACTCTTAGTGGTTCAAATTCTACAAACAAATCTTGTAAATGACATTTAGCAATAATAGACAATAAAAGAATGCCAGAAATATGTATTTAAAAATTTTATTCCATAATAGTAAGTCAATTGATGACATGTAAAGTAGTATGGGACAAAGTATTCCAATGGTATCCCCTAGATTTCTCCCTGGAGTTTTGTCAAGGTACAAAAACGTGTTGGCCGATCCAGTTCTGCTTTCCAACAAAACAGCACTACGTTAAACCTACACCTTAGGTCCTCTTGTCTTCTACAGGACATTGGACAGCACGTTGGTGTCAGCGGACTCGATGCTCGGCAGGGCTTGAGCATTCTGGACGGATTATCCAGGCGCTTAAAGCTCTTCTTTGAAGGTTGCTTGTCACGTCCATACAGATCTCTCGCGCTTCCTCCTTCCGGCTAGAGGTTTTCGAACCAAAGCGTATCTAGCAGGCCGGTCGTAGCCTCAACACATGTCCTTCTAACTTCGTTTCTTCAACCATCTTATACAGTTATTTCTGTCCTTCTTCTTCTCCTTCCGGCCTTTTCCAACCGGTCAGGTCGGGTCGGTCGCTAGACACAGTCTTCTCCACTTTCGCCTGTCCTTGACATCCTCCTTTGTCGTCCGAACTTCCTCCATATCTTTCTTGATGACATCACTCCACCTTAGCCTCTGCCTTCCCCTGCTCCTCTTGCCCTTTACCTTGCTGTCGAATGTCTTCTTTACCCCCATCTCTTCTTCCATTCTCATGACATGACCATACCAACGCAACCTTGATTCTCTTGCCTTCTCTTGTATACCGGTAACCTTCGTGAACTTTCGAACATCCTCGTTAGTTCAGTGCTCCCGTACAGACAAACCTATCATCCATCTTAACATCCTCATCTCAGTCGACATTAGTGCCCTCTCTTCCACTCTTCTCAATGCCATCACCTCTTGTCCGTACAACAGCACTGAACTGATTACACACTTATATATCTTCACTTTCAACATAACTGGCATTTCCCTGTCACACACTATTCCACTTGTTTCCCTCCACTTCATTCACGCTCTTTTGATTCTGTTCCTGATCTCCTCACTACACCCTCCTCGTTCCTCCACAATTGAACCAAGGTAGCAGAACTAATCTACCTGATTTATCGGATCCCCTTGTGGATCTACCATGTGGCACTCCTCTCCTTCATCTTTAGTGGTCACTAATGTTTCTGTCTTCTTTGCATTTACTTTCAGTCCATTCCTTTCTAACAATCTGTGCCATTGTACTAGGTTTTTTTTGCAGGTCAGCTTTAAAACTGGCATCTGTTGTACTTTTTCCTGGCATAAAACCAAACTGCATGTTATCTATCTCAATCAAATCCCTTCTATCCAACACTTTTCATACACCTTCATCCCACGCTCTAGAAGCTTGATCCCTCGAAAATTGCCGCACTGCATAATGTCTCCTTTCTGCTTGTAGATTGGCACCAAAATACTCTTGTGCCAGTCTTCTGGTATTTCCTCTTCATTCCAAACTTTCCTGGTGATTTCCGTTTGCCACATAGTTTCTTCCTTTTCTAACGCTCCGATCATGTCGCTCGTAACCTCCGATGGTCCCAGTGATTTTCCCTTCTTCATTTTCCCCAGTGCTTCCTGCACCTCCTTTACTGTGTTTTCTTCCACTAGACCTTCTGCTGCTTCCACTGCCTTCAGCTGCTCCGGCGCATTCTCCACCTTTGATTGATTTCCATATCCCCTGTCAACATATTTCCATCTTCGTCCTTCACAATGGTGGAATCTCCCATATCCTTTCGAGATCTTTCCCGCGCTTTGGCTATTCTCAACACTTTCTGTTGTCCCTCCTTGCTCTTCAGTTCCTCTTGCAATTTCTTGCAGCTTTCTTCCTTTGCCTTTGCCACAGCCTTCTTTTCCCTTCTTTTACACTCCCTGTTTCTTTCCAGGGCAACATCAATTTTATCATCTTTCAACTGTCTGAATGCTTTCCACTTGTTTCTGACAGCCACTTGTACCTCATCGTTCCATCACCATGAGTCTCTTACAGTTGGCTTGAAAGCTACCTTCTTCTCGCATGCCTGCTTAGCCTCTTCTATGATAATACCTTTCATCCTCTCCCACTCTTGGTTTGCATTGCCCTAACCATTGGCTGATCTTTTCTTCGTGCTCACTTCCGTTTTGAAAGTTGCTGCTATTTGTTCATCCTTTAACTTCCAGGTCTTAATCTGCGTTTTTTCTTCTCCTCTGGCGTTTTCTTTTCCTCGTCCACCTCAGATCCATTATTAGAAGTCTGTGTTGTGACACAACAGCTTCTCCTGGAATGACCTTGCAGTCCATGATCCTTCGCCTATCTCTTTTGTGGACTAGCAAATAGTCTATTTGACTTTTACTGCCTCCACTCTTGTACGTCACCTTACGCTCTTCCCTTTTCTCAAACCACGTATTCGCAATAACTATGTCTAATGCTTCAACCATACGTAAGATTTGTATACCTTCTTCATTTCTGTTCCCAAAACCTTTTCCTCCATGGCAACCTTCAAACCCATGTCTATCATTCCCAACTTGCCCATTCAAGTCCGCTTCAATGACAACTTTCTCTGTTGATGGTATCTGTCTCATAACATCTTCTAGCTCTCTAAAAAACTCATCCTTTTCGTCATCGCCACAGCCAACTTGTGTAGCATATGCAGTTACCAGGTTCAGGAGCCAATTCTCAGTTGCAATCATTATGCTCATCACCCCGTCACTAACCCGATTGACTTAAACCATATTTTCCTTCTGCTCTCCACTCAGGGTAATGCCAACCCCGTTTCTCCTTTTCTCAGTTCCATTATATATGATCTTATATCCTTCTCCCAGTTCCTTCGATCTGTCTCCTATCCACTTAACTTCCTGAACACACAATATGTCAACCTTTCTTGCTTTCATCACTTCCACTAACTCTCTTCCTTTTGCAATCATCGATCCCACATTCCATCTTCCGATCCTCAACTTCGAAATATGCCCTAACTTCTCTTACCGCAGTCGGATGTTCTACGATACCTCTTGCTTACTTCTCACACCTTCCAGGGAGTAAAGTTGCGCGTCGCTTAAGGGAGACGCCTTAGCTTCATTTGAATTAGACCGGTCGAGATTCACCAATCTTTATTAGCTAAGGGTTTTACACTCGGCTGGCTGGGCCTGACAGAAATACCTGTTTTAGGAGTACGTGGACTCTGGCAGTGGCCAGAGCATTCCTTGCTTGGACCGAGTACTAGCTCTTGCATGTGCCAAGAGGTAACCGTTGATGCTACAACGCATTCCTCCGCTCATCTTCTCATGCAATGCCCCTGCCGTTGGATCTTCGTGCACTGAGAGGTAATGCAACCTCTGTCAGCACTGCAAATAGCAATGCCTACCCTCACCGAGTTTAGCCCGCCTGCCGAGACGGTTACCGGGGTGTGGCCACTGCAATGCACAAGCAACTACTTGGAGCCAACGGTGAGAGTTGGGAGTCATTTGGAGACCAGTGGGTCCAGCCATCCTACGAATAGGATGCGGCTGCTGGTTGCCCTTGGATGGTACTCTTCTTGAGCTCCCCATACACCCCACAGGTTTTCTGTCCTGTCCGTCTATAAATTTCCTCACTCGTTACCCTGCCCCTTCATGTAATCCATAAAATCCTTTTCAGGCTCATCCGATGAAAATAGCTTCCTCTCCAACTTCTTTGTGCCTTTCCAGCGGCACCACAGGCCACTTTCCCAAGTTCTGAAAGAGATGATTAACTACAAAATTGACACTCTTGGTCTAAGCGAAATGGGAGGTACAAGCAGTGGTAAAATGTCTTCTGAAGGCATTTCGATTATATATTCTGGACATTCACATTATCATATTCGTGTCGTAGGAATTTGTATGACAAAGTCAGCCGAAAAAGCCATGTTGGGGTGGAAACCAATCAACAAACGCATTATAACAGCTCGTTTTCAAACCAAACACTCTAAAGTGTCTATTATTCAAGTTTATGCTCCCACAAACGAATGCAGTGATACCGAGAAAGATCAATTTTATAATGATTTACAAGACACACTAAACGATGTCACAAATCATGACATAAAGCTGCTGATTGGTGACTTTAATGCACAAATCTCGAGAAATCTTTGAAACGATCTTGAGCCCTCACGGCATTGTCAATTCAATAAACAACACTGGTGAACAATTTGTTAGCCTTTGTAATTTCAATGATTTGAGCATAAGCAATACATATTTTCAACACAAACGAATTCACAAGTACACCTGGTTATCACCTGATCCTGTCACAAAGAAGTAACTCGACTACATAGGAATCAGTAGTAAGTGGAGATCATCAATACGAGATGTGCGTGTGTTCAGAGGAGCGGATTGTGGTAGTGACCACTTCCTAGTTGTATGAAAACTTAAACTTAACTTTAAGCGGTTGATGAAGTCTGAAAAACGCAGAGTACTAGAAATCGCCAAATTGAAAGATAAGGCAGTACATCAACGTTATAGTGTCGAGATTCGTAATCGTTTTTCTGCACTTGAACAAACACATGATAATGAAAAGAGATGGGCAAATTTAAATCTGCAGTCGAGGCCGCGGCCAAATCAACTATCGGTTATATACGTGGCTCTCGAAAGGAACAATGGATATCTAATGACACCTGGACACTCATAGATGAACGTAAGAAAATCAAAGAAAAAAGGGGATCAAGCAACACAACCGTCAGATATTAGGAACTTGGGACATCTATACAATGACCTTAACAAAACAGTAAAATACAGCTGCAAAAACGATAAGAAAAATTGGTTTGAGAACAAATGTCGTGAAGCAGAAACAACAGCTTCCAGAAACAATGCCCGCTCCTTATATAGAATTGTGAAAGACTTAACGGGAACAAGACCAAACATCGGTACCTATAAAAGACAAAAGTAGCAAAATATTACTCTCGTCTGATGAGCAACAAACACGTTGGATTGAACACTTTCGTGCAGTATTAAACCAACCGATACCTACTGATACGTTTGATTTTACTGATGAATTGGCAGATGTAGAAGAATTTGATATTCTTCTTGACGACTTCTCATTAGATGAAGTTTCAGCATACTTATGTGAACTACCAAACAACAAGGCTGATGGACTTGATCGCATCTCAGCTGAACTTCTTAAATGCGGTGGTGATGCTATGGTTACAGAATTGGCGGCCTTTACAAACGTTACCTGGAATACTTGTAAAATTCCTAAAGAGTGGAATATAGGCGCTATAACAATACTTCCCAAGAGGGGCAACCTATCGGATTGCAATAATCGGAGAGGGGTCACTCTTTTATGTATTGCAAGAAAATTAGTTTGTCGAATACTTCTTAAACGACTTCAAAGTTCAATCGATGTACAACTCAGGGAAGAACAAGCCAGTTTTAGACGTGGAAGATCTTGTAACGAGCAAATATTTTCTCTCCGAACTATCATAGAACAATCACTTGAATTTCAGCACCCTCTTGTTATAAACTACGTTGATTTCAAGAAGGCATTCGACAGTGTTTATCGTCCTGCTTTGTGCCAGATCTTGAGAATGTATGGTATTCCTCAGAAGTTTATTGAAATATTTAAACGAATGTACAAAAATTCCAAATGCTGTGTCAAGACCAATTGCGGGGTCTCTCAACTATTACGCATAGGTACTGGTGTACAACAGGGTGACATCCCTTCTCCATTCTTCCTCTTGATCGTTATTGAGTACGTGCTGAAAAAAGCTTTAAATAACCCGTGTTATGGCATCCAATGGAACAATGGTTGTTTGACTGACTTAGACTTTGCTAATGATCTTGAAATACTAGCTAAAGATTGTGCCACGATGCAAGCAATGACAGATTCGCTACAGAGTACTAGTGCAAAAGTGGGATTGAGAATCAGTGATAATAAAACTAATCTCCAACTAATATAAAAGCATAATAACGTCCAGAATATAATTCTTGAGGGTAAATCTTTGGATTTTGTTGAGAACTTTACATATCTTGGAAGCTGCCTATCGGACGTTGGTGATACAGAAGTAGAAGTTTGAGTAAGAGTTGGAAAAGCTGCATCAGTTTTCAAAAAACTCACACCTGTTTGGAAATGTAATTCGATATCGTTATCAGTAAAATTGCATCTGTTCTCAACCCTGGTACTTTCTATCCTTTTGTATTCGTGTGAAAGCTGGAAAGGAACTGAAAAAATTTACAACAGCATAGACGTTTTTCAACTTAACTGTCTTTTTAAGATAATGAAAATCACATGGCAAGACAGAATATCAAACTTAGTCATCTTAGAGAAGGCATATACAGAATACTTAAGCACAATCTTGAAACGACGAAGATTGCAGCTAATGGGCCATATCGTCCGTCTTCCTGATTCTCTCCCAACAAAAGTGGCTTTGAATTGGAGACCGGTTGATAAACGACGACGAGGACGCCCCCAAAAGACCTGGAGATCAACTGTCACTGAAGACCTACGTGCTGGTGGTACGAACTGGTTCCAAGCCCTAAAATCTGCTAAAGACCGTAATAAATGGAGGTGAACTGTGGCCCGTTGCTGAGATGCCGTTTGAGGAGCAAGGTAGCATAACAACTGGGCCTTGTTACCACGGAGGTCCTCATTGTAAAAATATAAACAAAGTCCATACAACAGAAATTTAGGCACCATTGTTAAAGCAGTATAGGTAAAACTAAGAAATTAAACCACTTTTGCGAGGTTAGGGAAGCAAATAGATCAAGATGTATCATTTAGCAATTTCTTTATATTTATGCCTAAATTTACTTGATAGTTGTACATCAGACAAGCGCAAAGAAAGGGAAAGTAGTAAGACCTATAACAGAGTGAGTCGCATACAAATGGCTACACCTGTCCAGTTGGCGCCTTAAAAGAACCTACTTCTAATTATCACGCTGCCTATCTTGAACGAAGTAATATATGTATGTAAAAGCCAATAAAACTTGGTGCCACACACTACATGGCCCCTGATATAAAAGATGAAATATCGGATACTTATCCTTGAAACCTGTGTAAATCTTTGACAACATTTGTTCCATCTACCGTTAAATTTATTGTTTATGTTTTTTTACTTACTCATTGAAAGATTTAGCGATTTGTTGAAGCGTCAACGTTAGTTAAAGGTCCATCAACGACACATTATTTTGTGGAGATATTCCAGTGTCCGTCAAACCGCTAATATCTTACAGTCCAATTTTTTAACATTTATACGACTGTCTTTATTCTAGTAGAGACGTGGACTGATAAATTGACATTGCTGTAAGATAATAAGCTTTGAAGAACACGATGAAAGTTACAACATTTTTGTGTTATGATTGCCTTTCTTAATTCTCAGTATAACTACTAGAATAAACAGAAAGTGCATTGGTCCTCACAAACTCCAGATTTTTGGAAGATTTAAAAGGTTTTTCTTGCATTCTGGCGAGTTGATCATTTCTCCACTTTGTGAAGATGTTCAGCTTTCTAGGTCCTCTCAAAAAAGGGATGATCTCTTTGCTAGATTGTTTTCTGCCAATTCCTTTTCAAATGACACTGGTGTTGATTTGCCAGGGTTCCTTTTTGTAAACCAATGATATTTTAGTGTCTGTCATTAGAAATCCAAACGTTTACCAGTTTGATATCCTAACTTAACGCATACCAAGATTTTTGCATGTAAATTTTTACTGGCTTTAAATTGGGTTTTTGTTTATTTTTGTTTCAATTCATTGCTTCAAAAAGAATATCTTTGGATCAAACCATGTACGTGCTACATCATACTTGAAAAATAACATTCAATAACGTAGTCAGTCATTGTATATTTGATCATGTTTACATCTAAGATCCGTCCTACTAGCTAGGTAGAAAGAATGCTGCTGCAAACTGTTATTTTGATAAAAAAACAAAGCTCTTTAGAGGATGTCCACGTGTACACTGAGTGACTACATAATTGTGTATCATTTTGTAGGCATGATGTAGCTCGTACATGGTTTGATGCAAAAATACTTTGCGATCTTAATTAATCTAAAACTCCTTGTCACGATTTAATTCTTGTAAGAGTCTGCTATCTTCATTGGTGTCCACACCCTGTCAGGATTCAAGTCTTCAAAGAGTTTTCTTTCGTTATTGGTGTCCACATCCCGTCAGGATTGATAACTTGAAATAGTATGCTGTTTTTATTGGTGTCCACATCCGGTCCCGATAAAGGCAGCTGTTTCTCCTCCAATCTTGATTGCTTTCCTGCACGAGTGACATAAAGTTCCGATAACAAATGTGCGGTCAATTTGCTCCTCTTGCGGAATGCCGGATGCTAGTTTGTCTACTCATGCGATAGCCGTCCCGTGCTCGGAACAATGCCACTTGATAACGCCCCTTTCCCTTATCTGCCGTATCTCCCCTTCTGTAAAACCAGGGCAGTTGGAGTGGCATCTGATCGTTCAGCCACTTGCTATACATTCGAAGGAAGCTCGTATGTTCCGCCCTTTCCTGATCTTTTTATTGCAGATCCCACAGTTCACTGTCATTGGGTCGGGAAGCCAAATTCGAACGCCATTGGCGACTTTACGCCTGTTCGTCATCTCGTCTCTTCGCTTTAATCAGTAGGTAGGAGGTGATGCGGCAGCATCAGGATGTCTTTCTACATCGCCAGTTTCCAAAAGCAGAGAATTTTCGAAACACGTTCTATCATATGCTAAGGATACCCAGGAATATATTTCCAATAGAAGATCCTCGGGTTCCCACACTGGGAGTCAAAGACTCACATCGTCTTAAAAAAGTCTCCTTCCTTTATTGGTGTCTACACTCAGTCACGATTGAAAACTTGAAAGAGTCTGCTATCTTTATTGGTGTCCACATCTAGTCACAATTGAAGTCTTGAAAAAGTCTGCTATCTTTATTGGTGTCCACATCTAGTCACAATTGAAGTCTTGAAATAGCCTGCTATCTTTTTTGGTGTCCACATCTGGTCACAATTTAAGTCTTGAAAGAGTCTGCTATCTTTTTTGGTGTCCACATCTAGTCACAATTGAAGTCTTGGAAGAGTCTGACATCTTTACTGGAGTTCACATCTGGTCATCATTGAATTCTTGAAGTAGTCTGCTCTCTTTT
>RDPX01000269.1:727636-784406 GCA_003991215.1 Morbakka virulenta
TCTTAATTACAACTTAGTGGGGTTAAGAGACAGTGATATTCCAATAGGTATGTAGCCATTCTAGTAAAGCTCGGTTTGGTAGAGATCTTTTTTGCACTGGAGCTTCATCAGCCTTTTTAAGAAACCTGGTTGGGCCGGAGGAGCCAGTCTGAAGAAGATTATTAACAGATATTACTTTACCGGGGAAAAATACACTTTGAACCACTCTACTACTGAGTTCATATTTGCTTGGGTGTTTTCGTTCAAAACATACACTATCCAAAGGAGTAGACACCACTACAACATCATATTATTGGAATACAGAAGAGGCCGTTCAGTCAAGGCGTATATCTTTGTAACCGGTATTAATCCGATAAAATTAATTCTATATTAATGTCTTTATCTCACAACCCGAGTTTCTCTCTTCGAACCTTCTGTTTTGCAAAGGAATTGGATATCAGACAAGACAAGATGATGTCTTGGTTCCTGTCAAAGCAAACATTTAAGGTTCATGCACGGCAAAAACTTATTACCCTCGGTTTATAATTTTACGGTTAATATATGTTTACCACTGTCTCGCACAAACCGGTATCTTTGCAAGCCTTGGTATTTAATAAGCTACATTTGGACTTATGGTGAATTAGGTTTGTTTTTATGTCTCGAAATGGTCTTTCAAAATGAATTGGAAATAAAGGAAAGTGACCTTTGTGTCTTAAAAAAAATCCTCGATTTCTTCCCATCTCCGTTTTGGTTTCATCCCAAAGTTTGTTTGTCAAGTAAGAATACCGTGTTTCCTATGATAAATGCTGCCTGCGGTGTTTATTAATTTTTTTAAGCACATTTTTTGCGGCGTTTGTTAGAAAGCGGCATTTATTTCAAAGCAAACTTAATTTTGTCTACGATTCATTACAGTTGCACATCAATCTCTCGACCGCAGTCTTCATCCAAAAGATGAACTGCCTCTGCTGAATAGCCTTTATCAAAATCTGTTGGTTGAAATGGATTCTCTGTCAGTGTCATCCCTTCAGCAACATAAAGCTGGTCCTTCAACAGAGAAAAACTTGAACAAGGTCTCTCTTCTTTGAAACAGTGAATTAAATTGTCTTCGCTACTATTAGAAAATATCCTTTTTATGGAATTTATGAAGATTAAAAGAATAGATTGAGTAGTTATGCGTTATTTTCTGTCTTTTCTATTTCATATTACAAAAGCCGCTTTTTATGCCGTGGCGTTTATTAGAAGGCGGTGTTTAATAGAGGGCGGTATTTATTTCAAACTCTTTGGTAAAATAGCGGTATATTAGAGGGCGCTAGGGTTTTATTAGAGGAAACACGGTATTTCAGGCTTCAGGGTGGGCTCTTAGAGCCATGACCTATTTGTTACCAATAAATTGAAGGTTTTAACATGTACAATTTCAGACTTTCTTATCTAATCCAATGAAAAGAATAAAATATTTGATTGTCATTGAGCGTTTACCACAAGAAAACAAATTAATTTACCCACTAAAATTCATATTAATTTTATTAGCCAAATTGTCCTTACAGATATCATTTTGTATGACCTCTTCATGTTACTTCTGTGTAATTTCATTTTTAGTTTTCATACTCATTCATTTCTGTTTGCTGAGTGTCTCCGCAAATTTTTTTTTTTTAAATACCACTTGATTTGTGCTCACACATTGTTATATTTAAGAACAGGACCTGGGCCTATTTTTCTTCGATATTCTTTCAAACTTTTTTGGGTATAAACCTAAATACACCTTACAATATTTCGTTACAAAGACTTGCCATGTTTTTGAGAATGGTGACTATGACAGGCCTTGATCCTGGAATCCCTTGATTCCTAGTCACAACCCACGTAACCTAAGAAGGAAAGAAAAAATCGCTTGCCTTACCAAAAATGTTAGTTGAATACATAAATTAATAAATTAAATACATAAACTAATAAATTAAATACATAAATTAATAATTTAAATACCTAAATTAATAAATTAAATCCATAAATTAACAAATTAAATACATAAATCAATAAATTAAATAATTAAATTAATAAATTAATTCAGAGAGAGCTGAAATTGCAACTACAAATATGCATATTTACTGAGAATTTACTGAGAGTTTACTGAGAATCAAAATAGATAAGCTTCTATATTTTATCGTTCACTTTTCGCTTTAAAAACCCAGCCAGCGTGTGCTGTCAAAGTCAATGATGAGAACAAAAACACATTTCTTCATTCAACTATTTAGGAGCTCCAGTCACTGAGAATGCTGGACGCTAAAAGGAGATCAAGAAACACATCGCTAAGTCAGCTTTTTCAGATGTTAAAACAATTTCAAAAACAGATTTGTAACAATGCCAATGAGGTATGCCAAATATCCACGTATATCCTGTATTGATGTATGGGTCAGAAAGATAGATGCTGCCATCTGAGTAGAAGCGCAATCTCATTGTCCAATTCAAATGTGGTTTTTGAGCAGGATAATGACGATGAGCGCAACCGTCAGCAGAACCCTTTTTAAGCAAATTCACATGTAACCACTTAGCTTCGTGGGCCGTTTTCAGATAACAGGCGGGCCTTAAGAGGTAGTGATGACAGGAANCTAGTGCTACAGTACGTCGTTTGTTTACGACAATAATCAGTAGATTCAATATGTGGAAACATTGAATTAAAGTGCGAAAACGTTATGATAAAGAGGTATTATCGACGTAAAAGTGTGAAAAGTTCGTCTCTTTCAATCGTACCCATGAATTTGTACCCTTTCAAAAGAAAACAGTTAGCACATACTTTATTTAAAACAAGCGAAATACATGTAAATACATTTGTGTGTTCCAACGTAAATACGTGTACATACATATATACCGAGTAAGGTGTCGTTTGTTTACGGATAATTAGTTATCCGAACAATCAGTTATCCAAACATATTGCTTCCCGCCCCTCTTCTTCGGGTAATCGAGATCCAACTGTCGTTACTGACGGTTGTTTCAAATCTAGCTTAGAGGGACTCGAGATTCCATCTACTATTTTTAATATCCGGTTGTAACTCATATCCTGATATATTTAATTGATAATATGTTGGATAACATTTTGCATGTACTCATATACACCAAACTAAAAAAAGCACTCCCAGAGGGATTTTTAAATTAATATTTCTTCCCATTTCTTATTTTCTTATCGTTTCAAGTAGACCGAACAGTAAGGACCAGAGGTTCTTTAATTTGGACAAATGTTCATGAATCCTTCCTGAAGCTGTAAGCCGATTTGTTGCAAACAGAAGGAAATAATATGCCTTTTTTCTCTCTTTCATTCGTATATCTTTTGTGGGTAAAATTGTAATATAAATTGCATTAGACTGCACCGCAATCTAAATGGTTAACAATAACCTAGGTATCTGAATTTAGGGAAACTCATTAGAAAAGCTTCTAATAAAATCCAATATTTTTCACCTCAATTTGAAGAAACCACTTCGTTACTATGAAGATGACGCGTAGTAAGGAAGTAATCATCGTCGATCTATCCCTTTTTTAAATGAGCCTATTAATTCTACCCCGTGATCCTTCCCATATATGTTATTCGATCAGGCGGTTGCCACTGGTAGAATTGGATAAGCTAATTGAAGTATATTACCCGTCTGCTATTAAGTATTCCTTCTTTTCAAAAGAAAAGTTTCGTCTCTTATAAGTCTGCAACATTTTCTATAATGGCTAAGAAACACGAGAATTGCAGTTGGATTTTAATTGGAAAACTTGTATTCGAACAAAGATTTCACAGCTTTTTAAGTATATCAGTTTTTGAGGGGAAAATTTTTGTGCCGTGTCAGGTTTTTATTGATATGAAGAACATTAAAAATAAAATCCCCTTGTTAATTAAAAGAAATAAAAGGCTCTCTAATATGTTCAGGAGACATCCAGGAAGTAACCAAGACAATGGAGGTATGAAAAGCCGTGATCCATTTTAAATATCCCCATATTACATAATCCTTATTTTTAGATGAGATATGCATGATGTAATCAAAGTTTTCAGGTTTCCATCTGACATACAGTTGGTTTTTTTTGGGTTTTTTTTTTAGTTTTAACGTCATTTTTCCCCAGGAATTGGGGCTCAGACGGTGCCCTTCAGAGGGACTTTGGATTTGGCAGTGAGGAATTTCTTGGCCGGATGCCCTTCCTGACGCCAACCAATGGCTTTTTTTCTTTGTAAAGTTCCAAATTCTCCTCGACAGCTCGGGGAATCGAACCCGGAACTCTTGGTTACTGTGCAGTTGCACTAACCATTAAGCCACTGCTCCTCATCTGACATACAGTATTCTCTCCAATTAGTGGACACCACTGGGCAAGAGCAAGGTGTCTGCTAATTAGAAATGTCCGCCTTTTGGAAAGTTTTGCAATGTGAGCCCCAAATTTGAAAATAGACCCGAGTATTGTATTTAAAAGGTGCAATTTGGGTCATTAGTGGTTATCGCGTTCTTGAAAGTGCCAAAAACTTCCATTACGGCTGAAGTTATTGGAAAGAGGTTGAATCGTGGAAGTGGCTATGGTCTGGAGATGCCAGTAATTTACCACTTTCATGGACAAGAAAAGTTAATAAGCTGGGCTGTAAAGAAGCTCTAAGCTGTAAAGGGCGAAGTAGATTGCAAAGTGTCAAAGTGTTTGAAATAAATATTTAAACAAATATTCATTCGTCTCCAATTTTTATTCACTGACCCCTAACATTTTTGTGCCGTTCCCTAATTGGAAAGAAAAAAAAGCCATATTGACTACTTTGCGCAAAAAATATTGCTAATTAAGTGTCCATTTTTTAGAAAGTTTCTATGAGACTTCGACTAGAAAACGATTAGGGGGGAAAATTTGTCCGTTAATTAAAGGTGTCCGCCTTTTAGAGGGTCCATTAATTGGAGAGAATACTGTAATACATTTATACAAGAGTAAAATGTGTGGATACAAATTCAGAAAGATTTCGAAAAAACAATGTTGGTAAATTTTAAAGTGGCAGTTCGCCCACCCAATTCCCCTTTCAACTGTTTTTTTGTTTACTTGTACTCTTGTTGTCTTTAAGCCTTTCGTTCATGCTCAATTATATAAATACCTAATTTAGTTTGATTGAATTATTACTACTACACTTAATATTTTATTTTTCACACAGAAATAGTGAGAGCAGCAATATCTTTATTTCACGTGTTGATGAAGTGTTACTATTCAAAATAAATTTTGGAAAAATAAATCAATGATTAAATAAACAAATATATATATATTATATAAACGAACAATAAAACAAACAAATAAATAGATATTCCCTCTTCTGTCTTTTAATAATTTGTCGTCCACATTAACCTTTATCTTTCTCTGTTCCTCTTTCTCGTCACGGGTACATTTCATGCTTTTTGATTGCAGCACCTTCCTTTTTCAATTCAACTGATCTCTGTTTTGCTTCTTTTCTTTTTCACTGCTTTGGAATTTTTCTATTTATCATTATATGTATTTTGTTTGTTCATATACAATACCAGTCTCATTATGCATACAGCCCTTTGCACTCTAAGACTTTAATTCTCTATTCTACATTAATTTTTGAGTGATATATACAAAAAAATTAAGATAAGATACATATCGTTCTGCAAAAAGTTATGCTTATCATTCTTTAAGTCTCAAAGTGATTTCTCTGTTAAATATTTGATATTTGGAGTAACTCCTACAGGTGTCTAGGTCATAGGTGCCTCTAGACTCAGTTCAACGAAAGAAACATCATGCACTTTCTTTACTAAAGGCAGGTTACGTACCAACACGAAATGACTGTATCTACAAAGTTCGAACTTTTATAGCATTACTCAGAGAGATGAGATCAAGTCGTCCAGTCCCTAAATGAATATTATCAACCCAATGTCTTTGTGAGCTGACACTGCTTCTTATTCCTATTGATTTATCTCAATACGCATTTGGCTTACTCCACTGGTTTAAGATTCGGTGAGCCCAAATAATTTAATTACTTTTGATTTGACCACTGATGTAATTAAGACGAAGAGAGTGTGGGCATAACATTCATAAGTGAGACGTTGAGAGAAGCAAGGTTGAGATGGTTTGGGCATGTAGCGAGGAAAGAAGATGACTGTATGGTCAAGGAGGCAAGAAGGGAGCCGAAGGCTGCTTTGTATGAACTTGACGTAAAAACGCTCCTAATATTTTGATCACAGTAAAGATCTGGGGTACATTCTAAGTATAACAAATCAAAGGCTTTCCTTTGTTTGACATATTATTTAGCGAAAGGATTTTGCGACAGATCTTCTGTTTGAACCTGCATAAAGCAAAAGGAAAACAGGTAGACCAAAGACTTATTCCTCCGACCATGTGAAGGACATAACAAGGCTGAGCATGGTAGACGTTACATGACTGATGCAAGATAGGAAGTCTGAAGGAATCTCTGTAACGGTGTAACGGCTGCTCGGTGACCAGTTCTCAATACAAAAATAATGCTGGTAATTGCTGCCACTTCAGTAAGGTGAAATGGCTCTTCAATAGGAAGATGATCGCTTCTGGTGGTTGTGGTGAGGTGGTGTTCAAGATACATTTTGAATAATATGATTTGAGATAGAGATACTAGTAGTCGGATTCACACATTCTACACAATTTGGGAAATCCCACGTGTGCTTCAAATATTTACACTAGACGATATTGAGCTCCATTTGAAATGAGGACTTTTTTGTTTTATTAAATGCCACCCATCTAACACCAATAGAACCCATTAGAAGTAACAAGATTTGTCCTGATGACTGGTGTACTTGTTTATTTTATGATAAATATTTTGATCGTAGGACAAGTGAGTAAGCTTTCTACAGTTACATTTATAGGATAAGATAACATAGTTTGAAAAAGTATTTTCTTAAAGTGTCTTAAATTTCCTAGCCAGATTAAAATGTAACAAATTTAAGCCGTTAAAGTGTTGTTGCATTGGAAAAGTGAGATTGTTATTTTTAAATTATCTCAACAACTGTAAAGTACATTGCATAAGGAAAACAGGCATTCATCTAGTTGGACAATGTGTTGAAAAGTAAAAAAATTTTATGGATCACTAGGTATAGGATTTTGAAATCACACGATATGGTCCGTTATGTTATATGGTTGCGAATCATGGTCTTTGTTGTCGTGTTCAGAACGTGAATTAAGAAACGCATAAACATGGTCCATTCGTCGTATGATGGATATAGTTTTGTCATATCGGATTTGTGGGGAAGTGTGGTGGAGGGTGTCTGTTCATGATACTGAACCTCATCTCTTACAGATAGTAATAACTAGACAGTTAAAATGCATAGAAAATATTGTGAGAAGTGGTGGTTTACAAAACAATATTTTAACTTGAGACTGTATAGGGAATAAAACACGAGGAAGACCTAGATATTCATTAATGGATAACTTGAAACGGTGGCTGAAGAAGGACAGCAGATAACTTTTCATGAGCATGGGTGACCGGAGACTGTGGAGAGCCCCGATCGTTGACGCTGCTCTGCAGTATAGCATCCTGTGATGATGATGAAACTACATTACTCGGTAAGATTTCCTCTTCTTCTTCATCGTTGTTGTTGTCATACTCTACTGCACCCAAGGGACGTGAAGGACATCAATGAACAACCTCCACCATTCCCTGTCCTAATGGGAGACGACAGCTCACCTCATTTCACTATTTCAACGTAGTGCGTTCCCACGTCTAGCGCGGTCTTCCTCTAGACCCTTTTTCCAGTTCTTCTTCAGTTTATTGCTTCCATGGCGACACGGTCACAATTTCATCTTTTAAAATTGATATGATTGATATGATTGATATGATTGATATGATTGATATGATCGATATGATTGATATGATCGATATGATTGATATGATCGATATGATTGATATGATCGATATGATTGATATGATCGATATGATTGATATGATCGATATGATTGATATGATCGATATGATTGATATGATCGATATGATCGATATGATCGATATGATCGATATGATCGATATGATCGATATGATCGATATGATCGATATGATCGATATGATTGATATGATTGATATGATTGATATGATTGATATGATCGATATGATTGATATGATCGATATGATTGATATGATCGATATGATTGATATGATCGATATGATTGATATGATCGATATGATTGATATGATCGATATGATTGATATGATCGATATGATTGATATGATCGATATGATCGATATGATCGATATGATCGATATGATCGATATGATCGATATGATCGATATGATCGATATGATCGATATGATTGATATGATCGATATGATTGATATGATTGATATGATTGATATGATTGATATGATTGATATGATTGATATGATTGATATGATTGATATGATTGATATGATTGATATGATTGATATGATTGATATGATTGATATGATTGATATGATTGATATGATTGATATGATTGATATGATTGATATGATTGATATGATTGATATGATTGATATGATTGATATGATTGATATGATTGATATAATTGATATGATTGATATCTTATTTCCTGTAAGAAAATATAGATGTCTTACTTTCTGTTATTTTTCCTTCTTCGTCAAGGTTTTTACAGCGCATGATGCGTTTTTACCGTCCCAAAAATTAGGTTTCCTTTCTTCTATTTCCCCTTAAAACTTCATCCCATTCACTCATCTTTCCACATATTCTTCATCTCTTTCTATACCATGCCAAAATTAAGGAAAACATTATCTTACAAAACATTGCACTTTCTTTTATTTCACCATAATGTTTACTTGCCATCTAAAAACAATTTAAGGTTTGACACCTTATAGTATCTTTCCTCAATTACCCCTAATCCGATATCAATTTTGTTGTCTGATAGTGAATATCATTATAAGGTTTGAATGTTTCGATACGCCGCTCTACTAAATAGACTCCTAAACTGTTGGTGGTTTTAAACTTTGGTTGATACAAGACAACCCGAGTTTTAATGAGTATTAGCTGCAAAAAACTAAAGGGTTTGAACCTTGCGTTTTTATTTGAATCGTCTTCGCGATGATTTATAATAGGGTGTGAAATTCTGATTAAAAATATTGTGGCCAAAATTTAAAACATGTGATGTATTTTATATCGCTGCACTTTTTGTTTGCTAATCTGAGCACGCAAATCGTTACATTTTTTCCATCTTTGCAATGAGGGGGAAAAGGCCTAAAAACTACCTTATTATTTTTCATGGAAACATTGTTTTTATTTTTATTTACAATTGTCTGTCAAGATAAATCACCTTTCTTACTGACCTTTGGCTAACATCTTGCATAGGGTATTAACTTTTCCTGTCGCTTGAAGGGTTTTTGTTCCATTTTGATTTACTTTTCCTGGAAAAATAGCTCTGAAAATTTAAGAGGATAGTCTCTTATCCTCTTATAGGGTTATCGAGGATAGTGATCAGTCATTTGTTTCATAATCAATCGTGTATTGTGTCTCTCCTTTACTCCACCTTTTATTTGACGTTTTTGTTCCGGTCTTATATAAGTGGTATGTCTTAAAACTGGAGCAGGTTTGGTAAATAGGTAGACCACTGGCAAAAAAACAAGAATCATGACTGAAATAAAATCTGGAATTGCTTACGGGTTTTGAGTTTTGGGTTCCTGCTTGCACGATCTTGAGATTCTGGGGCAGTAACTTTCGACCAACCAAGAGGAAGTGTCCTCCAATGAGGGGACCTTGGGAAGTGATTCCTATTGCTGTATACAGTGTGCTGTTTTCTTTTACTATCCATATTTACTTGTTCTGTCCCTCTGTGGTCTTTCACGGTTAGATATCTATGAGAGGAATTAATGTTCGAAACTCTACAACATTTGGGCAAGTTCGAACATGTTCAATTCTATCAGTGACGTCAAATGTGACGTCATTTCTCCCCTGAACTTTCGTGAGAATTCATATGTTAGTCTTTTGTTTATGGACATTCAAATCCGTGTGACTTTGCGTATATCGTGTATTTTACTTCACCTTATATGGCAATCTTTATTTTTAGATTTTTCTTGTATGTACTCATATTCATGCTAGAAATTGTATTATAAAATGGGGTAAATCAGGAATCGAGGGAGAGAGTAGGGAGTGGAGTAAAGGTTTAGAGAAGTCGAAACTTGTAAACTTTAATTGTGAATTTAACAACATTAGAGCTTATACTTATCGGAAAGGACTTCATCTTTTTTTACCGAACTCAAACTTGTGATTTTTCTTGTTTGAAGAAACAGTTCAAACATTAATGCTCCCACAGTTTATCAAAGGTGCTATTGGCCAGGGGAAAATCGCACACGAAAAGCCAAGAAATGAAAGAGAGGGGAAAAGAGAGTCAATTATTAAATTGCATTTGAAGAAGACGATTAAAGTGAATGAGACATTTCTTAAGAAAAAGAGGCTTTGAGAATATCTACCTACTGCAAAGAGCAGAAAGTCAAAAAACAAGAGCAGACCAAAAAATAAAATATATGAATAGCTTGCTGGAAGACACAGCTAGAAAGTACAATGAGGAGAATATGATTTAGCTGGCTGGTGGTAGTTGTTTCTATGCTCTTTATCTGGAGGCACTCAATAGTACAAATTGGGATATTACTATTTTAATATCGAATCACACCCGTGAAAAGAAACTGAGCTGTATTATTACATACTAAAAAGTGGAATTTAACATTCTTCCAGACATATAATTTGAAAAAGACATTATTATGTAACTCTTTATACTTCAAGTATTATACCCAGACCTCTGGGTACTTCTTTTAGAGTCCCTTTCAACAACTCACTGAGAGCCTAAGAGCTATAACAGAAAAATATAAAATTGGCACAATAGGTAAACGCCTTTTTCGACGCTTAACAAGAGACTTAAAGCATTTAAAGTATTAGATAACTGATAGCCAAGAGAAGGGAAGAAAGCTTTAGAGCCCAGCAGTTTGAGGAAAGAACGTCGTGTGAAAGGTTTCTACGGTATTTCAATATGTCTGATAAGTGTCAGCATGTCAACTGCATATGGTGTAAGACAACACTTGTTGTATTCAAAAGTACTTTTCAATTTACTGATAGGGACTAGGAAGACAAGTGTAATTCGACTGATTGTTTATGACAAATATGAATGATTAATGTGAATTTCAGCACTTGCCATCTATGTTACACAAAGAGTGTTAAATATTACGAATAAAAGGCTATTCACATACACAAATATCCATATATAATATATATAATATATTATATTTATTATATATATACATAAAGTAAAACACGAAAAATAAGAACTATGATTGCACCTAATAGTTTCACGATATTTTCGATCATCAGGCAATTATGCTATACTGTACAAGCTTTCATAAACAAATAAGCCGCCTACTTTATTTGTTTTGCTAACACTTTTGATGTATATACATGTATATACATGTATATATATATATACATATATTATACATATATACATATATATATATATAATACTCAATCTGCAGACAGTACTGTTTCGCCCTTTGTGGGCTCATCAGTGCAGCACAGAGCTTTGGAGACATAACTCTCTGGCCATGTTGCCGAGGGCAAACACAGCTTAAAGAGTTGTTGTGGGATCCTGCCAATATATATAATATATTTGCATATATTAGCAAATGCTATTAACAAATGCTATGTTCAGCTGTATACAAATGTATACAGCTGAACATAGCATTACGTATATATGTAAACCCTAAAATGGTATAGATTTGAATACAGCTGAAGATTGTGAAAGACATGAAACTCTCAGTACTGTAAAGTTAGAGTTTTTCTTACTCGTATATCTGATTATATTTACACACATATATATTTACATATATATACATATATGTGTGTGTATGTGTGTGTGTAATATGCCCTTTGGTATTTATGCACATGTTAGCACAAGAAACGTACATGTGCATTGAAAATACTACTTTGAAGTATTTGTTAACATTTCCTGTGTCACATACATCATATATGTGTAATATATATATATATATGTATATATAAGATATGATAAGTTGGAAAGAATCAAAAAACTACACAAGCCATTTCGACAAGCCTGTTTCGTGATTTTATTCACTCTTCAGGAAATGTTTCCTGAAGAGTGAATAAAATCACGAAACAGGCTTGTCGAAGTGGCTTGTGTAGTTTTTTGATTCTTTCCAACTTATCATATCTTATATTACGCTCNTACAGCTGAAGATTGTGAAAGACATGAAACTCTCAGTACTGTAAAGTTAGAGTTTTTCTTACTCGTATATCTGATTATATTTACACACATATATATTTACATATATATACATATATGTGTGTGTATGTGTGTGTGTAATATGCCCTTTGGTATTTATGCACATGTTAGCACAAGAAACGTACATGTGCATTGAAAATACTACTTTGAAGTATTTGTTAACATTTCCTGTGTCACATACATCATATATGTGTAATATATATATATATATGTATATATATGTATATATATATGTGTATATATATATATATATATATATATATCAAGGTGCCATATCCTGACGGACGTTGGCTGTCATGACGGGCCATCTCTCTCGATTTCTGGTAGCATGTACTAGGTCACACTGTGTTAATCCTGTCCATCTGCTTATATCGTCCACGTATGTTCGTCTTTGTCTTCCTCTGCTGCGTTTAGCGTCGATCTTCCCCATGATTGATAGGCTCTCTAGTCCATCCTTTCGTATGAATATATATAAAAATATATATAATTGACAGAATGTAGACAAGAGTACATGGTTCTGCATGGTAATTAACCTGGAAATAGACGTCTAAACTAAGGTGTGGAACGTGTTCGAGCGAGCCTTTGTGTAAAATAAGCTTTAAAAAACAAAAAGTATACCATCCCACTTATCCCTAATGTTAATGTACATAAGATGGATCATATATGTTATGAAATGTGCATTAATACTAGGGTGGGCTTTGGACCATCATGTTGGCAAATAAAACAAAACAAAAAGTACAATCTACAAATCTCAACAACAATGGCGGATTATACATTCTTTATTTTGGGGGGGGTTCTATTTCCCCCAAAGGTGGCTATTCTGAACAAATTTTGTTTCACTAAAGTTTTGATATCTTCAGAGGAGCCGTGGCACAGTGGTTAGTCCAGTTGTACAGTAAGCAATACGTTCTAGGTTCTATTCCCCGAGCTAGAGGGGAGAATTTGGAACTTTACAAAGAAAAAAGTCACTGGTTGGCGTCAGGAAGGACATCCGGCCAAGAAATTCCTCACTGCCAAATCAAAGTCCTTCTGAAGGGCACCGTCTCAACTCCAACTACTGGGGGGAAATGAAGTCAAAACCAAAATTATAAAAATTAAAAATATAACGTTTTATCTTCAGCCGTTTCCAAAAAACTCGGATTCAAGGTTCTGGTTTTTCTCGCCTTTATGTCCTGTAATAAGCTGTTCTCGCTCGCTCAAACAATTACTTACTTACTGTATTCCTTGCTTTATCGTCTGCTGTTTCCTGCATTTATTCCTCTTTGTTATCTAAATTTCTTCCTTTGGTGAAAGTTACAAGGAAGTGATTTAAAACCATCGTCATACTTTAAACAAGAAAAAATTATTAGGTAAAAACAGATGATTAGTAGCAAATTGTAGCGTCACATCGGGTAACGCCAGAGAGTTATTGGCTATCCTGTGACTGTAGACCAACCCAGCTAGTTTGTAAGCAAATAAAGCATCCCATTAATTTAATGTACCATACTACCTTTAAAACGTGCATGCATTAAACGAGTGCATATTCTTTAACTATAAGCTCAAAGCAATAAAAATAAGGGAATATATTTGCACCACTGTAAATTCCGGTAAGTGTGAGCGTTCATTTCAAAAAAGAGACAAGTTAAAAAAGTACATCACAATTTAGACAGTTATATTTTATCTAGACTACCTTAGAATCTTTCATTATATTTCATATTTCAGAGCTCCATCAGAGCTGTACATTTTCTACTACTAGCATTTAGAACGTCCAGCTTCCCAAATAGCTGTGAGGTCATACACCACGTTCCTCCACGCCTCTCTGCCCAGAGCTGGTGTAATGACTTTAGTCTAAAAAAAAGCCAAGAGGTCACTCTCAGATTTTTTTTAATTGTACTTGTTATTCTGTGGTTTTCTTTTGCCGTCTTCCTGATCTTTTTCCGAAAAATATTGCTGTTTTTATATCATTTTCTATCCACCTGTGTTCCATAATATGTCCCACGAATGCAATTTCTGAAGCTTTATTTCACTAATAAGTGATCTAGATACTCCGAACTCGTCAAGAATACTCTTGTTTGATTTCCTTTCCGTCCAGCTGATTTTAACATTCTTCTACAGGCCTATAGTTCAAATGACTGTATTCTCCGTCTTTCACTCTTTTTCATCGCCCAACATTCAGACTAATATGTTGCAACTGGAAGTATTACGGGTCTTTCATTGATGGTACCCCTGGTAAACAGTGGTCCCATTTTTGTCTTTCACAGATTCCCATCTATGGAAGACCCCGAAAAGAAGCAGCAGATCAAGTAAAAGGGGGACAGAAAGCAAGCAATACAACATAAAATGTAAAACATGCGGATCTCTCTCCAGGACCCTCCTTGGGAAGGCCCTTTCTTTTTGGTTGGTCTACTCCCATTGCTGAAGCATCTCGAGGCCACCTGTCATGTATAGTTGGTCCCTACAGCCGAAGCCCTGACCAAGGAGAGACCAAAGTTCTACACTTGATTTTAACCAAAAGGCCGAGAAGTGATATTATGGATATTGGAAACCTTATCTTTGTCTTCTGTTGATAGATTTATCCTTTCAAATCTTGCTCAAAGAGACTGTAGCAATATCAACTATTACTATTCTTCTTCTTATTTCCTTGTCGTCATCATAGTACATTTAAACATAAACTTTTTATATCTTTCCTCTAGCTACGGACAAGTAAACAGCTGGAACTACAAGTCAGTGTTTCAACCTATCTATTACTTCGACTATTCCATTGTTGATGGGACAAATTAACAATTTGAGATATGAAAAGTAATATCCCTACTTAATAATGACAGCACAGTTGGTTAATACTGTCGTGCATTTCAATGGCACATTCGTCCTCAGCTTTACGTTCTTGTCAACCATAAACTTTTACATATGAGGTTTTACAACATGGAACGACTATGTGTTTTCCAATATATAGCAAGTTGAAATTGTAACCTTGTGACCCTTCTGTCACAGCAGCATGTCACAACAGAAATCCATTTATAATTGGATTTCTAAGGGATAAAATCTCTCATTCTTTCATTACTACTGTTTCAATTTCGCTTCCGTTTTTTAGACGGCTGAGTGTTATCAATGTTGTCTCTGAACGTAATCAATTTTCATTCGAACTATTAATATATTGTATATAATATATTCCCTCCAACTTAATTTTCATTCCGCGCCCCAGGCAATTTTGGATGTGGTATTCATTTTTCTTCTGCAAAAGTCTAATGCATCATAAATTAAATACCTTGTAATATTAGCCAGTAACTTAAGAAGCCATGGCAAAATGGTTAGTGCAGTTGCACCTGAAACAAAACGTTCCGGGTTCCATTCTCCGAGCGGGCGAAAAAGAACTTCGAACTCTACAAAAGAAAATGCCATTGATTGGCGATAGGAAGGGCACCCGGCCATGAAATTCCTTACTGCCAAATCCAAGGCCCGTCTAAGCTCCAATTACTGAGAGAAAATGACGCTAAACCCATTATTAGCCAGTAACTTACCACAGGTTTTTAAGATTATAACTACATCTGTCGGATATTCAAGAATTTGAAATATCCTCTTAGTCTAACTATTTCAAGACTTGTAATGTTCTATCATGCAATTCTTAATTATATTGTTATAGTATTTTTCTTTGTATTAAATTCCCCCCACTCTTGGTAATATGATTACAAATTAACTCTTAAATTATAATGATATAATTGGTATTTGAAGTGTGGCAATAGTAGTAAAAGAAGTAAAAGATGAGTGGCCCCATCGAAGATTCGTGGAAATGATGATAAAGAAAATACTTGTGGTAATGACACTAGCATTGTACAAAGTTTGGCAATAGCACTTAAGGTATAAACAATACTAGTGGTGCAAATCATCCTGGTAATGCTGTTGATGATAACGAAGATTGTGTTCTTTTGTAACTGTAGTGGTGGAATGGTGTTTTAGTAATGATGGTACCACTGGTACTGGCGTTACCATTGGTAGTGGTGATATTGGTATTATTAGTTTTAGTGATGTTTAAAATATTAATAGAATTGATTAACTGTAGTAGACCTGCAGTAGTATTACAGTAGTGGTGAGGATAGTGGTGATACTTATGGACGTACTAACGTTGATGATGGGACATTTAAAAACAGAATTGACCAACACTAGCAAGCCATAAATGTAAGAGCATTTCTCTGAGCTGCCTTTAAAGAGATACTTCTCCCATCGTCAGGCTGACAATGAGAGAATCTGACGATGGGAGAAGTATCTCTCGAAACATAGCACAGAAAAAGGCCTACGACTTATGACATGATAAAGCTCTTACATCTATGGCTTCCTCTGTGTCCATAAAATCAAGAATTTTTAAGTATAAAAGAGCTGTACCTATCACTTCAGTAGCCTGATGAGGGGTGAAGTATCTCTCAAAACGTAGCTCAGAAAAATCTCACGACTTATAACACGATAAGGTTCTTACATCTATAGCTTCCTCTGAGTCCATAAAGTTCAGAGTTTTCAAGATTAGTAGAGAAACAATTAATAGAGCCTGACGATGGGAGAAGTATCTCTCGAAACGTAGTTCAGAAAAAAGGCTTACGACTTATGACATGATAAAGCTCTTACATCTATGGCTTCCTCTGATTCCATAAAGTTCAGAATTTACAAGACTAGTAAGCCAGACATAGTCATAGCCCTAAACAAGTAAATGACACCCAGGTCAATATGATTAAGCTGGAAAAACTACTTTTCTCGGTGAATTTATTGTGCTCGAAATCAAAATTGACAACTGTGAAGTATAAATCAAAATTACTCAATCTTTTCTGTTTATCTTTCTTTAAATAAACAAATACTAATAATATGAAAAGCCTTTAAAAAAATTTTCCTGATATTATGTTTACTTTTTATGCACCTGAATATCTATTTTGCATCCCAGTGGGGTTTATTCAGAAATCGATCTTCGAAAGCGAAGTATACTTGCAAACGGCCATACGTATTTGAGAGGAATATTTGTAAGTAAGATTTCTGAAGGGGGCTTCTTCGGGTATGTGTTGTCTTGTCTCAAAATGCTCTAAAGTTTCTGATCATTAGATCGTCCTTTCTACTGAATTTGACAAGATATTGAAGAAGGATTTATTTAAATTCTGTTTTGACAAACTGTGCTTATTTAAGATGTCGTGAAAAGTGTCACGAATACATCAGATCACGATGTCGGATCTAATCTCAACGAACTTTACCAAAGTCATCGAGCTTTTGTTTACAAACTGAACAAGGTAAAGTCACGCTGAGAACTTAGAGATCGAGCATGGAACACCAGAGCATTGCAGTGAACCAAGGATTTTTTTATTGCGTTGAACGGGAATGCAGTTGCTTCGCTTTCATATTGTGTATATACGAGTGTTTCACTGTATTTTCACGTAAAAACCTTCTTGAAGATTTTACTGCGTATGTAGGGCATTTAGCAAGGGAGTTTAGGAAATTTTCAGATTTATGTATAGATTTATTTAATTCATGAGAGACTATAAAAAATCTTTAAAGGTTACCAAGAGATGTTTTGGTCTCTACTTATAACGAAGAGAAAAAAAGCGAGTGTTTAAAACTCCGTCTTTGAAAGGTTGCTCTAATTCCACAAATGAATCGTAACGTCAGTGGAACTTTTATTTCATATATCAGAGCCATGAGAGATTGATAAGCAAGTACTTGCGAGATATGTTTTATACACCATTATTCCCCAATAGAAAACTGAGTAAAGAGAAGCGATTGCGATATATACTTTGTTTCTCCGTTGAAAGAGCCATACTGGGTCTTTAATTGATAGAACTCCTGGTAAACATTGGGCCCATTTTAGTCTTTCACAGATATCCATCTATGAGAGACCCGAAAGGAAGCAACAGATCAAGAAAAAATGGGACAGAATGCACGCAAGACACCATAAAATGCAAGACATACGGATCGCCCCCTTCAGTACCCTCCGTGGGAAGGCCCTTCCTCTTGGGTTAGTAAACAGCCAAGGCTCAAGCATCTCGATTCCCCCGTCCTGCATGGTTGGGCCCTATAGCCGAAGACCCGACCAAGGAGAGACCAGAGCTCTACACTTGATCTTAGCCAAAAAGCCGAGAAGCGATAGTATGGCAAAAGTGCTATACTACAGAGTTTCTACATACTTTAGGAGAAAGAAGTGCGAGAGGGAAGAAGTCAATTACTTGAAAAGAGTAGAGAGTACAAAGAAAAAAATAAATATAAGGAAGGTAAGCCTCTCCACTGAAGAGGCTTTAAAGCCTTGGTTAGGGTGAAGGACCTAGAAAAAACACTGTGTTGTTATATTTTCAATCGCCTTCGTGACTAAAAGTACCTCAGAGCTAGCTAGTACAATACAGCACAAGATTTGCTCCAACCGCAAAAGAACTGAAAGGCTCCAACCATTAGTGAGGTAGAGGATTGACACCACCGGAGGAGGTAGGACGTTTCCTAAGTGCATTGACTTCATCCAAAATAGCTAGGAGTAGTAGATTGGTTTAAACAGAGAGTAAAGAACAAAGAAGCAGAGACAAGTATGGATTAAAGGCAATAATTTAAGATCAGGTATAATTCGGTTAAATGTATGCGCTGTAAGGTAATGGTTATTTGATTATATACTACTGCGCCATAAGATAGAAGGAATAAGCTTTAAACACTGGCTCCCGATTTAGAGTTTAATCGTGGTATTCACCTGAAAAAGACCGACTACGACTGTACAGTATTTCATACCAAGTATGTCGTGTAGACCGAAACAAGAAAGAGATCTTTTTTCAGTAAGTTTACTTATGGAATATTTAAAGGAGCTTTTCATATTAATTTAGACATTTACCATGATCCTTTTTTTTTCTTTAGTTTTAAAGTCATCTTCCCCTGTAACTGGGACTCAGACGGTGCCATTCAAATAGACTTTGTTTAGGCAGTAAGGACTTTCTTGGCTGGATGCCCTTCCTGACACCAACCAATGGTTGTTTTCTTTTGTTAAGTTCTAAATTCATTTCGCCGACTCAGAGAATGGAACCCGGAGCCTCTTGGTTACGGTGCAACTGCATTAACCTTTAAGCCTCGGCTGCTCTAAGACACCAACAAGATATTTGTAGGATTATTGCTTTTAGTGAAAAAGAACCACATTCAAAACTTTTATCCCTGTGACAAGTACTTGAACACAATACTATTCTTCTGTCTCCATATCTTAACACAGCTAATTCAACAATCGTGTGCGCTTACTTAAAACATGTGCTACAAAAGTTAGTTTTATTTCTCGTCCATCAAATGACAAAGTACACAAATACTACAAATGCCGCTACGAGTTGTCTTGAGTAGTTGGGTATGACAACAGAAATTTTTATTCTGAGATCTACCTACGAACAAACGTCTCTAGGTGTATGCTGGTACTTGGGTCTCCCTATGAGTCATCCCATCAATAGATCAAAGTAGGAGAATGTATGTACTGCTTAAAATATGCAATAGGAGGCTTTTTGACATTATCACAATCATGACATATTTATCTGAACACACTCGACCCGCTTAATACTTCGGATACTTTCCCCGGCATTTTTGTGTGTCCGCAGAATATGCCATTGAGCGCCAACGTGAAAAACGACATAAAAATATATTGAACCAATTACTGATTACAGCAGAAACCTTGTCCATTCGGCATTACTGTTTTCTGCTCTTCCATTATTTTACCAACTTTTTTGCTCTCTTTTTCCTGTCGAGACGAAATTTCTACTTTTCCGGTCAAAGCATCTCTGTCCGTTGCGTAACTACACTGTCTTGGTAAATATGTGGAAGAAAATTTTGACACTGCCTTCAGCACATAACCTAACAAGCTAACAATTTTTGATATACAAGAAGGAATTAATCTACTTTCCACATAACTGACACCAAAAAAAGCTACTTCGTATGTTTTTACAGAACAGTAATCTTCTTGTTCATGCAGAGAAATTCCCAAAGAGCGTGTCTTTCTGTATTTTTTGTCTTTATCGCAACTGAGTTTACGCTTGGAAACTTGTCAATGTAATTATTTAAGTTTCAAACCAGTGCAATTCAAACTTATGTAATTCAGCCGTATCTATCAAGCTCTACTGTTCACCCTTGTAGTAAAAGAAAGTACAGGTAAAGACTTTTTCTACTGGTCCCTTTTGTCTCGTACAATACTGTGTTGCTGTGATCTACATGTAATTTACCGCTTTCATTGACCTGCGTTATTTACAGATAAAATATAACACATTGAATGCAAATTCGTAGAGGTTTTATTTTAGATATACTCCAAAGGTTTTTTGAGTAATTTGTTTGTTATGAAAAGTTTTCCATTTTGGTAACAGGATTTCCCCTTTTAAAGTATGCAAGGAAGATACGTGACATTACTTTGAGACTTTATGATCTAAGTGAAGAGAACGTGACAATATCACCCTAGCTCCAGGACTGCTTCTTTTTCAATCTTCGTCAAAACATTGACAAAAATGCTTATGTGCCAGAAGTTTTAAAAAGATTGAAAACGATTTGAATGCTAAATAAATCGAATATATCCCACACACAAAGTGAGTGAAACTAAAGTGAATCAAGGAAAACAGATTTGTTGAAAATATACACCGGTTCTTTAACTAAATCTCTAAAACGAGGATCTTTCATACGTTTTCTGTAAGCCAATTTTTCTAACAATAAACCAGTCAGGAGAATAAATTGAAAAGAAAGGAAGAAACTTTAGCATATTTCACTCCCTTTTTTGGTCAAATAAAATTAGATTCAACTAAAGACTTCATTGACTTTCGAACATAAAATCTGTGTGGGGATGATTTGACCAAGCTAAAACTATTGAGCTTGGTCAAATCATCCCCATCTTTAGAGAATGTTGTAGCACAATTTACTGACTTTTGATGTTAAGTTACCTTTCTGTTTCGTTTTGACTTTAATTTTCCCTTCAGTACTGGAGTTCAGACTGTCCCTTTCGAAGGGGCTTATCCGAGCAGTTAGGAATATCTTGCTCCTAACTGTTGCTCACCAATGACGTTCTGGAAGGTTCTAAAGCTTCCTTCAATCTTTGAATAGAACATGGGACCCCTTGTTTACACTTTTTTTTACAATTTTTTTTTTGTTATTACTTTTTTATTTGTTTTTTAATTTGTTATAATATTTGTTTTCCTTTTTTCTTTTATCTCCTTTTTTCATTTTCTTTTTCCTTTCAGTTTCTTTTTTCCTTTTCTTTCCTTTTTTTTCCATTCTTTTATCTCTTCTCTTTCTCTTTTCCTTTCCCTTTTTCTTTCAGGACTTTCTTCTTAAGCCTTGAAAGAAGATTTGATTTTATTCTTCCTGCCAATTCCATTTGCAAAAAGATGAACAAGTCTTATCGTCTGTAATTAAAAGAGAGAAACGTGTTGGGCACAGTGCCCTAAAGTACGTGGGTGAGGCTTAAACCTGGAACATATCATATGGCAAACTGATAGTCAACGTTTCAGCTACTACTAATATCTCACCTAGTGGGAGAGATAGCAACCAAACCGCAAAACACGTAATCAATGACTGTGCCACCTTCAAACCACCTGGTGGCGCCAGAGCGCTGAGAGGGCTGCCACTGAGTTATGAGCTACAGCAATGACTGCAGATGATGGAATGGTAGAGAAGTCATACGAAAGAAGAAGAAGAACCTAGCGGGGATAACTACAAAGCCTCCTAAACCTACTAAGCCTCCTTATGATCTAACTTTTTGACAGAAGTAATGTTAATAGTATTTTGTAACAAAATCCATCTTTTCCGGACAGTTTGACAAAGTATGGTATAAAACAATTTCCGAAAAATACCATCTGCCTGCTTTTATGATATAAAATATACAGAAAAGAACAGGTTTTAATTTATTGTGTATTTTGACGTCTAATTGTGTCATTGTCAACAAGTAAATACTCCACATCACAGCAGCCAATATATTAACAGAATAGATTGCTAAGGAAGTAGACTTTTGAAGAACAAAAAGGCTGCTACTATCAGAAAAATAATTGCAGCTCCTTGGAGGTCTTTAAACCCTTGTAAATAAAAGGAGAAAAGCGTTATTTAAGAGAAAAGAACTTTCTCTATATTCTGTCTTCCGTTTTTTTTTTAGTTTTCTTTCTTTGCCAAATCATATCAAACAGATCTGATCTCATTCTTCTGCTTGTTGCTTCAAGATTCATTTTAAGTAGATCAGCACTCGCATCGTCCACTGCTGATGCTTGTCCATTTCTTCTTACTTCAAGGACTGTTTTCACTTAGTGGACTCTATCAATTAAATCAAAGGTCCGCTCTCCAAAAAATCTCAGGTTTGAGCCTCAGCTAATTCTAAGACTAATATACCCAATTCCTTGCTCCTTTAAAAGTGGAGTAGTACATGTTTACATGCTTTTGGGGAAATAATTATAGAAGGAAAATACACAATAAATAAAGAGATTTTAGGAAAAAACAAAGAAGAAAATATTTTTTTTCAGATTTTGCACCCTTCACCACTTCACAATGTTTTTCAATATCACTTAACTGTTTCTTCTTTTCACTTCTTAATTTTTGTGATTCTCTACAGCTCTTTGTTTCTTCTATTTCAATCTCCTTGCTTTGCTTTGACACCTTGCTTTTTTGGTAATTTATCTTTATCATTCCGTTCGTTTCAATTCCTTATCTTTTAATCCCTTACTTGTTTTCTCTCTTCAATTCTTCTTCAATTGCTCTTTTATCCTCTTTTATCTTTCCTTTGGAGTTCCTTCTGTTCTAGTTCTATATAAACCATCTCTATTGTAATATTCCCCTTTGGTATATCCTCCTTTCTCTTAGGTCTTTAAAATCTATCCTTTATTTTTATTCTCTATTCTTCCCTCGTCTCATCATTTTCTGGTTTTTTTGTAAGTTAGATTTGTCTCGGTTATAACTTCTTACTTCTTTTCAAGTTTCTAATTCTCTATGATCTTGCTCAATTTGTCTCTAATCCTTGTTCTTACCCAATTGTGATCGCTTTCTATTTTAGTACATGTTATTGTTTATATATAATATTGACTATCTCCCTCCTACTAACACATTGTAAGATAAACACTCCCACTGACGTTCATCTCATTGTATACAATGTTCTGCCTTCAAATAATGCTTTTCTTAATACCATCTCACAAGTGTACAAAACTTTTCTTTTCATTTATTTTCTATACTGACCCTCAATAATTTGATAGGAACTTAAAGGTAAAATTAAGTATTTCAGGTAATTGATTAAACTTGGTTTCCAAACGATATTCCATTTGTTTAATGCATTACTTTAAAACGTTGACCCTGTAAGTCACTTTTAAAACGACTCCACTTCATTATGAAGGCAAGAAAAGGATTTAACATGAGAATAATCTAAAATAAAATCCGATTTTACATTGTCTCAAAATATTAACATAGTAATCTTAACTTTGTACTTTCTTAAAAAGGAATGTATAAATATATAAATGTTTTGCAGGTACAAATGATATAAAAATATAATAAACACTTGTTGAGTATTACAATATAGGGCTTGGAATGAAAACCTTAGTGGGGAGCTCAAAAAACAAAATTAAAAATATGATATTGTACCAATGTTCAACAGATTCTCAAACCACCTTTACCATTAAAATTCTTTGAAGACAATTAGCATCCAAGCATTGCTTGTATATTGTAAAGCCATTCGATAGTAATAAAGGTTATATAAGATTAAGGTTCACTTGGAGATCAAAGAGATTCATTAAATAGGCACCTCCTGGTGCTTTTTTAGAACAGAGCTCCCTGTTAGCCAAGTAGGACAGGTGAGCATATTGTCCTAGAAGAGCAAACAGAGGAGTTGTTTTTTGTAGGTTACACCCTAACAACAAGTAATTTATTCAGCACAGCTTGTACGGATACATACATTTAGAACAGAGATGAAGCATATAATTCCTTAAGGAAACAAATGGAAATGTTAGTCTGTATCCTTACTGAGAAACACTAGGATTGTTCTGAGCTTTTTCATTGCTGAAATTCTGTTGGGGTATTGTTTCCTGAAACACGTACCACTGTTGCCTGTAATAATCAAAAATGACTTCTTTTCTGTTGAGAGGTCAGAGCACGTTAATGACTATTTTTCAAACCTTATCAGATTTCGTTGTTAAGAATGTGTGGTTTTCAAACCTAGCAAGTGTGTAAGGCGAGAATTATCCTTAAAAAATAAAAATCCTTTTTTTAAACTGGCTCCTGTGTCGAAAACTGTTTTCACGATCTTAGAAATATAATTAAGATCCCGAGAAACAGGCCGAAAATTCTCTTGTATCAAAATTTATATATATATATATATATTTCTGTAATATTGTATATTCGTATCAAAAAGTGCTCAATGCAAATAGCAGAGCAATATACATAAGGTAAAACACGAAAAATGTGAACTATGATTGCAACTAATAGTCGTACAGTATTTGTAGCATTATTGACTGATGATCGAAATATCGTGAAACTATTAGTTGCAATCATAGTTCTTATTTTTCGTGTTTTACCTTATGCATATATATATATATATATATATTACTCTCACTAAACTTTACTTTGGTATTCTAAGTAATACTGCTCGTAAATCTAGTTTCAAAACAAATGCTGTGAAACTCACCCAAGAAAAGAATTATAGTACACGGCTCTATTTTGTTTAATTTCTGTAGCTATTGAAAAAGTTATCGAGTCCCTGTTGAATTCACTTCTTTCAGTCCATGCAAAAAGGTCAAATTTTCCCTTACGCCAAAATCAAACACGCCGTTATCTTGTTCCACGTTTTTTAAACTCCAGCTTTTTCTCACTCTGTCTTTTCCCTGGAAGACTAGTTTGGAAAAACAAAGAATTTCTTTAGCCAATACTCTTTCTGACACAAAGTAACAGGTTAACGTTTGTAATCAGTGGGAAGTTTAAAGCTAATTACATTTACAGCACTATTTAATATTATTAATGTCACTGGAGATACTGGAGGAAATATCACAGTCCAGCTTCATAACAGTTACTATATTTATACAAATATAGTATCTAAGCAAAAATAAGGACACCAAACTTACACACATACTATTTTCTTCGACAAGTCGGTACGGAGAGACAGTCTCTTCGACTTTTTATGAAGCAGCTGTTAACCACAGTGGCTAAATATAACTGCAAGGTAGAGCTAAATATAAAGCTTTCTGTTTACGTTTTGTTTATTGATTTCTGCAACCCAGAAATGTGACAAGGGTATGGCGAGGCAAAGCCTGGCAATCTTTCATATGTTGGGGTAATGATTAACTTCTTCTTCTTCGAGTGTTCTGTCTGGCTTTGCAGACATCGACGATCATGGCTCTCCATTCTTTTCTGTCCTCATCTTTTCTCATCAGCTCGTTGTTGGTGCTTTCTTTATTTGTAGCAAATTTATTTCCATGTATCTTGCCACTCCATAACAGCTTTTCAACCCCGTCAGCCCTGATTATGTGACCGAAGAATTTTAGCTGTCTTTCTCTGATGGTGCTGAGAAGAGACCTCTTGTACGGCAACTCAATGCAAATAAGACCGAATGCATGGTGATCTCGAAGAAAGCTGCCATACCACAATGCAGCATAACATGTAATGGAGAGAGAGTCAGACAGGTAAAAAACTTCAAATATCTTGGTTGCATTATTACCCTGCATGGCAAGTGCGACAGAGAAATCAAGAAAAGGATTGCTCAAGCTAAGGTCACTTTTTAATAACATGAAATGCATTTTTATGAACAGAAATATAAGCCTCAAGGCAAAGATCCGGGTTATGAGAGCCTATTTATGGTCTATTCTTCTCTACGGGTGTTAATGCTGGACCCTAACCAAAATGATTAACTATTAGACTTTTTAGCTTTATTAAAAAAGGTGCTAAAATTGTTAATGGAAGCTTCCCATTTTTGACCTGGTTAAATCATTCCTTTTCCTAGAGGTTCGAGGTTCGAACTCGGGCCTCGTCCCTGGAGGAACTGCGCCTAGTTTCTTTCACCCTTATAAGTGAAATACTAATGAGTTGGCGTTTAAGTGCCTTCAAAGTCTTCCTTAGAGTAAAAGATCTAAAGAAATTTTAAAATGTTCGACCGTCAGTTAGGTCAATCCTTAATTGATAAAGCTTATAAAACGTAAGTTATCGTCTTTGATTGGTGTATTTGTGCCTGTGCAAGGACGTAGCATTGTTTCGGGGAATGCTTTGTGGACTGCAGCACTACTCAAATGTACAAACACATACACACACACATACACACACATATATATATATGTATAAAGCAACAATTTTTAATTAAAGAGTGCTCGATGTTTGCATTTATAACGCTGATCAAACAAGTAAAAACTACGTGATATTTGCTACTTAAAGTTTCATGCTATTGCACTCTCCAGACAAATTTTTAAAGAAAATTGTGAATTTTTATATAAGAGAGATTCGTCAAAGGTGATTAAGTATCATTACAATGCTATATAGAAGACAATTATACCATGCTAGATGGAATGTTATTTTAACTGATGGAATGCACGTTATAATGTTATTTTAACGCCTTCAGTGTGAAACACTAAAGGCTTTATATAACAATCATGTTATAATCGTCATCTATATAATATTGTAATATATATATATATATATAGTGAACGACAAAAAAATCAACAAAACTAACAGTTCTAAACTACGTTTTGTTGATTTTTTTTGTCGTTCACCATATGATAGCTCTAATATTCCTATATCATTGAGCACTGTCGATTGCTAATAACTACTTCGATACTGGTATGTATATATGTATACATATATATAAATAAATATATATGTAATTATTATTATTATTATTATTAGGAGTAAACTCCAAACAGCCAGATGTTAAGGCTTCTATTTTGACAAAATAATAACCAAAATACTCTTACATCACAAACAAATTTTACACGACTCGAGACGCAATACATAAACAAAGCCATAGAAGAAGTGCTTCAGAAATTTAGATAAGAGACAGACATAAGAAAGACCATGTTGGTAACATATATATATATATATATATATGTCTGTGTGTGTGTCAGCTTGGTGTCCTTATTTTTGCTTAGATACTATATATGTATAAATATGGTAACTGTTATGAAGCTGGACTGTGATATTTCCTTCAGTATCTCCAGTGACATTAATAATATTAAATAGTGCTGTAAATGTAATTAGCTATAAACTACCCACTGATTCCAAACGTTAATTGCTTATGTTATATATTATAATTACAATTACAAATTATTATATCCAACTTCTGCTTTCGTTTTTGATTTGGAAATTACTGCTTGAATTTTTACCTCACTGATGTATTAGTTGCTTCACTAAACTACTAAACATTTAAATTCTAAGCGATGGATTTCATTAACTCAAAATAATCAATAAAATGAAAAAAGTAATTTATATATATATATATATATATATATATATATATATATATAGTATAAGGAGTAAACCATAAGTAGCAGAATGTTATTTGAACAAAATTACATAAAATTGGACAAAAACGAGAGGACACGAGACAATGATGACAGTACCAATTTGAAATCCAAAACAGATTACAGCAACATAACTAGAAAGAAATGAGCTACAGATTAATCAAAGGATGAGTTAACATATATTTATATATATATATAAATATATATATATATAAAAGAAATATAATAAGTTGAAAAGAATAAAAAAACTACACTGTCCATCTCCACAAGCCTTTATTATAGTTACTCTTTGCTCTTTTATTACGCTCTGCATTCATGTATCGAGGACTCTAATGCGGTTAACCGAATCGAAAGCACCATATATATAAATATATATATATATGTATATATGTATATAGATAAAATTATGTATATAATATGAGGACTAAACTATCAATAGCAGGATGTTATTTGCTACAAGTGACATCAAACACAAATGGTACACGCAAAAAAACATTAATTGGACAACAACGAGCCGATACGAGACAATGATTACAGTAAAAATTTGAAATACGAAAGAGATTATGGCAACATGGCTAGAAAGAAATGAGCTACAGATTAAGGAAAGGATGATTTAGAAAAAATACGTATTATATCAGAAGAAAGGATAAAAGCGAAAATATGAAATGGTATTCGCGAATAGGTAAGTACAGACAGTAAATGAAACCCTAGCATTGAGAAAAAATACATATACGTTATATATGTATAAATATATGTGTGGATGTATCAAATTAGCCAATGCTGAAAATTTGCGTAGGATTGTTTTCAAATCTTAGCCCTTCAAGATTTCCATTTATAATTTGGTTTTGATACAAATGGGGGTTATTTGAATTTTAAGACATAAAGGGGAACAATTTATTTGTGAGCGATGACCTTAGTAACAGTGGTTAATGGCTAGAACGTTGTCATGATTTATAAACTTTTATGTTTTACTTATTCAGACATATGACTATTTTCATTAAATTACAAGCTCAATCTTAGGTTTCTGCAGAAGTCTCTTTGGTTTACTAATCAACAGAAAAATTTGCATTGCCTTTTGAAAGCAATATCTTGTTTGTCATTGGATAAAGATTCTGCTTGGATTCTATAGGACGGCACCCTGGTAAGATATACAATATTGAGACGAATATAGTAATTTATAAACATTAGACTTTGTTTATAATACAGTACCTTTAGTTTGACGAAAAAATATGTCAACAAAACTCTATGAGAAGGATTTGAGAGAAAGATAAGACACTGCTCTTGTTTTTGCACCTGACGGAGATAGTTCAACCAGCTGATTAATGAAATTCCTGAAGTTTCCTTTTTAGCAGTTTGTCAAATAGTTGAAATGAAAAGAATATTGTAACTGTTTTAAATTTTAATTGTTGAGATTAAAATTAAGTTTAATTAATAAATAAAATAATTAAATCACTGGGGTAAACATTCACTTAGAATAATGTTTAAGTTTTACTTACTTTTAAGACCAGGGTATATTCCTATTCTATCCTATAGCCCGAGACTCACGGTAAGCGTTAGCTATCCTGAACATTTACAAGTATATTACTGGATGGTCAGGCCCTTGCTACTAATTCTCATAAATTGCTTATTATTATTATTATTATTATTATTATTATTATCGAGTGGTGGACACACCATCTAGTGGTGGATGGTTTAAATACCCACATTCAGCGCCTAATAACGAGCCAGGCAAGCTGAATGCAAGCATATGTACTATAGCCACAAGAGTGAGATGAAATANAAATAATTAAATCACTGGGGTAAACATTCACTTAGAATAATGTTTAAGTTTTACTTACTTTTAAGACCAGGGTATATTCCTATTCTATCCTATAGCCCGAGACTCACGGTAAGCGTTAGCTATCCTGAACATTTACAAGTATATTACTGGATGGTCAGGCCCTTGCTACTAATTCTCATAAATTGCTTATTATTATTATTATTATTATTATTATTATTATTATTATTATTATTATCGAGTGGTGGACACACCATCTAGTGGTGGATGGTTTAAATACCCACATTCAGCGCCTAATAACGAGCCAGGCAAGCTGAATGCAAGCATATGTACTATAGCCACAAGAGTGAGATGAAATAGAAAACCAAACCAAAATAGCAACATCATTTCAATCTTGCAAGGACCGTCCCACAAGCTGTGAGGAAAAGCACATTGTTCAAACGGTTATTGTTGTATCACAACAACTCATGACTACAGTACTCCCCACTCCTAGTCTGATAGCTAACAATACATGGAAAGATATCTTAGTACTAGTTCCAAGTCTGGTATTACAGCACTGAATTCAGACTGGATATTTATTATTACACTGTTTGTTGACTAAAACAACAATGAATAGGTCCAAAAAGCCATGTTGTTATGTATGCCAAAGGGCATTTTTTATTGTTATTACTATTATTATTATTATGATAATTAGTATTATCATTATCCAAATGGGAAATCATAGGTACGAAGCATAAATGTGTTATTTGATTACAAAAACTGTCAACGTCCCAAGATAAGTGCACTAGCTAGAGTTAATACTATCATTTCATAACATTCATAAAGGAAGTGATCAAGATATTGTCAATTTTAAAGATGAATGGCCTACCTTGAAATAACCAGCCACACTTTGCTCTGATTATTTTCTTATTATTCAAAGGTTCCTTCTCAGTTTCCTTTCTGTTAGCATATGTCCCATATATCACATTTTATGTCCCATAATATTTTTCATAACAAATCCCATAAGATGTTACATTTAATCCTTTATTGCGTGTCCCATAACATGTATCAAAACAAAGGACATATTCCTTAAAAGATGCCCAAAATTTTTCTGCTTCTGCGAGAGTTAACTGTTTAAATATTCGTCTGTCACTTCTACCATAAAAGTAACAAAACTGCATCATGATCACATCTTACATGTTTCGATTATCTCTCTCCATCAGAATGCAGCTGGTGTGCGTCGTCTTTGAAAGTATTTTTGTTTTTACAGTGATAATTTCTTCCTAACCTCTGTGATGTGACATTGAAACCAGATATCTGATGTAATATAATGAGGCCCCTACTTTATAGTCCATGTCGACGGCCCTAAGCCATTCGTCCTTCTCTAACACTTTTGCTAACGGTGGAAATGCTAAAGGGAATAAGGGCTGCAAAGACCACTACTACCTGATATCAGGTCAAACAGCGTGCTTAATAACATAAAGGCTGCACACACCACGCTTTACCTACTCCTCAAAGGAAACTAGCTGATATTATGCATTCGGTTCTACTTTTGTTAGTGTCACGTAACTACTACAGTTCGATGTTTCTTTACAGATAATTTACTTTTTAGTATAGATTTAGACCAAATTCTAGAGGAAATTTGTCTTGATGTAGAGAAACTCTTTAGAAATTTTGTTGTTTGATCTTCTCTTTTTCTGTTGCTTTATAGTTCTATGCATATGATGGCATTATGCCTTGTATGGATTTCAATCATAAAAAAACCAGTTTTCAATCAGACGCTTAATGCCACGAGTTTTTCTGGAAATTTTGTAAAATTGCTAAACTGGCATTTAGATTTTTGATATCAGAGGAATGTGATAGGTAAGCGGTAACCAAGTACATATTGACTCGCTGCAGGGTCTCTCTGGCGGACCAGATGGGGACTCTGATGGCTTCAGTTTTCACTGGACACCTTAGCATACGCTAAAGTACTGATCCAATTTGTCAATCTATTTTATGTAACATCATTCAAAGAAGACCTACAACTGAAACCAACGAATGTTAACTTGGTGAAAGTTTTGTTGACGTAAAGAGAACTTTGAGTTGACTTACCTGAATTAAGCACCATGGGTTATTGGCCTTTGGCCTTTGGCCTTTGGCCTTCTTTACTGTCATGTTATCTCCATCCCAAGACCAACAGTCACCGTTAATCCGGATTTATGACCTGCACTCAGATAATCTGTCCTCTCCCCATGTAGCTGGGTTGTAAAAGCAATGATTAAATGCCTTTACATTTAAATTCATCTTAGCATCCCACTGAAAGAATTTAAAGTTGTCTTCACATTTCAAACTCACTGTTGGTAATTGTCAACAAAGGCAAGGGTTCATCGGACGTTGACGACAAATTCAAAGTGACGTAGCTTTACTTACAACATTTAACGCAAATCTTTGTACACTTAAATCAAATGAGATGAAGAACTGCTATCAATAATCTATGACGTGTGACTCGGAATCTTTCAGAGACCTGTTAAAAAATTTAAACCTACCAAGAAATCGTTTATTTACTGTTTTTAAAGAATCATAAAATTGATTATTACCATCATCATCATAATTTGTTGTATTGTTTTCTTTTCTATCGTTTTAACGGTTTGGATACCAACGATTTTTTTTCTGGTATCGATCCTTCTCTTGCATGACGGCATCTTTTAGAGTTCAGAACAGAGAGGAGACTTTAACTATGTAATGAACAGGTGATTTCATCAATAGTTAGGAATTATAACTATTTCTATAGCCAGGAAGCTTTAATTTTTCTATTTGGGTCACAATACGTAGTTTATATTGATCTGATGCTAACCGTTTGTGCCAATTCCACTGTGACTCAATGTATCTCAAGATTATTCATGTCTAAAATCCCACAAAAATTAATCCCATACTTTAATATTTTGTTGTCAAAAAGCCAAATGAAATTTTATGGTAGGTATTGTTAAACAAAGCTGCAAGGAATATATTAAACAATATTCAACAGGATGTGAAAGGCGACCTCAATTTTTAAAAGCAAATATCAAAAATATGTATGCATTTGCGACAGCGTCATTTCATGCAGATTTAATTCCTGAATCCTGTTGACTTGAAAACCCAATATACTTGAAGACACGTCTTGCCTATGTCATTTCAAAACGGAACAAGTAAAATAACGTGACTGTATGCTCCTCTTTTTATCAAAGTGAGATATTACTTGTCTTTCAAATCCATTGTTCAGACTGTTATGATTTTTCCTTGCTTTGTACAAATGGAGAAAATTAAATGCTGATCTATGAAAAAGATTATTGTGTATTTGTGTGTTTTTTCATACATATGAGAGGTCTTTTTCTCAATTCCGTAAAGGTTAATTACAGTTTAAAAGACCATAGACCAACAAGTGCAATAATGGTTGCACTGAACCCTAAGATCATTAGGACACAACTGGGTTGCTATCCGTAGAAGAGACAGCAGGGAAAATATGAGTACTGGAGATAAATGAAAGAAGTGTTTATTGACATTTATCCACAAATAGGCAAAAAAGGAGAAGGACAAGACCAAATCTCATTTTCCTCTAAAGTTCAACGCTCACTTTACTTCTGTCTTTTTTCATCGCAATTATTTCTATATTCGATTTCAACGTGATGTAATTGATGATTCCTGAGGGTTTTTTCAGACAAACTAGCAATTATTCCAAAAGGGTGTTTTTCTGATGTTAAATCTTGCTGTGTTGTGCACGTTTGGGGATCTATTTCTTCTCAACAAAGACTCTAAAGTCGAAATTTCTGAATAATTTACAATAGTGTTTTACATTCTGATAAATCGATTATTCCTTCACAATTTGATAGTGTTCGGTTTTCTCTGTTTCATAGGAGAAGGGAAGATTACTTTTCTTAATTGCTTTCTGCCAATCTTCTCTAAATAACACTGGTGTTTTTTTGTCGAAGCAAAGTCATCAGATTTAAAAATTTGCTGTTACAAATCTGAGGGTTCTTTTCAAATGTCACTTTTGGTGTAAGCACCACTACTGTGCTCGACTGAACTCAAACTGACTGACGTACTGCAGAAAAATCAAGTGACTCATATTCAAATGAACTAAACCATGACTATGATGGTGGATTGAGTTAAATGATTAACTGAATCCAAAAAAATAGATACAAGAAAAAAAAGTCGATAAAGTACTATTCTACAGAGAAGATCTCAAGTCTTTTAATTAACATACCCACATTATACAAATTAATAAAATAGATTACTAAAAACTTTCAAGAATTGCTTTTTACTGAAATATATAGGCTAATTCACAAACAAAGTAATTTTTGATTTCAAAAATTCAAAATTTAAGAATTTATACCAATTGATTCCTGGATTTCACCAAGACTCTCTGGCTTGTTTACTGATGCTAAGCTGCTTCATGCTTTTCTCTTGTTTATATAGAATGGATGACCCTACATTAGTTCTTGTAAAGGATAAAACTGATTTATTGGCATTTTATTCTAAATTAGGCACTTAGACACGAAATTATTTTTCATGCGAAAAAGCCTTAAGAATCAAAACGAGGCTATGTGGTAAATATTAATAAAACCCTCATACTCAAAAGGAGGCTTTGTGCTTAAGATCAATGCCACATTTGAGCTTAATCTTAACCTTCTGCTCTAGACTCCATTCTGAAAGCTGTCTTTAAAGGGTATGCTTCTAAACTAACTAGAATCAAAACGAGGCTATGTGGTAAATATTAATAAAACCCTAATACTCAAAAGGAGGCTTTGTGCTTAAGCTCAATGCTACATTTGAGCTTAATCTTATTCTTCTGCTCTAGACTTGATTCTGAAAGCTGTCTTAAAAGGGTATGCTTCTAAACTATCTTTCTTTTCAAGCTTTTTAATCATTGCCTATCGAAGTTTTGTTTTTCCTCTTTCTGGGAGGTTTTTGATGTCGAGCCTCTTCAAAAATGTAAGTAATCCATTGGATTCTGGGAAACATTGACCTGTAGGTCTTTTTTCAGTCATTAGCAAGAACTTTGAACGACATATGAACAAATGGAATGATGAAATTCTTGGAGAGTCTTTCTGTTGAAGTTCAGTGCAAAGCTGATGTGCAGACAGTTGACCCTTTCAATAAAAACACAGAAAATATCTATGGGTTTATGAATAAGTCTGGTAAAGGCTATACTGTAGCTCTGAAAATTGTCTAAGGCATTTGATAGGGTCTTACTCGCTGATCTGGTTCATTACCTTTTTGGTAACGTTATTTGTGTAAGGATTTTAGCTATCATTTAGTTCTTTCCCTCGGATTGAAAAAATATGTGTCATACTAGATGCAATTACATTGCTACTTGTTTGGAAAGAAATGTAACATTGCTTACTGTTGGAAACATATGTGTAGGTGTGGCTGGTTATTTTAAAGTAGGCCATTCATCTTTAAAATTGACACTTCCTTGATCACTTCCTATATGAATGTTATGAAATGATAGTATAACTCTAGCTAGTGAACTTATCTAGGGACGTTGACAGTTTTTGTAATCAAATAACACATTTATTTGGTACCTATGATTACCCATTTGGATAATAATAATAATTATTATTATTATTGAAAAACGCAACTAAAGACACTCCTTTTCCTATCCTGGGATTGTTATTTTACAATTTTAAGTTTATTGGTATAATTTTTTACATGAATGTCTCGAAAACCACGATTTAGGTTTCACTACGATGCAGGGTCAAAGAGAACACAGATTCTGATTCTTTGACTGTTTGTCTCATCCATGATAACTGTTTTAAGCAAAACGTTTTTGAACGCATTGCAATCATTAAACAAAGATTTTCTTCTTTATTTTTAAGCTACCTGACTGTAATGTATCAAGGATCGTTATTGGTAGAATTTTTCATTCGATTGACAGTACCCAGGTTTAAACCCTGAAAACATTGTCACGTTGATATTATTCATCCCATATTGCTTCTCTCATGTTTTTAAAGAAGGGAAACTATTTCTTATATTGCTGTTGTAGTTTCACTCACAAAGGACACTTTCAATTATACTAGCTTCTCTAAAAAGTATATCTTTGTATATCTCGAACTAGTAACGAACTGATAAGGTTAACTGAGAATAGGTTTGAGAGTAGGACCATGATCGCCAATGTCTGTTCCAAACAAGGTTCCTGATGATGATGATATCTCTTTGCATTTAATTGTTTTTCTTGTTCTGTGACAACTCGTTTAAGTCTAAAGTAAATTCATTCTTGTTTTAAATCATTATTCCATAATCTGCTCCTACAGTGGGTGGCTTTAAACTTATAATATAATATAATATAATATAATATAATATAATATAATATAATATAGTATAATATAATATAATATTACATCATAATATAATATAAATTATGCTAAAGTTCTTATGTGACACACATTCAATTAAAAAATACACTTTTTTGGAAAAACTTGCTATTATGGCTACAATAAACCCATTTCAGTGGGATGTGACTTCTTCTCTTTTTTCCGTTATTCTTCTCCTTCTGCTTCTTCCTTTTTTCGTCTTCTCTTCCTTCTTCTCCTTCAGGCTGTTAGTCCTTCTTAACAGAGGGATCAGCCACGAGAGTTCCTTTTTTCATCACAGGCATCCGTTGTAGTGAGTACAAGGCTCTTCATATCTTGTTCCAGAGCTTCTTTCCACCTTTTTCTCTGTTTATCGCGACTACGATATCTATACACATCTGTCTCCATGATCTGTTAACTGTATTTGACATCTCCTTTTCAAGAAACATAACTGTACCACCTCAATTACAGCTCTCGTGTCTTCTCTCTGATGCAGACAGCTCCATTCCTCTGACGTATTTGCTTATTTCGTTTCTTGTCCTTTAAGATGACTCCAGGATTCCTTTTTAATCTTCTCACTTTAATTCGTTCAGGAAATTCCTCCTCCTTTCCTTCAAGTCTCCATATAAATGGGGTATGATATATTTAAATCTAAGTATCACAATAAAGTTCCAAATAGATAATAACCACTTCTAAAACTGAAAAAATGTGTAAAATTTAAATTCCAATTGGCAGTACGTCTGTACTTTGACCTCGGATATTACAACGTACAGGGGTCTAAAGCTTTTAAAAACTCATATCCTAAGGATCTATTATATTAAACAATTAAAAATTTGATTAACTGTGACCTCAAAGCTTCCACTTTTCTATGCTCCATTTGTTTCAACATTTGTAATTTCCTTACACTATCTTTACCTTATTGCTGTTAACTTGAGCTTGTTGGTTTGAAAAAAATCGTTGAAAGAGGAGTCGAAATATTGAAGCACAAAATCGGTACAGGGAAATTTTTTTAGCTTATTTTGCAAGATTGGATGATGATGATGATGATTGTTGTCAGAGAGCTATTAATCTTTTTGCTATTGTTTTCTGTTTTTTTCAATGTTTTTCCCCCTTTCACATAGTTTTTTTTAAACAATTATTAGTATTTAAAAGTTGGAACGTCTAAGTATTCTTTGCCCGACTGCTTCAAATAACACATTTTTAGAAGAATAAAACCAGAGAAAGAAGCTGCAACAGACAAAGAAAAGAAACTAAGACGATTTAGTCTTTATTTGTAATTCCCATTGTATATTCACTTCTCCACTTCCTGACAGTGATATCAAAGATATAATTGGGGTTTCAATTCCGTTATATATAACACTAACTAGCAAATGAAGGATTTGGTTATCTCAGAAATAATATAGCCATTCTTTTGAATAATATCTGGGGAGCACGGAAGATCTTAGTGCCCATTCATTTCTTGAAATCAATTTCTGCTCTTACCACACTTCACTGACTACTCATTCAACCCTGAGAACGACTCCTACTCTTTGTTACGAAGGTAGAGTTTGCTGGTATAGCACCGGTCTGGAGTGAAGAGCGTGCATTTCGGTAAGGCTGGAGAAGCATTGATCATCTGCGATTGTAAAAGTATTCCTAGCTGTACCTCAAAAAAGGTAAGCAATTGAAGACAAGCATTTTCTTTAGTAATGTAAATGATTATATATATATACATATAAAGATAGGTAGTATATATGTATTTATATGTGGGCTTGTCAGCTTTATCTCTTTGGGCTTAAGTGTTATAAGGCGAGAGATCCGTTCAAATAGTTTCAAGCTGAGTAAAGTAAACTAAACTTGAAATATATATTACCTGATAAAATTAGGAAATCTGTTAGGTGCACTTTTTGCAAGCCTTTATAGGAAAGGTAGTCAAAACTATGTGTGTTAAAAAATGATTGTCTTTATGTTTTTGAAATCAAGGATTACAATTCGGATCAAATTATAATTAAGGTCTGCCAATTATACTACATTTTTATAAATATTATCCGTAACTCTTAAAATATCATGGCTCACCAGCCATAAACTTTATGATAATGCTAATTTTAATCTATCAAGGCGTGATTTCATCTTTAATCAATTTTTATATTATCAGGGGTTTTAAAGCCTTCAATTCTATATCTCTAGAGACTCAAAAATAAACCATTCTTTTGATTGTTTCAGTAGAGATATCAAGTTGGCTTTCCCTTAGAGTATTAGTTGGTTGATCAGTTAGTGAATAAAGCAATAGAAACAATAAATTTATTATCCATTCTCTATTAAATAATTACGATTGATCCTATGATATACATAATTTACAGAAATAACGACTTTTATAATACTTATGTACGAGAATACAACTTAACTCTCAAATACCTTTTTAATTATGATAATATGCTCAGTATGTTAGATCTTCATTAAGCTTTAGCCTTTTCTAAGAACAGGGAAGACAGAATTAAGGATATATGAACAAAATTATGATCTGATAGCTCAATACTACTGACCAAATGAAGCAAAAAAAATTAATTCCGTTCATAGCTCTCTGCTGTAGTACACTCCTCTTGATTTCATAAAACCGGCAGATTATTCAGTTCAAAGAGCAGCACATCATCACTTTGAGTCTGTATTTTGCAGACATGCTAGGATTGATCAATTGTCTTGACTTGCAAAGCCTTGCCGATAGCCAACACGGTATCCATCGGCACAGCTTCTTAGCGTTCAGAAAATATATGAACAGTTTCCAAGGTTAATTCGTTTATAAAATATCGGTGTTTTTTTTCCTTGAATTGTCTTAAGACATAAAGACATAACATATCGATAAAAGGAGAAAGATAAAAGCAGAAAATCTACTTTAGAATGCGGAATGGTTTGCGGTGAATTTTTATTCTTGTCAGAAGATAGAAATTTTAAAGCAAGCCCTGAAGCCAGTCTTGTGTTACTGTAAAAACTACTCCAGAAAAGAACCAAACAGATAACAAAATACCATAGATCTTTTAGGAAAAAAGTGTTTGTTTTCGTTGAGTTGTTGTTTTTTTATAAGAGTTTTGTTTACTTTAGTCTTCTCTCTTCATCATTGACTTAATGAAAGCAGGTCATGTCTTGCTGCATGACACTTGCGCAAATTTTTCTGTATGCTCATCTAAGTTTTTTACCTCACGTAATAATCTTTTTAATACATTAAAAGAACCACAAAAAAGAACTAACTTTCGTATCTTTGAAAATCTTTTGTTGCCACCGGTTTTTGAAACTAGTCCTAAACGAGAGGAGCAAGCGTCATTCTTGTATAACAAAATATATGTGCAAGCTATCCAGAGTTAATACTGTAGGGCCCCTGAGAGCGCTCTTGGCACGGATAAGTAAACACCAATTTTTACCATTTTTAAAATAATATCTATGCTTGTTTACACATGAAAACCCCTCAAGCAATTACATATTTGCAATTAAGAGAAGGAAGAGGAGCACTAAAAGATCGAAACGAAGAGGTCGGGTGTTAGCAACACTCAGTAAAAGAGGCTCGGCTCTTTCTATACTTGTCCACTTAAAACGATTTGTTTATACTTTGTGTAGATTTGTGTCTACACCTAAGGGAAAAAAAGAGAGAATGACTTCATTAAGATCCACTTTCTATCTCTTGGTGATCACTACTCACAGAAAAACACTTGTGCGATCAATAACCAGAAGGAGTACACCTTGTGTTTGTGCTACAACGCACCTCACAACATCAAAACGGAATGGTTTTAAAAATATGAAAGCATCTCTGACTATTTCTGATTCAATTGCATGTTTTAATGACATCAACCCCAGTAGCTTTGAAATAGCCTAATGATTCCTTTTCTTCGCCTATTCGCTTAAAGGAATCAGCCACCCTACCTCGCAATAAAATCATGTTTCAATTTAGTAAGGCAAAAAGAACTTGTTGACAAGTTGTACACACTGAATTGTACAACGTGTGTACAAACTCAAAACGACCTCACTCCACGCTCCAACAAGAAGAATAAATCTTCAAAAGAACACGAAGGTGACACTTGTAGGAAACAATCATAATCGATTGTTTTCTTCTTGCTAAAGATCATTACATTTTGTACGGAGTGACCTCTTTGATTTGACCTTCTCAAAGATTTTAAACCCGAGAGCACAATAGTATGGATTTGGGAACAATATCTTGTCACGATACATCACAGAATCCATGCCTTTATTATTGAATAAGCCTGTCACGTTAAATTGGAATAAAAGAAAGAGGATTTTAGAGAATGACAAAAAGACTTCAATATTTGGCTCTAAAGAAAGGAAGATAAAGAAAAACATAGATACTGCTGAGAGAGAAATGAAAACATATCAAGGGTAGGGTGCTAACACTTTTTCTTAGGGAGCCTATGGCCCCTTAGGGTACGTTTTTTAATAAGACATATTGTTTTGTGCAATTTTTCCGGAGGGGAGGGGGATTTCTTTGAAAGAATTTTCTCTCTACAATGTTTATCCTATCCTAATTGAGTCATGTCGCCGGAAAGAGAGTCAAACCTGTAAAGAAACGCCGGTCGAAATTCCAAAGGAATGGTCTTCTTTACAGGTGATCCATCATCGAAGTGCTACTATTTAAGCCCCATTATATACGATCCTTTTGATGCGTTCCTTATTCACAACGAAAAGATGGTAGCTAAAATGAATTCTAAAAGATAAGCGACTAGTTGAAACAACAGGGTTTCTTAGGTTTGGCTTTTTTTGTTGTTTGTTTGTTTGTTTTTTGCTGTATCGGTGTATTAGAAGCCATAAGCAGATACCACAGTAAATGACGCAGTATTTAAAGATGGTATACGGGTAATAAATTGAAAAAACAGCTATCATATTTTGGAAGCAAGCGTGTTAACTGATTATGAACAATGCTAAGGAGTACAGATTGACTTCCAGGAATCAAATTAAATAGTTGCAGAGAGCAGATGACTTTTACTAAGCGGTGATCGTCAGCAGATTTTCTTGTAATCGACTAAAAGCATAAAATACGGTCAAAGTAACTTTTTCGTACTAAAATTTCACTACTTTGAGATACAATTGTAAGTTGTGTCAAACTCAGGTTCAACTGTCATTTCCACCTTGATTGTAGAGAGAGTATCGACGTTATGTGGGCGTAATAGACTACCATGTGATGTGAGCTAAATTCAGTAGTTCACACATTGGTTTTCCTGTTCACTGGTCGTCGTCGTCGTCGTCGTCGTCGTCGTCGGTGGGTGCCTTGTCATATTCTGACATTGGCTGTCACATTATGGTATCTTTCTCGAAGGTCCGTCAGGTGAATCAGCTCAACAGGTCTCAAGTTCACTTTGTTTGCCAATAGCCTGGTGTAGAGCAGTCGTTGCCGTCCCCTCGCTTTTGTGCCTTCAATTCTGCCAGTGATGGCCTGATATTCTAGCGCTTTTTTTTTCTCATGACATGTCAAAAAAATACAAATTGTCGAGGGTGGATCGATTTTTTTAATTTTAAGCTCGTCTGTGCTTCCGTAAGACCTCTTCATTGCTAATTTTTTTTATCCATTGTATTCTTAGAATGCCTCTTAGAAACCACAGTTCTGTAGCCACTAATCTCTTTTCCATTGCTTTGCTGATCGTCCAAGTTTCGCAGCCATAGAGAAGTGTGCTCCAGACATAGCATTTCAGAGTTCTGATTTTTGTTCGCATATTAATGACTGGTATGTTCACTGTTATATTTTTCTTAAGTCCCCAGCTCCATCTTCCTGTGCAACTAAGTACTCTACCTTGAAATATACAGACATATGCCAGGCATACTGTAAGATATAGCGAGCCAACTTGGGGCTAATCCTTCTAACACTCTGCTCCAAACTAACAAGGAACAATGACATTGACGCCCATAGCCATCTGATCTAAAAACTGGAACATAGACATTTTGTCCTTAACCAGAATATATTTGCATCTTGATTTCTCAAGTACTAGTTTTCAAAAAGAGTTTTGGTATACTGTCGGATAAAGTGTATTTAAGATAAGACCACAAAGAAGGAGACGAAGAAGAATCAATTGAGATGGTTTTACTGTATGAATAAAGATGTGGAAGTGAAAAAAGGTAGAGATGAGGTAGCAATGGACCAGAAAACCTGAAGGAAGAGAATAGTCGCAGCGACTTTGTTATGAAAACAGAACAAGCTTAAAGGTTTGATGTACTTCTCTTGTCAACCTACCTTTTCTCTTTGAGGAGAACATTACAGTATTGCAGTAAATGTAATTATCTTCCGTATATAATAAAAAGCGATTGTAAGGTAATGTGACCAAACGGCTCTTGTGTCCTCTGTCTTCTAAACGATATAAGTTGATTGTTAAGCGTGCATTCTGTCAAACTCTGGAAATCACTTCCAGATATCACGTCTGAGCCATGTTATATGTGTCACATGCACATCGTAGAATATGTATTCTCTTGAATTGTGAAAAGAGCATAATAAAGATGGAAAGGGTTTGGAATTCTAGAATAATGAAAATATGTGTGCAGGGGACTGGATCCGAACCAGTATTTACGGATATCATGGTCACAATTTTCACCAGGTAACTTTATGCAACCATATATTTCACTAAAGCACGTCTTTCTTTCACAAGTTCCCTAACGTTGCACAGTTTATCCAAACAAGGATTTAGAGCTGAATCCCCCACAGAAATACTACTTTCTTTTCAATATCAAATCGACTGATTCTAACATGACCAGGAAACGTTCCTTGCAGTTTATGTATGTGTACACGTCTTTTATTTCCATTCTCTCTTCCTCCTCCTCCCATCCCCACCCCTTATCTTTTCTCTCTCTCTCTCTCTCTCTCTCTCTCTCTCTTTCTGTCTCTCTCTCTCTTTCTCTAGCTCTCTTTCTCTAGCTCTCTTTTTCCTCCCGCTTCTTCCGCCCTTTTCTCCCTCTATTTCTCTTTTCTCTCCGTCTCCCTTCCCTTTCTCTTCTTCTCGCTGTGAGTCTCTTCTATCCTACGGGAATTGAGATAATGACTGCATGACTATTTTTCTTATAGTCAGTAATGACTCGTTCTCGACAATGTTATTTTCATCCATCTTCTGTATACCTTGTAAATAACAAATATTCGAGTTATTTTGTAAACAAGAAAAAAGGTTAACACATATCTATTTTGGTAGTTACAAGGATAAATTGTGACGAGGCTAAAGAGACTATTTCACTCAACCAACACGAACGAACCTAACGACTGAAATATTGTTCTTGTTTCGCGGTACAGATGGACGTTCGAGAACGAGCTTTACCGGTCTCTGGTCACTGATATTGTGTGGCCATTGTGTGCCCACTGTTCGTCCCTTCTATATCCATTGTGTTTGCATTGTGTGTCCGCTGTTTGTTCATTGTGTATCCATTGTGTGTCCGTTGTGTGTCCGTTGTGTGTCCATTCTGTGTCCATTGTGTGTCCATTGTGTGTTAGTTGTGTGTCCATTCTGTGTCCATTGTGTGTCCATTATGTGTCAATTGTGGAAACTTTGTGTGTCCTTTGTGTATCTATTGTGTGTCCTTTTGTGTGTCCTTTGTGCGTCGTTTGTGTATCCATTGTGCGTCTATTGTGGGTCCATTGTGTGTCGTTTGTGTGTCCTTTGTGTGTCCTTTGTGTGTCTTTGTGTGTCCTTTGTGTGTCCTTGGTGTGTCCTTGGTATGTCCTTGATGTGTCCTTGGTGTGTTCTTTGTGTTCTTCATGTGTCCTTTGTGTGTCCTTTGTGTGTCCTTCGTGTGTCCTTTGTGTGTCCTTGGTATGTCCTTGGTGTGTCCTTGGTGTGTTCTTTGTGTTCTTCGTGTGTCCTTTGTGTGTCCACTGTGCGTCCATTGTGTGTCCGTTGTGTGTTTACTGTATGTTAATGTCAGAACCATTAAACTTTAAAAAGGAGTTGAAGCTGTTTGAGTCTTTTAAGAACACTATTCTTGGAAACGATTTGAATGAATGTTTTCTGAACAGCTTCATTATGTCTAGTTTATGCTTGGAAAAACTTGCTAAAATACCACTGATGGAGCTTCTTTACCTACAGTTAAATATTCGAGTATTGTAAAGTTAACAAATGATAAAATATAGAAAGAATTCCCATATCACGGTGTACTATCATTCTACTGCGTTATACATCACGAACACTGTTTTGCCACCTCAGATATGTTGTTGGTCGTCTTGCTAGAGTAATGAATGTAATTATAGTATGTGGATTAAATAACAGGCAGCTTTCAAGTTTATTAGAGGTTGTGAATGCTGTTTTTAGTGCTAAGCTTTACCACATAAGTGTCTATTGGTAAAGTATAAAAGGTGCTGGGCCTGGAAAAAGAAAGCTTCATGTTTTTGAAGATAAAAGATATTTGTTATGACTTTTAGTGAAAATAAATTGGCACTTGCTGTAGACGTTATAGAAAAACTAAATAACTTTGAGGTAGTAATAGTAGTAGTAGTAGTAGTAGTAGCAGTAGCGTATGGCTACATCTCCACATTCTGTCTTCTCAGCCAGTTTGCGAATTCCTCGTCACACGGCTTGCCTTCTCCAGGACCCACATCTTCACATCTCAATAACTTTGAGGTCAATTTTGCTATCATGATTTCTATGTTCGGAATTTACATGTGGATGTGAAACCCGTTTTAAAAAACGCAAATATTTTGCAAACCATTTGCGTAAACTGAATTTTGGTCAGTTCTTTTCTTAAAGACCCAATTATTTTCACAAGAATTATCGGAGAAAAGCAGTAGTCAGTAAACAAAATTGAAAGAAAACTTTTTAAGGAGATTTGCGGCTTTTAAAGCAATGGCAAAACAGATAAACCTCCCCACTCTACCCTTTAATTTATTTTGACACCTCCAATAAATATCCTTAATGAAATTTATTGACTGGCAACTGAAGTAGCAACCCTTTGCAGAAAAAAGTTTAGAGCTATATCATTAAAACAGATTGCTTTGTTCCTCGTTGCACAACCAAAAAGTTCAAAATTCCGAAAAATGTGCTAGAAATTTCTTTGTGGTTTTTCTGTCAACTTAAACTCGTAAATGTATTTTTTCTACTAGGAAAAACAAGAAACATTTCTCAAACGGAAATGTCTTCAGAGCTTCGGTTAAGACAAAAGTGCGGCGCGACTCTCTGATGTGAACATTAACACGTTAGCTTGAAAACAAGTTAGAAGGTACCTATCATCGTACTTGCCCGTTGTTGCATCTTTCCAGCATAATAACGATCTAAAATCGCGTGTCATATTAGGTATTTCATATTCCGAACCAACGCATCATCAAGCGAAGATTGACAAAACACCGCCAATCAGAACTGGAAAGGCATGTACCAACCTTCACAATAGCTACCGGTCGATATTAGACCAAAGAGTTCATCGGCAGCCAGAAATAAACTTTCCGCCTATACTTCGTATATGGGCGGATCATTGTTACACGATTGTTACACGAAGTATTGAATGAACCTAGGAGGCGACATTCAAAGTCTTATCTACAACCAATAACAAAATAAGACTCAAATATGCGGTAGACTTTTTTTGTAGCAGAGAAGAAATTGTAACCTTAAGTCAATTTTGCGAAGATGCCGAGTTACTCTCTGACAATTTAGGAACTGCGATATTGGACGAGAACGTGTGACAAAAAGATCGAGGTGTTTAAAATAATAAGACAATCACATTTAACTTAGATCTTCACTCCTATGAAGACAAAAAAAATCTTTTATGATTTCCAATCGTCCTAAACATCCAGTCATAAACAATAACAGCTTTTATTTAATTCTTTTTGTTTTCTTCAGCAAATCAAGGAGCGAGAGGGGATTCCCTCGATCCTTACATTATTTTCTGCATTGAAATAAGCACTCTTTGCTTTACATTTTTATTTTTGCCTAAATGTACTTTTTCTTGATATATCCGAGTTCTCTACGTAAATCCTTTATAGGACGCAATGCGGAACAAACTTATAACTTTTCTTTTTGTTTTATTCAACCCTACCGGGGGTATGAGCTTTAACTTTCCAATACAGCAAAGTTTTAACAGACAGCTAAAATCATCATCATCATCAAACGGAAGGATCGTTATCATGATCTGCAGCAGCACGCCCAACAATTTTCCACCACTTTCCCCGGTCTCTTTAATTTTTCAGCATCTGAGCCATTGTCATTTCACTCATCATTTTGACGATATCAGCTATTCTTGTCTTCGGTCTTCCTTTTCTTCTATTTCCTTCTACCATTCCTGCTAATATATCATGTCCAATACCCGTACGTTTTCGCTAAAATAGGGGTCTTAAGACTTCAATGCCCATGCCAACGCGATGAAATCCTAATCTACTGCTTAAATTTTTTTAGCGTGGTAAAGTTTTCTAATACATTGATTCTTATATGGAGACAAAATAAACAAGAATTACTGTTTCTCCGTAGCACATTGTCATATTAATTCCATGTTAGAGTGCCGCATGAATAAAACGTTAACAAATGAAATTTCTCATGGATTTGGAAACAACCACCAAAATTAGCTAAATAATAATTAAGTAGTGATTTTCCCATGCAAAACCTATGGTGGCAAAATCAATTCTTTCAAGGATAAGCACTCCTGTGGTTAATTTCTAGAGAACTACAAAGAATTGATAATAACAGAAAATGGGATAAGCCTGTGAAACAATAATAGAAAATAGAAATATATATCGTGTATATTTAAAGTTTCTATCAAAAGGTGAAGCCTATAATCTGATACTTTTATATTCTTTATTATTATTCGACACAAAGTCACTTAATCCGACTTGCGCAATATCAATTGATAAAGATAATTATAGAAATTTAATTCAAATAATTTTAATAGGTTAAGGACTCCCCATTTGGCTTTTCAGGAGGCAATAGCTTTTATAGTGGAGCTTGCCCATGCTACTGACGAAAGAGACACGAAATGGCTTGTCTCTTGTCTCTTACTAGAAAAACGCATTTTATATCTGTGAAGCGACCACTTGATCCTGTAGTCGCTTCTCTTCAGTTGGAGAAAGAGCTGACAGAAATCATCAATAGGGTTCTAGGTGCCTCGTGTACTTTCAAGTTAGAGTAACTTGTATGTTGTTGACTGACTTAACTAAATTCATCTTTAAAAATCTTTGACCTCCAATAATTTGGAAAGACTTTTGTTTGTTATCATTGAATGATTGAATCTTGAATGGGATATTGTTGTCATCCTTTGATGGTGAATCTGCGAGCTCTTCTAATATAATTGGCAGAATGCAAAATCGACCCTCGTTTGCGGCTGACTCCAAGCTGGCTCTTTTCTTTTGCCATTTTGTGCTCGAAGGGATGTTGTCTTCTTGAGCCTATCCTGCAGATAATATTCGGGTAAGTGTTCTACAGACGTGGCTGAGCAGATTGCTCTTTTTCTTTTTAAAAGGTACATGAATGATTTTACCGTGAATTTATTGATTTATTGAAGGTATGTAAGGATGTTATTGGTAATAACTCTTTTTATAGGACTTCTAAATTGTGTTAAGTCTTGACGCTTATTTTACACCTTCTTGCCGGACACATTTAAGTCTAATATTAACAAGCACTTTTAACTCTCCTCAGTATAGAATTCATTTTTTTCTCTTCGCTTTTCTAATTTTCAACTCCTTCCACAAATAAAATGACTATGTCTCTGGAAGTAGCACTTTATTTTGTTAGAAATGAAACTACCATGAACTGAAAAAGGTGTCCGGGAAACCAATAGCATAATGAAAATAGGTTAGTTGAAGTAGTACTGATAGTAGTAGTAGTAGTAGTAGTAGTAGTAGTGGTGGTAGTAGTAGTAGTAGTAGTAGTAGTAGTAGTAGTAGTAGTAACAGTAGGAGCGGTAGTAGTAGTACTATTAGCACTAGTAGTAGTAGTGGTAGTAGTAGTAGTGGTAGTAGTAGTGGTAGTAGTAGTGGTAGTAGTAGTAGTAGTAGTAGTAACAGTAGGAGCGGTAGTAGTAGTACTATTAGCACTAGTAGTAGTAGTGGTAGTAGTAGTAGTAGTGGTAGTAGTAGTAGTGGTAGTAGTAGTAGTACTATTATTATTAGCGGTTGTAGTTCTAGTAGCACCAATACTGTTAGTAGTAGTACTAGATGTAAACGTATTACTACCTGTAGTAGTAGTACTAGTAACAGTAGCAGTAGTACTGATGGATTTACTGGTAATAGTAGTACTAGAAGTAAACGTTCCAGAGGTTGTACTGGAAGTAATACTAGTAGTTGTAGTAGTAATAGTAGTAGTAACAGTAGTAAAAGAAATAATCGTAAGAAGACCAGAGTAAATATAGTAGAGTCATGTTAGAAGCAGTAGTGGTATTAGTGGGGACAAAAATAATAAGTAACAGAGATAACCTTGATAGGTGTAATGACAGAAATGCTAGAAGCTTCACAATTAGAGGTGGCGGTGGCAATGGTGTAAGTAATAGCGATAAAAATTAATTAGGGTGTTAAATTATTGCTTTGTAAAGTTCACTTATCTGTTAAGTCGCCTTTTTACTGCATTTCAACATATACATATATAGATATATATAGATATATCTATATATACATATATACGTATATGTATACATATATGTATACATATGTATATATATATATGTATACATATACATATATGTATACATATGTATATATGTATATATATATATGTATATATATATGTATATATATGTATATATATATGTATATATATAGATATATATATATAGATATATATATAGATATGTATATATATACATATATGTATACATATGTATAGATATGTATATATACATATATGTATACATATATGTATATATATATGTATATATATAGATATAGATATATAAATATATATATATATATATATATATATATATATATATATATATATCTTGAAATGCAGTAAAAAGGCGACTTAATCAATAAAAGGTCTCTAAAACAATACACCATCCATCACATGGTAAAGTTTTGATATTTCTTCTTTACACCAACATTTGCTGGTCTATCAAAGGAAATAATCGCGGTCTATAGACCACGATCGCAAATGAAATAGGTTAATCTGATAGTAAGCAAGTCAAAGGTACCCGGCATCGACCGGGGAAATAAATATTGAAGTCAATAAAAAATTTAAAAGTTAATGAATAGAGAAGCATTTACTTTTTCACAAGCAACACATCTCTTTCTCGGTTGACAATGAAGCCAATCAGAAATTAAACGAAGTCCTTAGTGACCGTAGCTGACCTCTGAGGAAACCCTGAATGCTTTTTTGCAGCGTATAGTTATATCGGATGCCGTAGTAACTTTGATGTATGTTTTGTGAGCTTTCTAAAGAGCAGTCTGCGGAGGCTAAGGGATGAATTTATTTCCTTGCAGGTAGCGTAATCCAAGGAACTGTCCTTGGATCACGCTACCTACTAGAAACTAGATTCGTCCCTTACCGTCCGCAGACTTAGCGTCCATCAATTGCTCCTTATAAAGCTCACAACCAAACAGGCAAACAAACAGAAATCAGACAAATATCTATAAAGAAATATATGTGTGTAAATTCTTTTACAAGATTTTGGATAAATGACGTAATATATATAAGAATTAGACAAAGACCTGGACAGAAAAAAGAGATGCTATGGTCCTCGTTTTCTTGCCATTTTTTATCTATGTGTAGTTTAATTTTTATAGATTTTTTTCTGATGAAACTCGGCTTGTAATGTTTACGGTACTAATGGTGTTTTGCATTACAATTATATTTAGTAATTTGGATTAGAGATTCCTCTCGTCAACAAATTAGTAATAAATATTTGTAAACTTAACCATAAAAAACATTTAAGTTTGGAGTAACCTCTGGCAATCTTTTATTTCTTGTGCCACTGAGAGGACAAGATGTAACGTTTTGACCCTCCCAAGTAAACTGGTAAACAAAAGTAAACTGATAATGTAAACAAAAGAAAAGGTCACGTGGATGTAAATAAAGTAGGAATAAAATGTCGTCAAAATAACGCAAGAATAAGCAATGCATTACCTAATAAATATATGTATTAAGGATTTCGCATATATCAGACGACTAAAGAAAGCTAAAAGATAATTGCGACAGATTGTATCTTACAGTAGATACATGAGCCTTAAACCTGTCACACTCTCTCTTTAACTCAAATCCTAAACTTTTGTATTTCTTTTCCCATTAAAGTAACGTTGAAAATCTGGGATCAAAAGATTCTACTTCATTTCTCATCTATGGATTATGCCTTAACCCAATGCATATTATTTTTACTATCTTTACTACTGCTTTGAAAAATAACTGTGGTCCAATGTCAGTAATATGGTGCATAGATATGTCACCAATATTCATAGAGTCCTAAATTGGACGAAAAGTTGAGGTCATTTGGATTTCACTGTAGTGCATAGAGGCCTACGTTCAGAGAAAAATTATGGTCATCTGGATCCTAATGAGATGCATAGAGACCAAGTTTGACAAACAATTGTAGTCGTAAGAATCCCAATGTGATGCAAAGAGACTTATGTCTGTTAGTATAATGAAATAACAGCCCTTAAATTAAATTTAATAAATAATTTCATTGCTTCATAGTGTACCTGTTCACAGCTGTTTTACAAAGAGCTATTCAAAAACACAAAATTTCACGCACTGTGTATCAAACATAGTCTATCTAATGTTGCAAGATCCTTAAGAAGGCAGGGTCATAGAAAGAATACTATAGAGGTCTTTACCTGATCTATGAATAATTGCATTGAATTCTAATCATATCTCTTCACAGTTGCTTTACAAAAAGCTTTGAAACAATCTAGTGTACTGTGTTTTGTTTTTCAACGATACGCTTTTTATAAAAAACTGTCCGTGTGTTGCTCATGAAATAAACGGAAGAGTCAAGTAACGCGCTAAAACAAGTTAAACTTAAATTCAACGAGTTTGCAAAAGGCATGCAGGATTTTTTCCTGTGTCCTGTATCTCATGTGGAAGAGTTATCTTAAACATCTTGTTGTGACTGGCAATATATATAGCAAGATATGAATAACAACATATGGCATATACATATATATGTATGTGTGTGATTATTATTATATATTTATATATATATATATATATATATATATATATATAAAGCTTTCGATTCGGTTATCCGTATTAAAGTGCTCAATACATAAATGCAGAGCGTAATATAAGATATGATAAGTTGGAAAGAATCAAAAAACTACACAGGCCTGTGTAGTTTTTTGATTCTTTCCAACTTATCATATCTTATATATATACAGAAACACTAAACAAATGTATTAACAGCCCTTGGTTGCGTTCCCTGTTCTTGGTCTTTCTTTACAGGTCTAAATGTATTTTCTATCAGATATATTACTTACTTTTTAGCCTTCTTTCCAAGTGTTACAGTTTTCGGTTTGGATGTTGGGCAACCACTGAAAAAAAACCCTGAAACCACTGAAAAGAAACCATTAACACCAGATAACAAGGAAAGCACAATTTCCCATAGAACGACGTTACAAGAGTTTCTTTTGGTCCTCCAGTTATTTTTCTGGAAATAAAACTGCAGCCCTTGCGCCTACAGTTATTACATTTTCACTGTGATTATTATCATGAATATGAATTGACGTCATTCGAATTTTCGAAATTGCAAAAGTGCGTCCGTTTCTTTAGTCAAGCGAAGTTTAAATATATTCATTTTGCATCGCTAACAAAATATATTAAGAGATGTTTGTGTTATTTTCTTGGTAGACCAAATTGACAGAGAAATCTACAATATATATTGACAATCTTGAAAATTCTGAACTTTATGGACTCAGAGGAAGCCATAGTTGTAAGAGATTTATCATGTCATGAGTCGTAAGCTTTTTCTGAGGTACGTTTCGAGGGATACTTCTCCCATCGTCAGCCTGACGATGCTACTCTCACATCTATGGCTTCCTCTGAGTCCATAAACTTAAGAATTTTCAAGATTATTAAAGAAACATATGGCAATTATATTCTTCAGTAAAGTAGCCTGATGATGGGAGAAGTATCTCTCGAAACGTAGCTCAGAAAAAGCTTACGACTCATGACATGATAAAGCTCTAACATCCATATATTGACAATTTTCTCAAGTATCCAAGCTTGGAAATAGTATAAGAGTTGCAAGTATTGACAAAGAATCATGAAATGCCCAAAGATTGTCATGGCAGCTTGAGATGGAGAACGGCCTAACTTTTCTTTTCAAACCGAGAATAACTTATTTTAAGGAAGAGCGACCCTTTAAGATAGTTGTGTTACTTACTTGGATACATGGTTAATTACTAAATTGCTTTAATTCATATCCAGAGGAAATCTTGATGTAATTCTGATCAATTCTATCCTCTTTTTTTCCATCTCGGTCAGCTCTTCATAGTCACTCCTTCGCCGTCATCTTCTCTGTGTCCTTCGCTCTTTCTGTTTGTCAGTCTTTCCTTCTGTCGGTCTTGGTCTGCCTCTGTCGCTCTGTCCATTTGTCCCTGTGTATCTTTGTCTCTGTGTCGGGCTGCCTTTCTATCCCTCTGTCCCTCTGCTTTTGTCTCTTTGTCCCTCTGTCTCTCTGTTTCTTTCTCCTCGCCCATCTGTCTTTCTGTCTCTGAGTTTTCATCTCTTTTTTTATTCTAGTTATCTTGCTATATTGTNGCTCATGAAATAAACGGAAGAGTCAAGTAACGCGCTAAAACAAGTTAAACTTAAATTCAACGAGTTTGCAAAAGGCATGCAGGATTTTTTCCTGTGTCCTGTATCTCATGTGGAAGAGTTATCTTAAACATCTTGTTGTGAGTGGAAATATATATAGCAAGATATGAATAACAACATATGGCATATACATATATATGTATGTGTGTGATTATTATTATATATTTATATATATATATATATATATATGTATGTGTGTATGTATGTGTGTCTGATGTGGAAGGTTTTTCTGTACGACGTCATGCTTTCAACAATGTACGATTTGCAGATGACTCAACACTGGTTGCAGACTCAGAACAAGGCTTACAAAGGTTACTAGATGAAACAGTTGAGCAAAAAAGAAAAAAAGGGCTGAAAATAAATCACAAGAAAATAGTATGCATGCTGGTAAGTCCCAGATGCAAGTTGTATATTGGAAAGATTACAGAAGATCTTGGAACATTGAAAAATATCAATGGCTACAAAGAAGAGGATACTATAAGGTTATGTAACATCTTCTCTGTTATGTGGTTGTGAGTGGTGGACAATACCAATGCAGAAGAGACAAAAGCTGTTAAAATGTGGTTTTACAGGAGAATGATGAGAATATCATGGGTTGGCCATCAAACAGGTGAGACAGTTTTGAGGAAAGCTGGAGCAGAAAGGTGTCTGATAAAAACGATCTGTGAAAGGCAGATGAGTTTTATTGGACATATCACAAGAAAGGAAGGGATAGAAAATCTTACCCTTGCAGGTCATATTGAAGGTAAAAGAAGCAGAGGAAGACAGAGATTATCATACTTTGTTAGTCTCAAGTGCCATGTTGAAAAATGTATGTCAGAAAGTGAGAAGAAAAAGGTAAAAGCTGGAGATCTGCTGCATATGATGACAGGTGGGTATCTGTAGAGAAATGTAATCGCCTACGTCTGGAATGGATATAGCACAATGGCACCTAGAGACAGAGAGAATATGTGTGTATTAGTATATGTATATATATGTGTGTTTGTGTGTGAGAGTGTGTGTGTGTGTGTGTAAGAGAGAGATATATGGGAAACCTTTAGACTAACCTATCTCGTCTTGTACTCGTATTAGTGAAATTTATTTTAAAAAGCAGCCAACAGAGGCAAAGAACAATCCATCACAAACACAAAATCCAGATGCTGATACTAATTAAAACCAAAATTAAATTAATTACTCCTTGTACTACTTTCAACATTTTCTGAAAATTTTATCTAAACCTGTTCATAACTTTTTAATTTATTTCCTTTTTGAAAATAAAACGTTCAGTATTATAGTTCGATATGTGTAGTATCAAAAAATTTTCCTACTGTTGTAAGTCCAACAGAACAGAGGCATTCCCATTTCCGGTTTATTGGTTGAATTTCTTCCACTCAATGCATATACTGTGTAATCTTCTGCTACTGTTAACATTACTGAAAATCTTATCATGCGAAGAAATGGTCGTGAAAACATAACCTCTATAACGGAGGGAACCACTTTCAGATTATTCAGGCGACCAGGTTAAATGATATTCGGTTTGACGTGGTTTCCAATACAAAATCGCGTAGGAAACTTTTTGAGAAAAAGTGATAAATATCATTTCACCGGAATGGAATTAAATCAGTGTCCATAGCAATTATGGCGAAAGGTCTAAATATATCTGTGTGGGCCAAATAATACCATACAGAGTGGAGCACTTCTACATGTTTTAATGTCGGATCTCACTAACGCGCATGGTCAATACATAAAGGTTTCATAGTACCAGTTAAACACGGACTATGATGACCATAGTCTAATATCGTTACAACAGGCTCTACCAGCTGACTCATAGGCGTTTATTCTTAATCAAATAATATGTGCAACCACATCTTTCACCGCTTCGAATCCAATAGGACGCATTTATGTTTTTCAGTTTTGTAAACTTCCAAATCCTTGCAATCAATATCATTTGAAAACCTTTACAAGACTTATTAAATATTATGTATTCATTGATCCTCAATGCTAAAGACAGTGGTGTTGAGGGGTGTGGGGGGGTGTGGAGAAGACCATAATTTATTGCATTTTTTAATTATATTGAAGAGCGGGAATTAGGAATACAAAAAGTAGAATACAACACACTCTCCTGAAAATTGATTCCTTTCGTTCATCCAGTATTTTTTATTTGTTTCTATTCACATTCTGCTAATTCACTATGGTATTCTGGTGTTCCCGTTCTCGCTTGGCTCATGATTTAAAGACAGGAAGCCCAGTCACTTAGATAAAACCTTAGTAAAAAGAGATCTTTTGAAGGACCAGGTAGAGTTTGAGATCTTCGCTTCTTGATTAGACTGTATTGGTTTATAGCTCACACTACACATTTGGTCTTGACTATTTGGTCTAAAAATGTTAATAAATCAAGATTGTTTCAGAGAGTATAAGAAAAGCCAAGGGGCTTTCTATATTCCGTGACGTGTCTACCGTTATTAGTTCACTAAAGAAATTAAATGACTAGCAATTGATATATGTATCAGTTCTGGTCACGTCTAATAACCATGTTGCCAATTAAGGGGCACAACCAAAAACAGTCGTCACAGTATGAACGTTTAAAAAAGCAACGCTCCGTATTGAAGTTGAAAAAACGTTCACTGATTGTGGTCATACGTGACATAGATAGTGGGGATATGACGTCGATGTAGAGGATAATTTTCAACAATGCAGCCTGCGAGAAGAATTATGGAATAACATTGTTGTGAAGAATACGTGACTGTAACGTACATCATAACAGAAGTGGCAACCAAGCAAAGAAGCTCTCTTGGAGATGTTCGAACTAAGGCTATCCCGAAGACCTAAATTTCTAGCTGAATATTGTAACAACTCCGCCACAGAACAAAACACTGATCAAATGGATGAATTATACCGCTTAAATAGTGCAAGTTTCTTTGCTGAAATCATAAAGAACAAATTTAATGTTTAACAAGTTGTGTTTTTTTTGTTTTGCTTGTTTTAACGTCATTTTCACCCAGCAATTGAGGGTCAGACGGTGCCCTTCAGTGGAGCTTTGTTTTCGTAGGAAAGAAGGCCGGATGCCCTTCCTGACGCCAACCAATGGCTTTTTCTTTTGTAAAGTTCCAAACTCTCCTCGCCCGTTCGGGGAATGGAACCCGGAGCCCATGGTTACAGTGCAACTACATTATTCATTAAGCCACTGCTCCTCTAATGTTTAACAAGTATGGATGTAATATATCACTTTTACTCCCATGATCGTCACCCCCAGTTAAAATTGAAATATTTCAGAATATACTACCGGGCGTAAAACAAAGAGGATGTTTATCTCGTGTGATACAAACAAAAAACGATGTAATAAACATGTCCTCTTTCATTTATATTTTAAAAATATTATATGCCAAACGGCAGTGATTTTTCTGGGTTTTTCAGAAGATCAACATGCTTATGCATTTAAAGCAAAGCTTCCTTGTTAGGTTGCAATAGTGTTTAAATCTCAAGAGCTGCGCCTCAGATGGCATTTATCAAACAAGAAGCTGCAAAAAGCTTTTTTGGACACAAGAGTAACTCAAGGAAGCTAGTTAGATCTGAACTAAAGCTCACCCAAGAACCAAGTGGTTTAGTCCAGTGCTTAGACTAAGTCTCCAAACGTTCTAAATACAAAGATACAAGAGATCTATCATGGCAAAAGTCGTATACAATTCTGGAACATCTTTAGGGTAGATATCCTTCAATTATCAAGCTCCTAAAAGTGATTTGCTACTGTTGCTTTATGATTCCATATATATTACCTAAATATCAATGGTTTATCACATCAATGGTCGCAAGCTTTTTCGGAGCATCGCATCGAGAGATATTGCTCCACAGTCAAGCTACTGAAAGTGGTTTTTTACTGCTGGTTTATCTACTACATGGAAAAGGTTGGTGTATCATGTAAGTAGTGGTAGGCTTTTTTGGAGCTCCGCCTTCAGAAATATTCATATATCTTCAAGCTACTGAAAGTAATTTACTACTGCTCGTTTATGATTCCATAATATCTTCTTCTTCTTCTTGTGTCCTATCGTGTGACATTGGCGACTAGTTATGCCAATCGTTCCTACTTTCTGTGCATCGAATAACTTCAATCCCACTCCATTCTGCAATTCTTTAAAGAAATGTAACCCTTTGTCTTCTTCTTGCTCTTTTTTCTGCTATCTTGCCCGTAAGTGCTAGCTTTTCCATGCCGTCTTTTTTCATGCAATGTCCAAGGAACTGTAATTGCTTTTTCTTAATTGTTTTCATTGGCTTCTTTTGTGTGTCTGCTTTAACTAAAATTTCTTCATTCGTTGTATGACTTTCCCATCGTACTCTCATTATTCTCCGCAGAAACCATATCTCTGCTGCACTGATTCTCTCTTCCATTTCTTTAGAAACAGTCCATGTCTCACTTCCATATTTTAGGACCGGCAACACGTAACATTC
>RDPX01000269.1:784473-835254 GCA_003991215.1 Morbakka virulenta
TGCTTAATTTTTGTGTTATGAACCCAGATGTTACAAGATGGAATGTCCTTCTCTTTGGTTACTATCATGCACTATCTCTTTTTTGTGTTGACATGTAAGCTTTTAAAAGTGAGTTACTACTGCTGTTTTATGATTCCCCAATAGCTGCTACATGCAAATAAGTGGTTTATAATGTACGTTGTCGTAAACTGTATCTGAGATGCACTAAGAGAGCTATTCTTCCATCGTGAAGCTTCTGAAAGTGGTTTTCTACTATTGGTTTATTGCTCCATGATATCTTCTTCTTTTACTTTCGGCTGCTCCCTTTTAGGGGGTCGCCACAGCGGATCAATCTTCTCCACCTTACAAGGTCCATTGCATCCTCCACTCTCAATCCTTTTTCTTTCAAATCCTCATTGATAGCATCCATGTATCTCCTTTTCGGTCTGCCTTTCGTCCTCCTTCCTGGGACATTCATACCGAGCATTTTCCTTCCGACGTAATTTTCTTCTCCCCTCATGACATGCCCGAACCACTGGAGTTTTTGCTCTCTTTGCTTCTCTCCCAGCTTCCGTACGAGTGATGTGCCTCTTATTCTCTCATTCCGAATCCTGTCCAGCCTAGTGACTCCAAGTGACCATCGGAGCATTTTTAGCTCAGCAACTTCTAGTTCCTGCTCATGCTTCTTTGATGTTGCAACCGTTTCCAGTCTGAATAGCAGAGCTGGCCTAACCACTGTCTTCTACACCTTTCCCTTCACTTCAGCCGATATCTTCCTGTCGCATATGACTTCAGTAACCTTCCGCCATCCATTCCACCCTGCCTGCACACGCCTTTTCACCTCTCTGTCACAGTCTCCGTTACTCTGTACAGTGGACCCAAGATACTTGAATTCCTACACCCTCTTCACTTGGATACCTTGCATGTATATTGCATCCTCATCCCTCCCATTCAGTGCCAAATATTCGGTTTTTCCTCTGCTCACTTTCATTCCTCTTTTCTCAAGTGCCTCACGCCAATTTTCTTGCTGCTCCTCTACCTCTTGTCTTGTTTCACTGCATAAAACGATGTCATCTGCAAAAAGCATGTTCCAAGGCTCCTCCTTTCTAACCTCCTCCGACATCTTGTCCATGACTATGGCAAACAAGAAGGGGCTGAGCGCTGATCCCTAGTGGAGACTTACTCGGACTTCGAACCATTCAGTCAAACCTGCCGCGCTCCTCACTGCTGTCGTGCTGTTCTTACACATGTCCTGGACCAATTTTACATACTTTTCTGATGCACTGGCTTTCCTCATACAATACCACAATTCTTCCCTTGCTACACGGTCATATCCCTTTTCCAGATCAACAAACACACATTGAAGCTCCCTTTGATCTTCTCGGCACTTTTCCATGAGGAGATGCAGTGCAAACAAGGCATCACTGGTGCTTTTGCCTGGGATGAAGCCATATTGCTGCCTGCAGATTTCAACCTCTTGCCTTAGCCTTCCGTCCAAAATTCTTTCCCATAGCTTCATTGTGTGGCACATCAATTTAATTCCACGGCAGTTACTACAGTCCTGTGCATCACCCTTGTTATTGTATACTGGGATCAACACGCTTCTCCTCCATTCATCAGGCATGGTCTTACTTTCCAAGATTTCGTTGAATAACTTCGTCAGCACCTTCAAACCTTCATTTCCCAGGCCTTTCTAGACTTCGATGGAGATCTCATCAGGACCAACAGCTTTCCCGCTCTTCATTTTTCTGATCGTTCCTTATAGCCTCTTCCTCCCTTGGTTCCCTGGGATTTTCTGTGTTCATCAGACTTTCGAAGTAATCTTTCCATCTTTGTAGCCCTTGCTCCTCTCTGGTGATTGTTGTGCCATCCTGATTCTTAATGACTCTCACATGCTGTATGTTCTTTGATGCTCTGTCCTTCTGTTTTGCAATTCTATACAACTTCTTTCTTCCTTCCTTTGTATTCAGCCTGTCGTAGAGATCCTTGTATGCCTCCTCCTTGGCCTTTGCTATCTCTCTCTTGGTTTCCGATCGGCTTTTGTGATACTATTGTCTCATCATATACTCTCTTTGCTTCTTTCTTGCATTTGATGCTGATTGTTACAGCTTCATTCCACCACCACGTCCCTTTGTCCTTCCTCGTTCCTCCATTCGTCACTCCCAGCATATCCTTTGCAATGTCACGGATCTTTCCTGTAATGTGCGACCAATTTCCCAGAACGTCACTCTTGTAATTGATTTCCTCCATGACCTCGATGTTGAACCTTCTCTGGCATTGTGGGTCCCTAAGATGCCACCATTTACCTCTAGGTTTGACTGTCTTCTTTGCTTTCTTCTTGCTTGAAACATCAACTCTGCACACCACCACTTTATGCTGAGTAGCAACACTTTCCCCTCCCAGAACAAAGCAATCGCTAACTTCTTTCAAGTTCCTTCTCTTGCAAAGCACGTAGTCCACCTGTGAGTTCCTTCCTCCGCTCCTGTATATCACTCGCTGATCTTCCCCTTTCTTAAAATAGGTGTTCAATAAAGCCATCTCAGCCCTGATCGCGAAATCAAGTTTACCCTGTCCTTCATCATTTCTCATGCCAAATCCATATCTTCCCATGACATCTTCATCACCTCTGTTTTCTTTACCTTCATGCCCATTGACGTTCGCTCCAATGAAGCATCTCTCCCCTGCTGGTATTGCTATCATGACCGCATGAAGGTCCCTCCAAAACATCTTCTTCTCTTCTTGTGAACACCCAACCTGGGGTCTATAGGCACGTGTGATGTTCAACATCTGTCCCTCCACTTCCACTTTCATACCAATCATCCTATCCAACGTTCTATTAAATTCCAACACACCCTCCATATAGATGCCTCTTAGGATGATTCCGACACCATTTCTTTTATTTTCTTCTCCATGGTAGTAAATCTTATATCCACTTCCCAAAAGCCTTGCTTTGCTTCCCTTCCATTTTGTTTTTTGTACACATAGCACATCTATTTTGCTTCGTTTCATCATGTCCACAATCTCGTGTCCTTTCCCAGTCATCGAGCCTACATTCAATGTACCAATCCTCATGTTATTATGCCTTCTTTGCTCTTTCTCGCGTCTTACCCTTATCCTTTTCCCTCCTCTCTTCCTCCTTTGATTCCTAGCAGTAGTACAGTTTCCAGTACTGCCCTACGAGTCAGCAGCATTGGCGGTCGTTGGTAACTCGGGCCATGACCGATCCGGTATGTTTGAGATATGATTAGTCCGCATAATTGAATTGACTAAAATTTTGATGGCCGGATGCCCTTCCTGACGCCAATCACAGTTTTTGGCGGTGGGCCTAGCCTTTAATTTGAAAATCTCTCACAAGGCAGTGAGTGGCTGTCCCTGACCGGTTACTTTAGAGCATAAGGCTCCTACGCCCAGGAGACGCACCGCCCCCACTCGGGCAGGGCGGGCAAACAGGAAGAAGGCCTCCATAACCCAGGGAGGGGTGGCTGACCTGGTAGTACGACTTGCCAAAGGCCGTCCCGGGGACTATGCAAGGCAGGGTTGTCCCTTTTCCTGAGGTTCGAAGGTGATCTACTACATGCAAATAGGTGGTATATTATGAAAGAGGTCATAAGCTTTTCCGGAACTTCGCTTTGGGTGATATTCTTTCATCATCACGCTTGTAAATGTGATTTATTATTGGTGGTTTATGATTCCATAATATCCACTGCATACAAATAAATAGTGCATTGTGTAAGTGGTCGTAGGCTTTTTCGGAGCATAGTTTCGAGTGATATTCATCCATCTTCAGGCTTCTAAAAGGGATTTGCTACTGCTGCGTTATTACTCCAGGATATCTACTACATGCAAATAGGTCGTTTATAATGTTAGTAGTTGTATACGTTTTCAGAGCTTCGCCTCCAGATATACTCACCCACTCTAAAGCTACTAAAAGTGATTTACTACTGCTGGTTTATGATCCTATAACAGCTACTATATGCAAATAAGTGGTTTACCATGTAAGTGGTCGTAGGCTTTTTCGGAGCTTCACTATAAGAGTTATTCTTCCATCGTGAAGATTCTGAAAGTGGCTTTCTACTGTTGGTTTATGATTCCATGATATCTACTGCATGCAACAAATAAGTGGTCGTAGGCTTTTTTGGAGCTTCGCCTCCAGAGATATTTATCCATTCCTAAGCTTCTGAAAGTGGTTTTCTGCAATTGATTTATGAATCCAAAATATCTACTACATTAAAATAGTTGTTTTATTATGTACGTAGTTGTAGGCTTTTTCGGAGCTTCGTTTCCAGACATATTCATTCATCCCTAAGCTTCTGAAAGTGATTTTCTACTGCTGGTTTACGGTTCCATAATATCTATTGCATAGATATCTACTTACATTATCAGGTAAATAGTTGCAGGCTTTTTTTAAGTTTTTTGGAGCTTTTTGGGACAAAAGTATGTTTGTAAGTGCCTTCAGAGATGAAATGAGGAAAGCAGTAAGACTTTTGTTATTGGATGATTTGGTGGTAGAATTTTAAAAAAATATTTTGCTGCGACTTTGAAAACTGTTTAGAAATGTATTTTAATAGGAAGGTTTCTAGATCGTTGTCTTGCAGGCCATGAAAACACTAACAATATGCTATGGTTCGTTCAGGTCATCCTTTTCATCACTTCACAGTTAAGAAATGAGCAAAAGACGTTGTTTTGCTATTCAAAACATGAAACTAAATCTGGAGTCATATACAGTAGACACGCAGACCAATTGTTAGCTGGCCATCGGTCTGCGCGTTACTATATATATGCTGTAGCGGTAAGAGTCTTCAGACAGATTTTCTGCTGTTCAATTGGTCATTTTTGCAGCTCTCAATCTTTTTCGTTGGGACAATAATGTGAGACAGCATTAGGATTAGGCACATCCAGAAAGTAAAAGATACCGATGGCTTGGCGATTGTGGTGCTGCATATATATATATATATATATATATATATATCTGTGTGTGTGATTTTGTGTATTGGTATCAAAAAGTGCACAATGCATATAGTAGAGCAATATACATAAGATAAAACACGAAAAATAAGAACTATGATTGCAACTAATAGTTTCACGATATTTGATCGATTGCCTGATGATCGAAATATAGTGAAACTATTACTTGCAATCATAATTTCATAATTCTTCTTTTTCGTGTTTTACCTTAAGTATATATATATATATATATATATATATATATATATATATATATACACATATATATATATGTAGTTTGAGTAAACTTGAAAAGATTACTACAGGATTTTACAGCTATAAGCTCCAAGCATTTAACAATGATCACATTCACCCACCCACCAGATGGTTACATACAGAACAGTTAGATGCAATGAAATTATTATTTAATTGTTCAGTATGTAACCATCTAGTGCGTGCAAGTAATGTAGCTTTCAAGTTATTTTCTATTTGAGATCTGTTTCATAAATATTGAGCATTCTCGAGTATAAATACAATCTTTTTTCTTATGGGTGTATATATACATATATATACGCTCTATATAAAGACACACACATATATAGTCTTACAGTAATGATAATGGTTACCTTATTGATAATGAGAATCTAATACTCATAGAAAGTTAATTTGAGGATCAAAGAATGATAGTTTGATGATTAATAAGTAACAAGAAACTTGGACTAGCAAATTAAGACCAACAACAAATGTTATCTTTTCTTGACGTTTCTTGACGTTTTTTTGGTTTTTTTTGTCTTAATAGTTGTCATTAAACGTTTAACTGACAATTTCAGATTTTCGTTAATTTGTTTATAGTGCAAGCCTGCCAGCTCAATTTCCAAATAACTTGCAAGTCCAGACATACAAAAACTTGCTTTAATTAAGACTCTTTAAATTCGGTATCACATAATGCTTGCGTTAATCTTTTAAGATATTGATATAAAAATATTTCTTTTTGTTTGAATTGTTATTAATACTTTTGTTTAGATATTTTTTATCTTCTATACTTAATATGATTTTAACATTTCGTGTTGTGAGGAAGGAAACATTGAGAAAACTCATCATTTCAGCTAATTTTTTTTAATCGAGAGAGGATTAAATCTTATGTTGTTACTGTCCTTCAACAAAAAAACATGACATAATAATATGACGTAATAACATGACGTGATAATATGATGTAATAACATGATGTAATAACATGACGTAAAAGATGACGTAAAAGATGACGTAAAAAGATGACGTAAGTTCAATCACAAATATCGGTTTTCAATTAGGAAAAATATCGTAAATTTTAACTCTTGTTATTGTTATTGTTTGTGTGTAACTGAATATCACATTTGATGACAATAATATAAGCCTTTTATAAGAAATATGTATTAAGATAATAGGTGAGATAGTTCTTTCCGTATATTTTCTAGTTTACTCCTACATTGGTAGACCGAAATAGCTAGAAACTACAAATAATATTTAGCTGAAGGTGATGAATCGATGATGGGTTCAAATTCTAAACATCGAGTACTCGTTTTCCCCGTCAGTCCTATGCTATTCAGGTGTAGGGATTTTTCTATATGTATTTCTGTTCACTGTTTGAATAACCCTTCAACGTGAAAAACCCTTTGCCTAAAACATTGTACCCTCCCACCTTATTGAATTCGTTTTAGCTTGAGAAGTATTAAGGTCTCATCTTTAATATGCCTTATTTTTCAAAAATTCCCACTCTGAACAAGTTCCAACTCCAAAAGGCTTTCGCTGTGGGCCAGGCTCCACTTTGGATAAAACTTGAATACGCTCCGTACCTTTATCAAGCGATGCACCACTATCTTTATTGGTTGACCGAAATAGCTGGAAATCACAAAGAATATTTAACTTACGGTGACATTACGATGATAGGCTTTCATACAAAACATCGAGTACTCTATTTCTATATAAGTTCTATGCTGGGTTTATCTTTAAAAAGCTCCATTCCTTTGTCAAGCAACATCTTCATCAAAGGTACTTTTGTTGCGTGAAATGTATATATAAATCTTGAAATATATTTCAGGTAAGACCTTCAAAGATTTTATCTTTAAGGGTTATTTTGAAATAAGTAGTTTTATTACCATATCATACTTCACTCAATCAATAGCATAATCAAAGTATTTAGAATATAACTTTTTGTTGAATATTGAAATGAATTGGTTTGATTCATTCTGCTATGACAGTTTGGCTTGATTGTCAATCTTTTCTTTCCACAAAACGAAGTAAAAGAAGCACAAGTCCAAAATAAGAGCCTTAATTTTAAAAGAACCTAGGACCTTGTTTAGAAAGCTTGAGTACTTAAAGAAGATAGAGCATATTTTTAAATGGCCGATGAAATAAGAGAAATCTCTGGAAACGTAGCTTAAAACAAAATAATCAGTTTCAATGCATATTATTAGACGAAACACTTAACAGGTCAGAGCTATGTTGACAAACAGTTCTGTAATTAATATGCTTTCTGATTAACAGAAAAGCTAAAAATGTTTTAAAGATAGTAGGGTGACATTTTCATTTGGTCTCCCTAAGTTCTCTTATTTCTAGGAGTAACTTGTTCCAGCAGAGTAAAAGGAGGCTCGGCGTATTAGAATACGCAGTTTCGTTAATTTTAGAGATGTTCTCTTGTTCCCAGTCTTTTTTGTATATTTTGAAATAGTTGTTGAAGTTAATAGATAGTTTAAGACATTTTGTATCACAAATTACAAGGATCGATCATCACAACAAGGGCTCCCATGATTATTTTGTATAGTCATGGGAGCCTTGTTGTGATGATCGATCCTTGTGATTTGATATTGGTTCATTTAGGCTTTACGATTAATCGACGTAATAGCTAGTTTAAGAAGCAACGTAATAATCTGCCGTAATATTGTAGCCTGAATTATTTCTATATCTCAAAAATCACATCACTCTACATATTGCCACCATAACAGGTGAATTCTAACGAAGTATGATTATACGTACTGAACAAGTATGATATTGACGGTCATTTATTAGGAACAACGAAAAGAAGAAAACAGCTTAGAATTGAAGCAAGAATGAGACTACAACCCAGGGGATGCAGTGATAACTCTAAAAAACGTCTTAGCAGTAGAACAAGTACATAATTAACAAGGAAAATGCGATTATGCGACTGATAGTGACGGATGGACATGTTCTGTTTCATGTTTTGAATCTGTTCTGGCTTTTCTTATGTTTGATTTAGAAATGACCAACAATGAGAACTTTTTATTATTATTTGTGCTATATAGCATCAAGAATAAAGTTTTTAAAAGCATTAATAAACTGGAAAACAACTAACAATAACCATTATTCGGCTTAAAGTCGAACGACCAGCAGTTACTTTCAGATGCTATAAGGAATTGTTGATGAATAGAGAAGTACATATTTCGTTATCGTATTGGATTGCAATCATCGTCATCGAATGGAAAGTTCATGTGTAAACAGCCATGGTCCTCTTCACTGTCTTTCACCATTCGTCATGATTCTGAGGGATCCTTTCAATTTTTACAATCTTTAGCCCATACAGGTCTTTTATGCTGTCATCCAGTCTTGTTTTCCGTCCTCCTTTCTCCGGCTTGTCCATCATCATTAAGTCCATCATAACTAAAGTTTTTGTCCTAGCTATTGTATCAAACATATGACCAAGAAAGGCTGGTTTCCTTGCGTATCATTGAGAAACGTACAATTGTCAAAATCAAGTTTGCTTAAAACGTCTTGGTTTACTCTCTTCTCTGTCCGATTGATATGCCAAATTCTCCTGTAGCACGAGAATTTAAAAGCCTGTATTTTCTTCTTATCACAATCCCTGAGAGTCCTTCACTATACCTGGCTTGTAACATACAAATATGGCAGCTGAGACTATTTTAAATGGGATGTTCAATCGATCCTGTAAATAAAAATCGGCTTTTCCACCATCATTCCCAAAAATGAGTTTTTGTCCAAGTTATCGTGTTAAAAACATGACCAAGAAAGGCTAGTTTCCTTGCGTATAATTGAGAAACGTATAATTGTCAAAATCAAATTTGCTTAAAACGTTTTGTTTCCCTTTCTCTGTCCACTTGATGCGCCAAATTTTCCTATAGCACCAGACTTCAAAGGCCTGTATTTTCGTCTTATCACTATCCTTGAGAATTCTTTACCATACCAGTTTGGGATTTTCAATCTATCCTGTAAATAACGGATTCGCTGCGGTATATCATCGGCTGGAAAACATATAAACAACATATTTAAGGGTAGTTTGTACAAAACGATATTAACGAATTAACGGATACGACCTTATCGTTTGGGAATAGAGAGGAAGGAAATAGAAAGATTATGTTGATATAAACTATAAAGGTGTGAACATTCCAGGACAAAATAGATAAAAAATATATGGGTTGAGATATTTATAACAACCTTTCACAGCCTTTTTATGTTATGTTTATGGCCATCGAAGTCATCAAACTATATTTAAGAAAAAACAACGATTTTAACGAGTTATTGCGAAGTTGAACAAATAGAATATTCTTATGGGAGATATGAATTTCAAACTTCAAAATCAAATAAGCCATCGTAATTTCAAACAAATAGAAGACCATTATATGAACATAGCGGTCTTGACTTGGCGGACAACTTATTTTTTTATTGGACGGGGAAACGCAAATAATGCATTTGGAGCGCAACGCAATCTGGTCATGTCAAATAAAGAGAAAAAATATTTTAATGCATTTGACGGATTTGATAGACGTTGCATACTGCAAAAACCCAAATTATCTCAATGGAAGAAGAAAAAAACACTGTGCCAGAAAACTCAAAGACGATTATTTCAGTTGATGGCAAAGCTTATATTTATTATCAATTATATTCAAAACCCTTAGAGGTTTAACGGAACATGAACGGAATTGTAAAGTTGTCATACAAGTACTATCAAATGATGACCAACAATTTGCAACAATGTTATTTCTAATCAGAAATCACCTGCTAATATTAACCTGGGTGAATCAGCTAAGTATGAAACAAATAACAGCTCTTATTAGAATAAGGTAAAAGCGAGTGGAATACTAAGAACTGTTAACAAACTTAATGATAAAACAGCGTACTGAAGAAAGAATCTGTTTTTATTACCTAACAGAAATACGTGAAAGAACTACATCAGAGAAATCAAGAGATTGATAAATTGATAGACTCAAAGAAGTCCTCTAAGACATTGCTTTAAGAGCTTTTTATATCGAGCAAAATATATTACTGTAAAAACCATTAAAACACTTCAAATCTCAAGACCTGTTAATGCTTTAGAAAGAAGATAATTTTTATAGGTAGATACATATGATTATGTTCCGCTAATGCAGCTATCGGTGCTAAGCTCTTAATTCTATCACTTTTAGTTCTAGACATTTCACTCGAGTGTCTCATTACTTCCCAAGGTACCCATCGGTATACATCTCATCCTATTACATTTAGATGGGCAGACATTTACACAACGACTATTTATTTTCCAAGACTGTAGGGGGGGAAATGAGATTATTTTTATAGGTAGATACATAACATGATTATGCTCCACCAATGCAGCTATTGGTGCTACGCTCTTAATTCTATCACTTTTAATTCCAACCATTCTACTTGAGTTTCTCATTATTCCCCAAGGTACCCATCGGTGCACATGCCATCCCATCACATTTAGATAGTGAGATTCTTACCCAATGACGATTTCCTTTAAAGATTCTAGAAATTGATTCCTGCTGTACTAAATCACTTTTAACCTATATTCCTTGAGTACTATAGTAAATATATATCCTTAAACTTAGATCTCTATAGCACTATAGTATTCCTTTCTCATAGAGCGATATCCTCATAATACTATATCCCTACATTACTATATTCCTAAATTTCTAGTTCACTCCAGTAATATATCCCCATTTCACTATATCTCTCGGTTAGTGTATCGCTGTAGAACTGTATCCCTATATTACTGTACCCCTCTAGTACTGTACCCTCTAGTATTGTATCCCTCTAGTACTGTATCCCTCTAGTACAGTATCCCTCTAGCACTGTATCCCTCTAGCACTATATCCCTCTAGTACTGTATCCCTCTAGTACAGTATCCCTCTAGCACTGTATCCCTCTAGCACTATATCCCTCTAGTACTGTATCCCTCTAGTACTTTATTTTCATAGTGCGATGTGCCTGTTTGCCTCAGTGGGCAAATTAAAGGAAAGCGCGGTCGCAGTAGACAGAGGAAAACGTATCTGCAGAACGTTTAACGCTATTTTAAGACCANCTCTATTACTTTATCCCTCTAGTACAGTATCCCTCTAGCACTGTATCCCTCTAGCACTATATCCCTCTAGTACTGTATCCCTCTAGTACAGTATCCCTCTAGCACTGTATCCCTCTAGCACTATATCCCTCTAGTACTGTATCCCTCTAGTACTTTATTTTCATAGTGCGATGTGCCTGTTTGCCTCAGTGGGCAAATTAAAGGAAAGCGCGGTCGCAGTAGACAGAGGAAAACGTATCTGCAGAACGTTTAACGCTATTTTAAGACCAACAGAGAGTGATGCGATGCCACCTGAAACCGAGAACAATAGTGGCACATTTTAATGCAATAGTGATTCGCCTTAGCCTGTTTTAAGCTGAGCTCATGGTGGAAGAAGGAGACTATATCCCTATTTTACTATATTCCCATTTTACTATATCTTTAAAATACCATATCCCTTTATTATTGAATCGCTATATCATTATATCCCTAATGTACTGCACAGCAACCATAACAGCTACTATTGAATTGTCTAAATCATAACTAAAATGGAACAGAATGCCAATTTTCCTTTCAAAGCAGGATAAACTGATCCCAACAATTAGGGAGGACCCTTAACATTTACTATATAATGCAGTATCACAGCCGTAACAGCTGATATTGAATTATCTAAAGTGCAATCAAAGTAAATGGGGTAATCTGGCCTTGTCTTTGCTAAATGGCAGCAAATTGGATGAAAGCGGTGGTCAGTCTTCAAAGCTCAGCTTTTTGAACGAACTACAATTAAAGTGTTCTGAAACAAGAAATAATATTTCATTTAAGAACCACATAAAAACATTTATTGTTATCACAATGTCATATCTAATAATGCCTACTCGACATTCCAGTAATAATATAGCTTGTGGATAAACTTTCATCAGTTGCTCATTCTAAAGCCATACGTACAAATTTGTACAAGATTATATCGGCTTTGATGCCATATACAGTTTAAGGTAATGATTTGATAGTGACAGAAGAATAACCTGAGAAAATCGCCAGGCAAACTTGAATTACCTAACGTGTACCCTTTCTGTCCAAACAGTTGTTTATGATAAATATCTTTAAAGAGTCTTTTGTTTTACGTCCTTGTAATTGCTCTGTTTATCATACCAACGTTGGCGATACTATTCTAAAATGCGCCTAAACAATTTTGCTTTTAAAAGTAATGTTCCTCTCTCGTATTGGCTTCAATACTCCGACGAGGTCGAGATCTAAGCTTGGTTTCAAGCCCTCGTCTTGGTTTATATGGCCGGCCGAGGTCGACATCTTAGCTTGCTTGCAAGCTCTCGTTTTGCCTTAAATAGGCGACTGAGGTCGAGGTCTTAGCTTGGTTACAAGCTCTCGTCTTGGCTTAAATGGCCGACTGAGGTCGAGGTCTTAGCTTGGTTACAAGCTCTCGTCTTGGCTTAAATTCCCGGCCGAGGTCGTGATTTTAGCTTGGTTACAAGTGTAGACATTGCTTTGATAGGTGTCAAGGGTTCATTTAAAGTGAAACAAATTCCTAGAGTAAAAAGCTTGCATACGGTTAGATTTTATTGAGGTTTTGTCATGATCTACTCTCAATTGCTTACCAATATTAAGTAGTGTTATCAGCAAGTAAATTTGTATTCAATGATACACAATTTTGTGGAAATCACTGCTGCTCACATTATGTGTTCTCGGGTCTCCATACTGCTGCCTACCACAAAAGAAGAAGATGGAGTCACAGGAAAGTACTTGATTAGCTATTTAGTGAAGTAGTGGCCAAACGATGAAATCAACAGATTGCCATGCATGAGGCTCGTGGTTCGAACACCAGCCACGCCCCTGCAGGTACTGCGCCCAAATTGTTTCTCAGTTGTAAGTGGGGCAATGTTGTGTATTGTACATGGTTTCGGGGATATAATTGGAAGAGGAAAAAGTTAAAAAACTAAAAGGTTGAAAAAATAAAACAAGGAATTATTATTATTATTATTATTATTATTATTATTATTATTATGAATTCCAGGTCTCGAGATTGATCTTTCGTCTCGGTAATTTATTTGTGTGATCACGTACAACAACAAGTTGTATGGGCAATAACACATTCTTTTTCCTTTGGATTTAGCAGTCAAGTATAAGCCTTAATATCCGCGCTGTCACTAACAAAGCTGCTCTCTCTGCGTGTTCAATTTTCATGTAAATCCCTTTTACTCTTACAAATTTTTAAAAGTTTTTACTGACAGCCCCCAACGCTCCTACCACAATAGGAATCACAATCACTTGTTTCATCTCCCGTAATCTTGCTATTTCATCCTTCAGCATCCTGTACTTCTCGATCTTTTCTCTTTCTTTTTCATTTATCCTCACATCTCCTGGTATTGCTACAACAATTATTTTCACTTCCCCTGTGATTTTATCTATCACTACAATATCAGGCCTTCTCCCTTCGATATACCTGTCACACTGGATGATAAAATCCCACAAGATCTTGGACACTTCATTTTCAGTGGCACCTTCAGGCATGTGTTCATACCATTTATCTATTGTATCGAGGCCGAACTTTCTACTGAGTCTCCAGTGGACATATCTTGCAACATTGTCGTGACGACGCTTATATTCTCTTTGAGCCAGCATCTTCCATTCACTAACAATATGTGAAACAGTTTCACTTTTGTCATTGCATAAACGGCACAAAGGAGATTCAGTGGTCCTATCTATATGGAAGTTAACACTGTTTGTCCTGAGGGCTTGTTTCTGGGCACTGAAAATAAGAGCCTCTGTACAGCCTTTTAAGTCCGCATTTCTAAACCAACTCCAAGGTTTAATTACATCTTTTCCTTCCATGACTCTTAGATACTGTCCATGCATTATTATTATTATTATTATTATTATTATTATCAAAATGTGTGTCTTGGTATACAACTTCAGTAAAAGAATACTGCTACCCTAGTTGGATCAAGAAGAAAAGGAAACAAACAACAACAAAAAAACAAAAAAAGTGTCTTTCTGCGCTAAAGTGGGTTCAAGCCTTGCTTAGGGTAAAAAAGCTAAAAAAAACTTTAAGGTAAACAAGTTGATTTATCTGTTTACTAGGTCAACATCATAACTGAGCGCAAATACTGTTTGCTTTAACCATAGCCTTTGCGTATACACCAATTACTGACAATGTACTTACTGAGGTTAGGGTGACCAAGGCGTTGCCATCAACGAGATTTCCAAAGGGTAGTTTGTAATTAAAATGGCATTAACATTGCTGTAGGCATAAGTGCTATTAATTAAACTATACAACACAAGACAATTTATATTTAAGTGTCCTTATACGTATTAAATTAAGATTTCATCACATCTCTTTTTCTTAGGTACAGGAAAAGGAAATTAAGATTCTTTGTGACAACAACTATAAATTACAAATCAAAATGAGTAGACAAGAAAATAATTCGACGGGTAAAAAAATATTCATGACATCATTGCTAATATGAATGTTAATGAGTTTCTTAATGTAATTAGATTAATCGCGAAATATAAACGAGTAACCACATGGCATTTAAAAATCAACAAGAACAATCAGTAGCTTTTTATTTTTTGCACTTTTATCTTCAGATCGGAACAGTTATAAAAATAATTAAAATTAATAAGAAACAAGACTGAAAAACTTTCAGTCTATAAACGCGAGCCTAGTATTTTATTTTTGCATGAAAAAGTGACAAGGAAGATCAATGTTTAGAACGAAATGTATAATGAAGTGTAAATAAACTCAGTGTGCAACATTTTTTTCAAAATTCAATTTTTATTTCCATTGCTGCATGATCACTGTAATATTTGAACACAGCTTTAACTTCTATGGTTTCACTCAGATCAGTAGAGATGTAGATGTGATCAAGTTGTCTACAAGTTGTCTATAAAAATAACTGACCATTACTGAGTAAAGAAGTGTCTATAAAAATAACTGAACATTACGGAGTAAAGAAATGTCTATAAAAATAACTGAGAATTACTGAGGAAAGAAGTGTCCATAAAAATAACTGAGCATTGCTGAGTAAAGAAGTGTTGATAAAAATAACTGAGCATTACTGAGGAAAGAAGTGTCTACAAAAATAACTGGGCATTACTGAACAAAGAATTGTCTATAAAGTATTTTATGCATAGAAGTGACTATAACGAAAAGATAAATCGTCCAAGAACCACAACAAGGAAAATACAAAGATGTAGAAGCGCGGCAATACTTGCTCTCGCTTAGGAATTATGACACGGTTAAATATACTATATAAAATTCAATATTCACGAGGTACAAACTAATGAGAGGTATCTTGTCAATGGCTACAATTCTGTTCTCAAGTGCTTGATGATAGAATAATTACATGGAGTAATGAAAACAGTGATCAGAATCAGAGAGAACAAGATTGTCAAAGAGTGTGTTTATGCTATGGAATAATATGACCAGAACTATATTCTCCAAATCTACAGTCAAAGTAAAAGGGTGAGCTTAATCGGGCTTCTGACAATACAAGTACACAAAGGCACAATGGCCTGCAAAAACCCCAAGCTATCTCATGTCCATTATTGCTATTTTGCTATTAATTATTATAAATAATTACTATAATTTATGTAATTCGATATTAAATTATGTTAATAATTAAAATTAGCGTACTTTCTTACTTACTTACGTACTTTCGTACTTATGCCCATAGCCCACAGATAAGCATAGGCCATCGACGCACGCTCGCCATCGCACTCTGTTTTTGGCTTTTCTTGCTACTTCAGTCTAGTTTGTTTCCTGCTGTCTCAGTTCTGCCTCGTTATCTCTCCTCCAGCTGTTACGCGGTCGCCCTCTCTACCTTTTCCCCCATGGTTAAGGCCTGTCGTTTGATGTTGGATGATGGTTTTCTCAACGTGTGCCCTATCCAGCCCCACTTTTTTCTGAGGATTTGCCGGACCACTGTTTCCTGTCCCGCTCTTTCCCATAAGTCATCATTCCTGATTTTATCCGTCCAGCGTATTTTATATATTATACTCAGATATGTGTTTAGAAATGTCTGTATCTCCTGCCGAATTGCCTTTGTTGTGCGCCATGTCCTGCAGCCGTATAGCCGAACAGACTTCACTTTCGAATTGAAGATGCGGATGTTGGATTTCGTGCTAATTTCTCTTGAAGACCATATGTTTTTCAGCATGATGAAGGCTCTCCTTGCCTTGCCGATTCTGGCAGTGGCAACCTGGTCTGTGCCTCCCCGTTGGTCCATTATGCTTCCTAAGTATACAAAGGACTCCACCTCCCTTATGGGATCTCCTGCTACTGTGACTGGGATATTGTTGCCAGTGTTGATCTTTATTAATTTTGTCTTCTTTTAATTTTAATTAATTACAATTTCATGTTTTTTATGATTGTGTTTTTAATGTACAGTATGAAAGTAAAGTACAGTAAATCAAACATTGATTTTCCTTTCTGGTACCCCTATTAAATAAGAAAACCTTGGAATGGATGAGACGATATATATAATACATATAAGTACATATATATACATATATACATATATTATATATATAAATATAGATATATATAAATAGATGGGTAGGGTTGTTCTCACTTTTCTAAAAGGCCCAATGAGTAGAGGCAGTACTGTATTTTGTTTAAATCAGATAGTCAAATGTATATTTGGATTGAATACCAATTCAGAATTTTTTTCGTTATTTCCGAATTTTTTTAAATTCCACATGAGTTTTCAAATAGTCTAACCTAGGCTGGAAGACCCGGTTCTGAGTTCCTTTGAACTCCATTATCGTGACATCTATCGAAGGGGAATGCATGAAACTCAGAGCAGTGCAATTTAAATGTTATTTCTGATTAAACGGAATAAAATATTACTCAAAACATAGGCACTGACAAAACACATTGACATCGTAGTGTTAAAAGAAGAGATATCGGGAATCAAGAAGAAAAGATCTCATCAATTACCATGTGATGACATCTCTTAGAAAAGGCTGCTGCAATGTAAGAACTCCTAAGATATTACATGTACGTCGACAAATTGGTATTGGACTATAGTAATGATATATGGATATACTTAAAAAAAAACACGAATTGTCTTTAGTCTAAGCAACATGAGAAAGAAACTACAGACACAATGTTTATAAGTGTACGCCAGTTTCCTTCCTATTTCAAAATAAAATTAAGATATAAGATATAAATTACCGGGAGTAAGTGTCTATACATTGAAAAGTACAATATAACCACAAACCTTACAAATCTTCATCTTTTAGTGTTTCTAATAATCCTGTTAATCTTGCCTCTTTAGTTGTAATCTAGATCAAGACATGATCAAGTGAAAGGATACTCGATAGAAACCGCTGTATTAGCTAGACAATAAACTGTACCAGAATGGAAACAAACGAATATGAAAATCCTAGATATTGATCCAAAATCTTCTTGATTAGAATTTTAAATAGCCCTCATCTTCTAAAGAAATGGCCTCGCTCTTTCTAATGACAGACTGAAACACCCCATAGATATAGATATAGATATAGATATAGATATAGATATAGATATAGATATAGATATAGATATAGATATAGATATAGATATAGATATAGATATAGATACACATATACATATACATATACATAGACGTATACATATACATTTACATAGACGTATACATAGACGTATACATAGACATATATATATTTATATATGTATGTAAGAAGCATTACAGCTCAACCCGCTTAGTATTTCGCAATATTTTGCTTTTTTCTGCCTGGACAGACAAATAAAGATGTCCCTGACAAGGTAGAATAGGGTAAACCCTTGTTGCTATAGACCAGAGGCAAACACCTATGACTTTAATAATACAAAATGGGAGGCAGTCTTAAAAGGACCAATCTTGAGGATAATTTTAAATTAAAATAAAACAGTGGTAGCAAGAGAATGATCTTTTTATGCCATATGTATCACACCAAAACGAGATCTTGTGAGAATGGCGCTTGTCAAGGTGCAGTGGACCTCACTGAAGAAATGGGACCTTTATATGAAGAGATATAAATATAGATATAGATATAGGTGTGAATCAAAATTTATATGTAAATCTACAGTAGACGTAAATCTGGACGTAGAAATAAATTTTGACGTAGATATAAAGTTAGGTGTAGATGCAAATCTAGATGTAGATATAAATCTAGCTCCAGATATACATCTAGATGTAGATATACAACTAAGTGTAGATATACATCTAGATGTAGATATACGACTAAATGTAGATGTACATCTAGATGTAAATATACAACTAGATGTAGATATACGACTAAATGTAGATGTACGTCTAGATCTAGATATACATCTAGATGTAGATGTCCAAGTAGATCTAGATCTAGATGTAGATGAGGATGTAGATCTGGAGTTAGATGTAGATGCCCATGTAGATCTAGATTTAGACCTATATGTAAACGTCCATATAAATAAACATCCAGATCTAATTCTAGATGTAGATGTAGATGTCCATGTAGATCTAAATTTGGACTTAGATGTAGATGTCCATGTAAATATTCATCCAGATCTAATTCTAGATGTAGATGTAGATATAGATATAAGTATGGATATAGAAATAAATTTAAAAGTAGATGCAAATATAAATGTAGGTGTAAATATAGATTTAGATGCAAATATAAATAGAGACAGAGAGATAGCTAAGAATTTTAAGAATTTGTCAAGAATCCACTTTAAGAAAAGACAAACCTATACAAACGTGGTAAAATATTGTAGGAAATCTAGTGGATTAAAATTCGTAATTTTCCACATATTAGCTTAGAAAATATTTGTCATGTATTTGTAGGTAACTGCCTATTCATACATCCAATTTATGAACCATTTTGCCACCGTCTAAAGAGGGCTATTTTTTTATTTAGAAGACCACAAGAAGTGAGCTTGAAACAGATCATTTCGAGAAAAGGGTTTTCTTGGAAGTGGCATAAATCAAAGAAAGAAAAGGTATGTGGAAATCAATTTTTTCAGTTTATACCTGGATCAGGTGTCCAGAATAGCAAAAGGGACTTATTATTAAAATTGTAAATATCGGGACATCGAAAAGAAGAGGAAAAGAATTGCAGAATACAAGTTAATATCTAGCATTGCTTTTCTATACCCCAGGACAAATAGAGTAAATCATACGAAGAGATCTATTAGTAGATGAGTCCAATGACCTTTTCATTTTTCAACCATGATTTCAAAAGTAAAGAAGTAAGTATGCTGGCGTAATCTTTCCACAACAGTCTATATGCGTATATTTATAAAAGACGGCATAAAATGGGTATTAAAATTAGCTATAAATAATATTGAATATTTGGTTCTATTCTTTTTTATTTCTTTTTTATCTGTTTGGTATCTTCAGACGTTGCCAGACCAAAATTCCCTCTTCTAGCTGGTCCAAGCTTGAACATCTTTAATTTCTGATTCCGATTTGCAATGTTTCCTTTGGTATTTTCAGACCGTTCACGTTTACTTCCACCGCTTTTCCTGGATGGTGGGAGCTTCATCTTTTTTCTACATCCTCGGTATCCTTTTTTCTACATCCTTTCACGTTGTTCAAACTCAACCTAATGTAACACCTTTATCATCTCATGAGTCATGAGCTTTGTCTGAGCTAAGTTTCGAGATAAACTTCTCCCATCGTCAGACTCTGTTAATTGTTTCTCTAACAATTTTGAAAATTTTGAACTTTATGGACTCAGAGAAAGCCATAGAAATAAGAGCTTTATCATGTCATGAGTCATAAGCTTTGTCTGAGCTAAGTTTCGAGATAAAATTCTCGCATCGTCAGGCTATGTTAATTGTTTCTCTATTAATCTTGAAATTTCTTAACTTTATGGACTCAGAGGAAGCCATAGATGTAAGATCTTTATCATGTCATGAGCCGTAAGCTTTTTCTGAGCACAGACAAAGGCTACCACTTATGCCATCACAAACCTCTTGCAACTATGGTTACCTCTGAGTCCATAAAGTTCAAAATTTTCAACTCAATGTCTTTGACTTTACAGGCTGTTCCTCAAGCCAAATCATTTTTCTCGCTGTCATAATACACTGTTTCGCTAATCCTCTACTTCATACTACAACCAGGTGTTAAAATGATAACCGATGAAGAAATAATTATAAAATGGTTCTAGCTCATTCAAAATGTACAATATTTCTATAATGAGATAGTGCCTTACTAATTTCAGCTGGATTTTAATACCAGTGGAAAGTACCACTTCATAAATTCTTAGGCATATTTATCAGCTTCTACTCTCCATATGGCTCTCTAAAGAGAAGAGACTACGAGGTTCTTTGTTAAGTATATTGTTACTGCATTATACGTTGGTACTTAGCGTTTCGACAACATTGATAAAAGGTAGCCTTGATATTTAAATGTAGGATATACCAATATAGTTAAATAGACGAGTGAGCAACTAACAGAGCTCAAGGCTAAATATATATAATATACATATAAAGTATAAAAGTAAGTATTAATATATATATATATATATATATATATATATATATAAACAAAATATAGTTAAAACACGACCAGAAGAAGTGAACCCAACAAAATAAAGATAAAACAGTCTTTTGAAAGCTGTGAGCTCAAGCTTAGGTTGCAGTATTTTAAGTTCTAATTATAATTGAAAGAGTTCACAATGCCTCAAGGAAATTCGAATTACTTGGGCTAGACTAAATTATATTTAATTTCTTGGTTGGAAATGCAAACCAATGACGGAAAATATTTGTAATTATGGCAAAGTTTTCATAATATGAAATAAAATGGCTTAATAATATGCCTAATAGGTCCCCTTAGCGAAAGACCAATTAAAGAAGACAAAGTATGAAGAGTTTTAAGTATTTATTGTGATCAAGTGTATTATGTACTTTTTCAAAGTTGAACAAATAAAGCCCTGGTGGACAGCATAAAGCAAATAACACCTATCAACTACTGCTCAGCTGCTGGTAAAGATATACATATGCAAATATTATAGAAGACTAAAACTGTTGTTGGTTTGCGAGATATTGACTACTTCGTCTTTGTACCTTGGCTGTAGACGTTGGCTATCATGATATTCCAATTGACCCTGTTCCTTGTCAGACTACACCTGGGTGAAAAAAATTACAGCTTTTTGTAAATATCCAAAGGAGAAAATTGCGATTCATAATTATGGAGAAAAATAGTGCCCTTTACCGTTTGTAAAGCTACTACCGTTAGTAAAAATGATATACAAGCCTAGGCACAATGCCTGTTACCTTTAAATAAGTTACGTCATTTCGTCCGAAGGGACAGAAAAGGCATGAAAAAAATGAACAAAGACGGGAAAATGTTAAACGGAACATATGTAAGCAGANGTAGACGTTGGCTATCATGATATTCCAATTGACCCTGTTCCTTGTCAGACTACACCTGGGTGAAAAAAATTACAGCTTTTTGTAAATATCCAAAGGAGAAAATTGCGATTCATAATTATGGAGAAAAATAGTGCTCTTTACCGTTTGTAAAGCTACTACCGTTAGTAAAAATGATATAGAAGCCTAGGCACAATGCCTGTTACCTTTAAATAAGTTACGTCATTTCGTCCGAAGGGACAGAAAAGGCATGAAAAAAATGAACAAAGACGGAAAAATGTTAAACGGAACATATGTAAGCAGAATAAGGAAGATACACACAGAAGGAAGGAATATGGAGAGAAAGGAAGAAGGAGAGAGAGAGACACAGAGAGAGACAGACAGAGAAGGGGATAGAAAGAGAAGAAGAGAGAGAGAAAGAAAAAAGGGAGAAAGAGAGAGAAGCAGAGAGAGAAGGAAAGAGAGAGAAGGACAGAGAGAGAGAGAGAAGGAGGGAAGGGAGAAAAGCACAAAATGAGAGAGAAAGAAAGAGAGCGAAAGAAAGAGAGAAACAAAGAGAGAAAGACAATGAAAGAGAGAGAAGTGTCAGAGATTACAATGTGAAGAGGACTAAAAGAGTCAGCCATGGAAAAAAGGAGAGAGAAACAAGAAAGAGACGAGTTTGAAGCTATCCCGCCAATACCTTTGGAACGATAAACAGAAAAAAATATTTTTGCAAAAGGGTGATTGCGTGATGTAAAATTAGATTTGGTTATATGTTGACCACTATCTAAGAAACATTGTTTTCTTCATCAGCACTCTGAGTTAATGCTATTTGATTGCTCGACTATCATTTTTCGTTTGCTAAGCGTAGCTTAAACCAATAGAAAGTATGGTTTACCCACAACCTTTTACATTTGACAGCTTACATCACGAGGTTAAGCATTGTAAGAAAATGGCAAGAAAATGTCCTCACCCTTCCTGATATGGTGTGAGTAGAATTTACCACTTTCTAAACTTCAAAGATATAGTGGGTTTTATTATCTAATTAAAAGCACGTTTTTATTTCCTTCAGATTACCGCGCGGTTCCATGATCTAAAATACTTTGTGTAACTAGTCTTAAGTATGAAAGTAATATCTGAAATTACGTTAATGATTAGTATATTCTTTGTGGGTATAAAGTTATCTCTGTGGCTATGCTATATCAATATTATCTCTCTTCAGCAGTTTAATAGCTTTGTGAGTGGTTAACATTTGGTAGACCTAACTGTTGAAACGATCAAGGTAGCATTATTTAAAAAAACACTGCTCAAAATAAACTCATGGAATGCAAAGCTAGCAATCATTAAGGAACACATCATGCAGCTGTATTAAATGCATAAGTTGTGCTTGAGTAATGGGCTCACTAGTAAAGTAAGTTAGATGTGTAAAAGTGGTGGAGTGGTTAAGTCAACAGATTACTATGCACAAGGCTTGTTGTTGAAGCCCAAGCAAACGTCCTAGGAAATTATTGCATCCAATTTATTTCTGTATTATAAGTGGCATACTTATGAGTTTGTACCTGTTTTCAGAGATAATAGATCAGAAATTAATAAATTAAAAAGACTGAAGGGAGAAAGTACAAAGAAGGAGTCACAAAAGAAAAGTAAAAGTGAAGACTTGCTTGAGGTGAAATACTCTAAACAAAAAATAAAGAAGAAGAAAGCCAATTCCCAATATAAGTAATATAAGATACTAGCTACTGTAACATGCCTAAAAAGTTTTAACTTTATGATGTCAGTGGAACCAATAGATATAAGAACTTGATCGTGTACTTATTTCCAGAGATTTCTTCTCTCAATTCCACGCTACTGGACGTAAGTTGGTATAGCTCTTTTATAATACCATATTACGGACTTCCTAGTGATAGGAATGGGAGAGAGGGTGAGCTACGTATAGTAAATTACAATAACTCGATCCCTGTTACCACAGAGGTCCGCAATTATGACATTTAAGAGAATTGTATTAAATCAGCCTGATGGTGAGAGAATTATCCTTTGAAACTTAACCCAAATAAAAGCTTACAAACTGTGACATTATACGCCTCTTATATGTACTGGTAACTGTAGTCGTGGTGGTCCTAATAACAGACACCCCTTCCAAAAAAAACACCTTTTATAATTAGAATTGCGTTATATCAATGGCAAAGATAGTTATCAAAGTAGTAGCAACAAGACTTGCATACTATAATCTCACGCAGCCGACAAGAAGAAAAAATAGTAAGCCAAAATATAAAGAAACTACTTTGTTACCTCATATCATATTACTTTAAGTATATTAAGCAAGGTTAAGATGACATGGGTATGTAATGAGAAGAGAAAATGACAATGTTTTGAAGGTAGTATTGCAGGCACCAGTGACAGGAAGGAGGAGCAGAGGACGACAAAAGCTTAGACTAAGGGACGTCAAAGAACGAGATATGAGAGAAATGGGAGCGAGAGAAGGTGAATGGGAAGACCGAGTCAGGTGGAGAAAAAGGTGTTGAGCGGCCGACCTGACATACGTCGGATGAAGGCCGAGGGAGAAGATTTTTCATTCCTAACATTGCTAATCCTCAAAGTTCTGCTGCTACTACTACTACTGTTATGACAGTCGCCCTTATCACTACCAGTACTAGTACTAGTAGTACTACAGTTGGTATTTCTGCAATTGCTATCTCAATTATTATGATTAGTATGAATAATGAACTGTTACTACTATTATTTCTATCTGCTTTTTGTGCGTGACCTCCAGGTGAAGCTCTTACTATTGCTGGCCACAAGCCATCCTTTAGCTTTCATGCATCTCACTACACCCGATTTGACGCAAAGACACACGTATACATGTACACTAACAGGTACAAGCGACAATTCCTTCCACAATAAAAGGTACAGGTCACCATTCTTTCTACACTAAAAGGTACAGGTCACAATTTCTTGCAGATTAAAATGCACATGCTACGATTCTACAATTGTATTCAAACGGACACTTCTTCACATTGGCTATAAAATTATTGCTAATACATCAATTGGCCAACCTTTTTTTAAACTATCTTTTATCCATTTTTTTTCTTATTTTTTGTAAAGGATTGTAAAAGTTCTGTTTGTCATATCTGATCTCCAATATCTTACACTGAGAAAGTGAAGGATTAGGCCGCAATCTCATTTTGTTTATTGTTAATTTACATACCAAGTGGAGCTCTCTCCTTAGAATTAGACTTAGACTTAGTTCCATCAACATGCGGGAATGGACCGAGTAGGGTTCGTCTTCCATAGAAATCTGTCAGCAGCCTGTCTTTTAACTCCAGTCCAGGTCTTTCCTGCTCTCTTTAGGTCGTCTTGAAAAGTTCGTCTCCATGTGATCTTTGGCCTGCCTCCCTTTCTCTTTCTACCTTCAGGTGTCTAGAACATAGCTGTTTTGGCGTGTCTAGATTGAGGAAGTCGTAGGATGTGCCCTGCTTGTTGCATTCTTCTAGTTGTTATTATGGTGTGAAGGGGTGTTTTCATACTTCGTTTGAGTGCTGCATCGTTTGCTACTCTGTCTCTTCGTGTGATTGTAAGTATTCTCCGTAAGCAAATCTGATGGAAGACATCTACCTTTTTGCTAGTTTTCTTGGACATGTGCCAGGTCTCTCTCCTATCCAACTCTATTAAATAGTAGAACATACCCTCTGTCTCATTTTATTTACTGATACTACAAGATATGTACTGATTTAATAAAAAATAAAAAAACGAAGTGACTTAAAAATTTATTGCTGTGACAGGACTTGGAGAGAATATCCTCCTTTCAATACTGCAATTGCAAGTTTACCATAATAACTACTTCTGTGTCAATTATCAACTGCTATTATGATATTGTTAAAGAGAAAAGCGACAAGGATGCTATTAATAGATGTAAGAAGACAGCAATGGAGGCAAGAAAAGATGTTTAAACTCGTAAAAAATTACTGATCTCCAAAAGAAGGAGTGTCCGTCTTTGCTTTTGTTTGCCTTCTGCTCGTTTGTGAAACAGATAAACACTGTAATAATGCAAGTAATGATAATAATACTCTTATATAGAGCAAATGTGGTTAAAGTCACATTACAGTGACTGGCCTCAACTTCCTAAATCACTCATCAGTCATTTACATATTATAAGACGTTCATCTTAACAAATAAAAAGAGCTTTTTAATATGTGAATGGTTGATGATCGTTTAAATGTATGAAACTAACAGTTTCATATCTTTGGTTTCTTTTAACGCTCTGTTTGAAAGAATATCGACCACTCTTGTTGTATATACAACGGAATCAGAAATCTAACAAACACACACACACATACACACACACACAACACACACACACACACACACACACATATATATACACAGTCACTACCAAAAGTTTAAGACCACCCTTAATTTTGACTCTGAAATGACACAACTGATTATATATCTATATTAAAACTGATTTATTGTGGATAATATTTCCTTTACACACAAATCTCATATTTTTTAGTATCTTTTGATTAAATTTGCATCCATATTGATAGTTGTTTCCGTGATATTCAGTATTTGGTGGGTCCACCGCCACTTTTAATTATTGCCTGCAGGCATCTTGGCATACTGTGTACTAGATTTCTGCAGTACTCCTGCGAGATTTCTTTCACCCACACTTCTTTTATCGCTTCCACAAGGTCCTTAGCACTTGATGGCTGTTTCTGGGAAACTTTATCTTTCATTTCCGTCCACAGATTCTCTATTGGATTCAGGTCAGGGCTGTTGCCCGGCCAATCCAGAACATGAATCCTGTTCTCAGTCAGAAAAGTCATAGCAACTTTTGATCGGTGACAAGGGGCACCGTCCTGCATGAATATAGTACATTTATGTATGTCCATGTGAATTTTTAGCTTATCCGACAGCAATTCAACGTACCGCAGACCATTCATAGTTGTTCCAGATGGCAAAAAATACAACCCAGCAACTCCATTTTCCGAAATTGCACCCCATATCATTTGACTTGGAGGGTGTTTCATCGAAGAAATCGTGTATTTTTCATTAAATCTCGTTCCAGGTGGCCGGCGAACATGTTGTTTCCTCACCACAAACTGCTGTAGAGTGAACTCGTCCGAGAACATGACTTTACCCCACTGTGCTGGTGTCCAGTTCTGGTACTTCTTAGCGAAGGCTAATCGTTTTGCCTTCATTACCGGTGTCAGGCGTGGTTTTCTGGCAGGCTTGTAGGATTTTAGACCGAATTCGTGTGAAAGACGTCTGGAAACAGTCATGCGACTTACACTCACACCTCTTTCCACCAAATTAGCTTGAATTTTGTTGATGGAACTCATTGGTGACCTCGTAACTATCCTTTTCATCAGGTGGTCATCTCTTACAGTGGTTCTTCTTGGCCTTCCACTCCGATGTAAGTCTTTGTAGCAGCCATACTGCTGATACTTTTTAACTGCTTGGTGGACTGCAGTTTTGCTGACTTTCAATTTCATAGAAATATTCCTTTCAGATAGTCCTTCTCTATGCAGAGCAACAATTTGACCTCTTTGAACTTCACTGAGGGACTTTTTTCGACCCATTTCTGTAGCAATAAGAAGTATAAAAAGTGAAAAAAGATGTCCGCAGTGTTAAAGAAGAACGTGTAATGGGCGACCAGAGCGCAAATAATGAGTATGATGTAATCTCAACAGTAGGATGATGCAATGCGATCTCATACCGAGAAATCTACGTATTTCCATGAGTGGTCTTAAACTTTTGGTAGTGACTGTATATATATATATATATATATATATATATATACATAAGGTAAAACACGGAAAATAAGAACTGTGATTGCAACTAATAGTTCTTATTTTTTGTGTTTTACCTTATGTATATTGCTCTACTGTATGCATTGAGCACTTTTTGGTACGAATACACAAGATTACACAAACAATATATATATATATGTATAAACATATATATATGCAAGATATAAGGTGCACCAGCTATATTTCAGTGAATTAACTAGAAAGAGTGCAGGTATTATGAGATTTCAACATATTAAATGATTATCTCATTAGAAGTGGAAATCCTGAGTTTCCAATTGTAGAGAAAAGAGAAAAAAGTCATCCTTCCATCATCATCAATATTGTTTCCTCAACGGACAATGGAGTAATTACCAAAAAACAAACAATGATCAAAAGCTTTAAAGGATAAAATTACTTTAATATGGGACAATTTACGAAAGTACATTGGTAATAATAGGAACCTAGGTGGTCAAAAACAAAGAAACAACAATCTTGAATTAAAAAGTTCTGGACCAATCTAAAATCAAATATTTTTTAAAATTGGATTGTAAACAATTGTTAGTGTTTTAAAGCATTTTCAAATTGAAAATATTGGGTAGTCATTGTCTAGATAGGATGACGTTTGTGTTCACTTTTCACTAAAATAATCTCAAGGATAATACTCCCTTTTCTCAGTGTTCAATCTCTGTTGCACACTTTCTAAGATGGAAAAGATAAATTTCTAAGATAAATTATCTTCATGTTTTTCATTTTTGTTATGCTGAAAAGTTAGCTACTTTTTCTAACATTTCACTTTGAAGGCATCTGATATATGGTCTATCCATTTATGTTGATGCTCTGTGTAGAGTGATTCCGTGGAGTCAATTTGAAAACAGATCTTTCTCTCTTATGATATTGCTCCAATCAATGATCTCAGATTTTTCAGAACATTTAAAACATAAAACATCACATAAGGCGAGGTTTGTATTCAATTTCCACTGAAACAATCTTTGAGGTAATAACATTTCCCTTTGAAGGCATCTGATATATGGTCTATCAATTTATGTTGATGTTCTGTGTGGAGTGATTCCGTGGAGTCAATTTGAAAACAGATCTTTCTCTCTTATGATATAGCTCCAATCAATGATCTCAGAATTTTCAGGACATTTAAAACATACATCACATCTTTCCTTTAAATATTTTTGCATTGCTCTTAAAGTAGCATGGGAGGGCTAATACAATAATTTTTTCCCTTTCGAAATTATGACTTCCTTTTCTGCTTTTAAAAAACGATAATCAGTAGAAGAACGAAAGTCACTTTCATTAACTTTTAAATCATTAACCACTTTTTTCAGAAAATACGTTAAAATACGTTAAAATACGTTAGTAACATTATAATCCGATTTATAACGCTTAAGATGTTATATCCAAGGTTTTTAAGAGACGCTCCTATATTTCTGAAGAGCCACAAAATGTGTAAAACTTTTACTCGACCAAATTTCATCATATGACGTAAAATTTATAACGATGATCTTACCAATGTCGTCGTGGTACCATTGTCAGAATTGTATCAAATCCACTCACTTCTCGGCCTTTTTCTACGATCAAGTGTAGAGCTCCGGTTTTCCTTGGTTGGGGCTTTGGCAATAGGGCCCAACCATGTAAGATAGGTGCTCTCGAGATGCCTTGGCTGAAGACAAACCCAAGTGGAAGGGCCTTCCCACGGAAGGTCCTGGAAGGGCGATCCGTATGCCTTGCATTTTGTGTTGAAGAATCTTACGTGCTTTTTGTCCCACTTTTTCTTGATCTGTTGCTTCCTTTCGGGTCTTTCATAGATGGGAATCTGTGAAAGACAAAAATGGTCCCACTATTTACCACAGATTTAATCAATGAAAGACCCATAATAGTAACAAAACTGCTGTAATTTTTCGATCAACAATATTTTTGTTGTTCAAATTTTCAGGCTTTGTTCTTAGTAACATCAAATTTCTTTTGTCGGTCTGTCAACTTAGATATGTGTCATTTCATTAAATCTCCAGTCCTGCTTGTGACGCCGTGATGCAGAAATACCATTTGATGGGAAACCGGGATGCCAATTGCTCGCAAAGCGTAACAATGAGTCATTATTAAATCCAAGGAGGAATAACAGAGTAGATGAGCCGTGGCTTAATGGTTAGTGCAACTGCATCGTAACCAAGAATTCTGGGTTCGATTCCTCGAGCGGGCAACTTTGGAAATTCACAAAAGAATTGATTCATATCAGGAAGGACATCTGCCCAAGAAATTCCTCACTGCCAAATCCAAGTCCCTGTGAAGGGCACCGTCTGAGCCCCAGTTACTGGGGGGAAAATGACGTTAAAGCTAAAAAGAAAGAAAAAGAAAGAAAAAGGAATAACAGAGTAAAGAAAATTGCCAATTTTATTTATCTTTATATTTATTGGTGCAGTGAAAAATTTATTGGTTAGTATCAAGGAACACAACAGGCCAAAAAGTTTCCCACGGATTCATTTACTTATGCCTACCAATAGCTTTTTTTTAGGTTCAACATTCGGCGGATCCTGCCTTAGCACATCTTATCAATTACTTAAGTACTGCCGATTTACCTGGTAATTCGCCTGGTCACGGTAAGAGTTTATGAAGGGATGAAGACTTCGTTTAACAGGAGTTTAGCTACGTCACTTATTTTGCCCTCTCACACCAATCCGTAGGAAAGGAACACAATATCAATTTCCTCGTATCTTAAAAGATCAAGTGCTCAAAAGTATGCATGATGACATAGCATCAGGTCGTGTAGAAATTTCCTAGACATACGACAAGGTAAGAGCAGCTGCAATAACCACTTTACTTACTTTTCATCCATAGTAATCTCCAAGAACAGGTACGAACTTAATACCAAGGTCTCTCTAGCAAAGAACTACATTAGACGCAGATCCTCCTGGGTGTTGTGAAGGCTCGAACCATAAATTAGCGCCCTTTTACTGGCAAATATAATAAACCTGAAAAGAAACTTGGTAGGTTGGACAAATGAGGCGATGGAAAGAAAGAATCGTATACATATGTGTGTGTGTGATAAGTGTTGCATCCACAGATGATTGCCATTTCCTTGAACTGATTCGTTGTCATCGACAATAACTGTTCTTTATATCATTTCAGGTGAATATTTAGTCTACCTGCAGGTTTGCATACTTCCAAGCATATAGGGCAGACAAATAGCGTCAGTTTCACAGGAATGCTCTAGTTAGATTGTTTTAGATAGTCATTTGTCTATGTAAAAATGTATCCCTACACACACACACATATATATATATACATATATACATATACATATATCCATATCTATATTTATATATATCTATATATGTATACGTATAATTATACGTATACTTATATACATATAAACATAAACATATACATCGTATACATTTACAAATATATATATATATAAGTATACATGGGTATATGTCTGTCTTTCTCTCTGTGTGTAGAGAAGTTATTGTCTTTTATCTTACACAACAACGATGTCATAAAGACAAAAGAAGCTATCTGAAAGCAGAAAGCAATTACGGGGCATTCATGTTTATTTCACCAAGCATAATGCTTTCAAATTAGATTACATTAAGGAAGTCTCATGATCAATTGTAGAATGCCTTTTTAATGCAACCATTTACATTGTTTGTCTGATTAATGTCGTTTTCGTTAAATTGACAAAACAACGTTTTTCTTTTATACGATTAATTAATGATGTGTAAGTAATCTAAGTCTGCAAGTGACCTGTGAGTAATTTGAGTAGAACAAGCAATTATTCTCTTGTCTGGTAGAATACCTTCTCTTAGCTGCCAATATTCTAATACAAAAGCACTTATAGTGAATGGCATTTTCCGTTTTATCTTTCTGGGCTGGACAGCAGCGTTAAAACGTATATGGGTTAGGGATTATAATATGTGGCAAGCATATTTTCCGCTTGTTAGCCATAAGCATATCTGCCAAAGAGGAGATTATGTTAGACTATGTGCAATACGTTTGACCAACAATACTATATCTACTTACAAACTTTGTATATACCAGGTAGAAGCAAATAAAAAATTACATAAACAACCATAAGCAAAGAAAATAGAGTACTCGTAAACCAGTGTCATAAGCATGAATTGATTATTGGGTGGGATGAGAATGAGGCTATATCCACACACGAATCAGGGTGTGTAGCTCGCAAGAAGGAGGTTATGGGCAAACCCCTTTAAGAAAACTATTCACCAAATCAATGTTTTGTTTTTCAAAGGAGGAATTTCATCTAGTCACAGGTCAAGTTAACAAATAAACGAATTAAATAAGACAGTATTTCAGTTGATTTAGGAGTATGGTTAAACTCGAGAAACAACTTTTACCAGAAAAAGCTTTCGTTTTACCCAAGAATAGAACTATTAACAAGAGCATGCTTAGACAAGAGAGAAAGGCAACGTAGGATTAAAAAAAAACGTATTAAGGTCTGTTATAGATATGAGCCAAACTTCAATGCTGTTCGGGTGAAAAAAAACAGGGCAGAAGTAACTGTACTTAGAAAATTGTTCCTGGACAAAATAGGTCAGACTACAGTACCCATGATGGCATAGTAAGAAATTGCCAATATTCATATTTTGTGTCCTTCAAGTCTCTAAAAGAGAGGATTTTGTGCAAAAAACCATTAAAATTTGGACTTTAAACGAAAACTTTCTTTGTAAAAATTAATTAATTGGTGTCTTCACAAAGACAGCCTACACGGTATAAGTGGAGTACTTATGCATTGTCTATATATGATCTTCGCTACATTTCACTCAATCAGAAAGACACCTTTGGGATGGAGCCCCAAGGCGCTAAATGACAAAAAAGTTGAATGTCCATGTCAGCTTACTTCACACGCTATGTTTCCTATTAACATCAGAGATCTTGACCACAAAAATCCCTCAGTTTCATTTGTATGATAATAAATAGGCCTCTTTCTTGTATGAAAATCTACCTAAACCAAAGAAGAGAGTGACGCTTTGTCGATAGCCACCCCCCTCTTTTACTATCTTTAATGCAAAGAGTCATTAATCTTTCTTCTTTTAAAAGTAGGGTCTATTTCTTCATCAGGATGGTTTTCCAATTCACTAACTGGTCTAATCTTACTTATCTATGACTTGAATGCTTAAAATGCCATTAAGCTGAATATGACATCACTTGATGATCGTAATACCTTGTCATTGACATATTTGTGTCTACTACACATGAGTAAATTTCATTTAATAATTGAAGGCAATAATTTCCTGGCACTTTCAGTGTAGAATCTCCAGATGATTAATCAGTAAGGAAATATATCGTAATAACAATGTAGGCAGCCTGTCTCTATACCTAAATCTTTATTCATCTGTAAAATATAAAATGAAAATGAATTCTTAACTGATGACAATGCTGTACCTTTTTAAGGTAAGCTTGCAGTGTTTTGGGCAAGTGCGTGCTGTGGAAACTCAGAAAACATTTCTCTGTCTACAATCATTTACAGAGGTTTTCCAGGAGGCTCATGTATCATACCAAGTGTTCTCATAAACTGAAAAAGATAGATTTACCTCAGCACTTGTATGAGAATACCAAAAACAAAGAGGAGTGGAGGCCAGAAACAAAGGAAGTTGTGACAAAGGAGCTAGATGTATACCGGTGCTGGACGACAAGGATATCGTAACGACTAGTTGTATTATTAGACAAATTTAATAAGCTTATCTGTTGTTATGCCTCTTAGCATTCAGGTGATGACATGAAAGTAATGGGTATACATGTTTTCCGACAGAACGACTATTGATTCTAGCTAGTAGGAGGCACTGAGACTGAGTGGAGAGCAACTGTAATGATTAATTCTACAGACTGTTTCATTGATGATACCCCTGGTGAACAGTGTGGTCATTTTTGCCATCTATGAAAGACGCGGAAGGACGCAACAGATAAAAAACAGTAGACAGAAAGCACGCAAGGTACCACAAAAACCAAGACATACTGATCGTCTTCCAGAACCCTCTGTGGGAAGGCCCTTACTCTTGGGTTGATCTAGAGCTAGTGTTAACCCATTTCAAGACCACCCTTCCTGCATGATTGATCCCTATAACTCAAGACCTGACCAAGGAGAGATCAGAGCTTTACACCTGATCTTACCCAAAAGGCTGAGAAGCAATGCTTAACTGTACAACTGTAAGAATTTATCTTATCCTTGTATTGTCTTTAATTCAAAGGGTAATGTAACACTTATGTTCATCTGTCTGCGGCCACTCGTGAGATATACGATTTCTTAACTAACGAATATCATTTCCAGTAAAAAAAACTACACTTTGTTCATCACACTTATTTCTACATGAGATAGCAATTACAACACAGAGTGTGGCACCCCGGCTTGTGAGTTGAAATATTAGAGAGTAAAAAATGACTAAAATATGTGCTTTCAATGTCATATAAAAGCTCTTTTTTAAGTGTACACACCTCTTAATTATTCTCAGTGATCGTGATCACGAGTATGTGAGCCTGGCTCGTTTTTAAGTAAAGACACCTGTTAATTATTCTGAGTGGTCGTGATCACGAGTATGTGAGCCAGTTGTTATTAGACATATTTGGGTTTTTTTGCTTACTTCTGCCATTCTTCCTTGCAGTCCTCTCTTTCTTTTCACATTCAGTTTTCTTCTTATTCATCAGTACAACGTTTTCGGGTAAAATCATGTTCTTCTAGACTGCCGATCTCGCAGAGTTTTTTACCAAAGCGCTGTGATAAATTATGCTACATCGACAGGTCTTAATCCAGATTTCCAAATCCCTAGAGCAGAATCGTATATTAATGACTTGACAGAGACCTGCCAGCTCGAAATTCGCTGTCTTGGTCCTTACTGTTTCAAGGATCCATAGCTATGCCGAGACAATACTCCTATTTTACCTTTTCTACCTCTTAAAGCTGATTTTTATCCATTGTTGTTTGTAGCGGGCTCGACGGAATCCCGTCTCCCGCTTGGCCAATCTTGTATTAACGACTTGATAGAGACCTACCAGCTTGACACTCACTGTCTTGCTCCTTACTGTTTCAAGGATCCATAGCTATGCCGTGACAATGTTCCTATTTTTTCTACCTTTAAAGGCTGATTTTCATTCAGTGTTTTTTGTAGCACGCTCGACGGAATCGCGTCGGTCGCTTGGCCATTCATGAACTTAAAGCCCTTGATTTGAGCATTGAAAATCAACGAATGCGATCAAAACAGCTCCTCTAAATAACACAACTGTTCTGTTACAGGAGACTTAAGCTTTTGCTTCGTACATGTCTTCGTTCTCGATTAAAAAACACGAAAAGAATTTCAAGAAGAGATCGTCGATACGAAGGATTTTCTTCAAAAGAAAGGAAAAGGGTTAGTTTTATCTGCTTGTAAGAGATGTGTTTGAATTCGTGCTCTTTGTACATATCCTGCGATTTTCAACGAGTGTGACTCGTTGTGAATAATCTTCACAGACGATTGATAGCAAAAACAGAATGAAATATCGTGTTGGTCTATTTATTCCTGGATCTATATGCTCTCTTTACCTGTTCACCCTACCTAATTGTCGTCTCTAAATATTCAACTGATTTAAAAACACCGTGAAATATTTCTCATCTCATTTTTTTACTTTGTATAACACACCTTGCTTTAAGTATAAAAATTCACAGATTTCAATTGAAAAAGACCGAAAGTCATAATTTGCAGCTGTATGCTATTTTTTTACAAGAAAAAACTCCGAAAAAGACATACAAAAAGTAGGAGTTATCAATTTTGAAAAAAAGTGTCTTTGTATGAATGCTAAATTGCTAAAATGTTAGTTATTAAGGAATACTTGAGATGGCTGCTTAGAATTTCCCTCTCAGAGAGAATAAGCCGGCCAGTGTTGAAATAATAAACAATGCCAAGGAAATGAATTGTTGAAATGGCTTCTCCATTTAGGTGAAGAAACAAGACCGAATCTACTTGGGAAATCTTTAGAGTAGCTGTAAAGGAAAAGCATTGAAAAATAGGGGCTGATGCAGAAAGATTTGATGATACGGGACATTAAGGAGATCGAAGTGGTACAGTAGGATGTAGGAAACAGGAGTGATTGAAAAAGAATTTTTTTATGCTGGTCAAATTAAAACGGTTGTGGAAGTGACGAATCCACATGGCGGGAAATCTGTCCTGCCTTTTTCAGTCTTTATTCTCACATTTTTGATATTACCATAACTGTGAGTAGTGCAGAATCACAATACGTGATGTAACGCACAACAGATATATATATATATATATATATATATATATATATATATATTAGAAATCAGTTTAACACGACGATCTGAACATCTCTTCCAGCAAGTTAATAATTTGGTCTTCGGGAATATGTCATCGTTATCCTTCTCAAGCATCGCTAACATGTCATCGCCAACCACCACAATCTTCTGCAAGCTACAAATTCTATGCTGGTCGTTTNTCTGTCCTGCCTTTTTCAGTCTTTATTCTCACATTTTTGATATTATCATAACTGTGAGTAGTGCAGAATCACAATACGTGATGTAACGCACAACAGATATATATATATATATATATATATATATATATATATATATATATATATATATATATATATATTAGAAATCAGTTTAACACGACGATCTGAACATCTCTTCCAGCAAGTTAATAATTTGGTCTTCGGGAATATGTCATCGTTATCCTTCTCAAGCATCGTTAACATGTCATCGCCAACCACCACAATCTTCTGCAAGCTACAAATTCTATGCTGGTCGTTTCTGCAACCATTTCTTGATGTTGTCCCACCATTTTTTGCATTAACAGCATCTTTTTCCCATTCTTTCATCATTCAATGCTAAGATGTGCTTCTCTACACTGTTGCTTTGCCTTAACGCATTCCCTATGTATTTGAGCTTTTTCTCGAGAATCATACCAAAGAGATGTCTCCAGGTACCCACTTTGTTTATGTAGGGTACAGTATTTTATGTGGAACCAGTTAACACCCATGTATTGCTTGGTGTATTCTTACTTACTTACATACTTATCCTCTTCGAGCCGTGGACGGCTCATAAGGCTTGACAGCATCCTCCGCCATCTCTCTCTGTCTTTGGCTTTTGTTCCCAACTTCGTTCCTTGTTTGTCATCCCAGGTCATTTCGTTCTGCTTCCACACTCCTCCAACATGTTTTTCTTCGCCGTCCTCTCTTTCTTTTTCCCTCTAGTGTCCATGTTTAGGCTACTCTGCAGCTATCATTTTGTGGCTTTCTAAGAGTATGTCCAACCCATCTCCATCTCCTGCACCATATGATCTCTCCTACTGGACTGGTCTTCGTCCTAAGGTAGAGCTCTTTGTTTGGGATTTTTGGGGCCAGAAGATAAGGAGAATCCTTGGTGTGTGGGAATGTAATAATTGTCTACGCCGAAAGCGATACTGTTGCGTAAGCAATTACTAATTGTGAGCAGCTGAATTCAACTTCCTAGTCTGCGTGAGCAATTTTTCTTATTAAATACCTCAACCCCCTTTAACCCACCCTTAGGTCGAATCTCAGTGTTACATTTTCTCGTGTTGTCATAATGCCCTTTAAAATTTCTCTATATTTAAATGTAAACTTTAAAACGCTATCAGTAACAACTTTTAAAACGCATTCTTGACTATTTTAAGCTCAATACCAACATTTTTTACTAAAAATAATAATATCGGTGACTATTGTTCCTTGTGCTTGACAACGTTAGACTCGTTTATATTCATGTTGACGTCAGATTTGTGGGCGTTCGTCGCTTTGCTGGGCTGCACGCTGTTATTTCCATTAATAGAAATACATCGACTGGGTCTGGCCATGTTTCTCAAAATTTACAACTACCAATTTTTTCCTAATTTTGGCCCGTTCAACATTTTAAAGGAAAGGCAACTGTCTAATTATTTGTATGACTTGACGTCATCATGCATCACTGTGATGCATCACTTTGTATACCAGGGGGCAAGAACAGTGTTCATTAACGTCGACATGAAAAGCACCGCCTAAGAAGGGGTGATCAACATATGATGACCCTCTTGCCTCATTTAACAGTCCAATATTTTCTGCATTGATGTCAATCCGGTTGCCTAGCTTTCTATACCATTTTAAAGAATAGATATTAGTCTGACTAATGGAGCATCCCATGAGCAATTCAGAAAAAAAAATAGAGAAAGAATTTGTTTGAACAGAAACCTTTGCAGTATAAAAATTAAATTGTTTCGAGGTATTTTCTTTTACTTGAGCAGAAAGAAGCAACTTCCACTTGCAATTAAAAGACTCCGAGTAATATATGACAATATACCTTTGTATTACTTTTGTTCCCATCCTGTTTTGCTGTGCTTTCAGAGATGATACAGTTATGTGTTGCAAAAGGATCATCTAGATTGACTTAAAGGCCACCCTTGACTAAGAAACTTAAGCTGCAAGAAGATATTGCTACTTGTTTTAATAAGGTAAGATAATATTATAGTTTATAGGGGTTTTTTCCGTAAGCTTATAAAACAAAACATCCTCTGTCAATGAAGGGATTTAGAAATTGGAATCTTATAATGTTTGAGTACCAGAGAAGACACACTCTGTAGTACAATGCATAAACAAAGGTACATAACCTCATCTATGAATTTTATCACTTTTACTACCAATCAGAGCAATATGCTACCCTCAGTTTCGTCCAAACTATGGAAAATACTTGAATAGTCCTATGAAGGTCGCTGATTGTTTTTGTTGTGGCTCTTCACAAGTTAATTCGAGTAATATTCAAACCTTGTGTAGGACTGACTTGTATGTCAGAGATAAAGAAAGTTGTAGGTACCTTGACATATTCTCTCTTGTACTACAGTTAACTTTTTGGTACATCCCCTAACATTATTTTTTAAAAATTCAACCTGTGGTGCTTCGTTGATAAATGCATCCTTCTGCAAACCCCAACCTGATGAAAGTATGGATACAGCTGTTTTGTACCACAGATGCATAAAAACTCTACCTCGAGTTATTCTCTAGGTCTGAATAGTAATGAAATAAGTCTTGTAGTACCCATATAAGTTCACTTCAAAAGCACACATTCTATAGTTCATTCATTTTTAGTACAAGTGTTTGTGGTTTTCATGCCTTACACGATGTCTATCAAAACCTCTTCTAAAGGTCAAAACCACTCTGTTTTATACTGTGGTCTTCTTTGAAAAGTAATGCTTATTTTTATCAAGATTTATCTTTTTTCCTCTTGATAACTTTCTTTAAAAGACGTCATCATTTCCGTGAGTTTTTAATTGCTATATATAAGTAATTTTATCACGAATAGTATTTTTTTTCTGTCTCTGTAACTTGTTCTTTTCCCGTTGATCCTCACTTTGATGATCCAATGAGATAATGAGGCTATATTTATGATTAAAATAAGCATCTCATTTCTTTCCAGTTTAATTTCTATTACCTAATCAATTATTTATCTATTCATTAGAAACCCTTAGTACCTTATAGCTAAAATTTTACTTGAAATATTGGCTTAAATTAAACCTAAAATGTAACTGTTGCCGCTACAATATACTGAATCTCCAATACATGCCATTCTTACTTCAAGGGTTGAAATATGAGTATTTTAATCGAAAAGATTACATAGCATTGTTTGCATTAAAGATATTGCTATGATCCTCGTTTCTCTTGGCTTAATCAGTTTTCAATTTTAGGTTTTCTTCTCCATGTAATCTTTTTCAAGGCACTCTGCTCCTTTTACCCAGTTTCAAAAATGCTGCATATAAAATATTGTTTTTAAAAAAAGGACAGAAAAATAGAAGTAAGACCATAGGTAGGTAGACAGTAAGATAGATAAATATCTAGATAAATAAGTCGAAGGATTGATAGATAGATAGATAGATAGATAGATAGATAGATAGATAGATAGATAGATAGATAGATGGATAGAAAGATTGATAGATAGAAAGGAAGATAAATAAATAGATAGATAGATAGATAGATAGATAGATAGATTGATTGATTGATTGATAGATAGAAAGGAAGATAAATAGATAGATGGATAGATAGATAGATAGATAAATAGATAGATGGATAGATAGATAGATAGATAGATAGATAGATAGATAAATAGATAAATGGATGGATAGATTGGTGGATGGATGGATGGATTGATTGATCGATATATATATATATATATATATATATATATANATAGAAAGGAAGATAAATAAATAGATAGATAGATAGATTGATAGATAGATTGATTGATTGATTGATTGATAGATAGAAAGGAAGATAAATAGATAGATGGATAGATAGATAGATAGATAAATAGATAGATGGATAGATAGATAGATAGATAGATAGATAGATAGATAAATAGATAAATGGATAGATAGATTGGTGGATGGATGGATGGATTGATTGATCGATATATATATATATATATATATATATATATATATATAGTTCATGTAAATACTGTACAAATTTTTTAATGGTTATCGTGTGTTAATATTTGTCTCAGACGGCGGTGCCCTTCAGAAGGACTTTGTTTCGGCAGAAATTCTTCAATGCTAAGATAAAGTCCCTCTGAAGGACACCGTCTGAGCCCAAATTTGTGGGGAAAAATAAGGTTAAAACCCAAAAAAAGGTTTCATACTTGTCTATACTCATGAAATAATACTAACGAAGTTACACTATTGTTTGGTAAAAAGTAAAAAGCAACACCCAAAACAAATGTTCTGTTAATAATCTCTAATTACGTATTCTTTGGTATAATATTAAAGGTATTTCTTCAGTAACGTTAAGAACGTTAAATCTTTCTTTTCTGTTTTCTTCAAGATCGTAATATGGGTTTATAAATAGTGATGCACGTATAAACTCTCCTTTTTAAGCTAGTCTCTAATCGTTTAAAGCTAAAAAAGTAGGATCCAATTACTTTCAAGTTAGATAAATCCCATAAGGCGTTTTTAGAAGAGGTAAGATTAGAACTACCTAAAAAAGGCAACGAGGTTTTCGCATACCGACTGAAATACTAGATCCTAAATTCCTTAAGGATTAACGCTTCTTAAATTGTATTTTTAATTTCTTTAGCTTGCTTTTTCTTTTTTTTTAACGAAGAATCTTGTCTTGCGATATCTTTCACCAGAACTAATTTTTTTCTTCTTTTTCTTGGTTTTAATGTAATTTTTTCCCAGTAAGTGAGGCTCAGACGGTCCCTTCCAGAGGAACTTTGATTTGGCAGTTAGGAATTTCTTGGCCGGATGACCTTCGTGACGCCAACCAATGGCTTTTTCTTTTGTACAGTTACAAATTCTTCTCGCCCCCTCGGGAAATCGAACCCGAATACCCATTTGTCGCGGTGCAACTGCACTAACCATTAAGCCACGGCTTCTCTACCAGAATCAACATTAATAAGAAATAATGATTTTTTTCTATTTACTTCTTTACATATTAGCTCATTTGTGTCCGTTTAGTGCGAAATTTTGACATGTTTCTCATTTGGGAATCTTCGGATCAGCAAGTGGTGAGAAACGATAGCATCAAGTTGGTGTAAAATTCGATTTAATTACTTTTCCTTGCTTTTATCTCCTTCTCCTTCCGACTGCTTTAGCTGTCTCAGCCATTGCATCTCTGAATGTGCTCACTGCAACTATAATTTTCTTTTAAAAGGTATTATATTATTCTAATCGTTATTATTATTTTATTCTTATACTAATATGAAAATTACTCTTACCTTACCTTACCGAAGTGACGTATCCTGCAGGGCGTTGTCGACCAGGTTCTTCCGCTCCTGCCGGTCTCGTGTTGCATGTAGTAGTTCAAGTATGCTTTCTTTCCTTGTTGCCCTCATTAATCTATATCTGCACTTCTCTCTTGGTCTTCTTCTGGCTTTGCTTCCATTTATCATACCGGTTGTTATCACATTTTCCAGCCCTTCTCTCCTCATTATGTGACCGAAAAATCAAAGTTGTCTTTCCCTGAAGTTTATTCATAAAGCATCTCTCAGTCCATGGGATTTTCATCATTTTTCGCCATAACTACATTTCTGTTGTTTCAAGTCTTCTCTTCATTGTTTCAGATATGGTCCAACTTTCTACACTTTTATATTTTATATTTATATTTTTCCCGCTTTATCCTTTAGCCGTTTGTTTTGATCACATTTGTAGCTTGACCGTCTCTTTTGCTTGAGTTCTTATGAACAAAACAAATCAATAAGCCCGATGCCTGCCTTACATTCAACTTTGGATTTTTTTATGTGAGTATCCCAGGCTATTCCTTACCACAGGAACTCAAACTACACCTTTGATTACTAATCGATTCAAGGGCTACTATTTCTCTTTTTAAAACTTTTCCATCTTTCTTTGATCAAGCCATTAATATAATTCATAGGGACAGGTTTTTTTCAGACCCCACTAAGTTTTGAAAAATTGACAGAAATTTCTAAAGCAATAAAGTGTTCCTGTCTTTTCTTTTAATAAGGAGCAAACTTATTTTCAATGTACAGTCGGGGTCACCAGACGACAGATTTCAACATTTCAAAGGCATTGTTATGAGAATTTTCGCATTCCACGCCATATAAATTTTGTGTTTTAATTCATAATAATTTCTCATAATAATTAAACTTATAACATTATAATAAATGTTTATGTCATTTTAATCTCAAATTAGGCTAAAAGCGCTTTGGCTTGGGGGATTTTACCCGATTCAAACCCAGCTCGGTAAACCCAAATTTCGCATGCGTGACTCTGATTTTGGCAGGAATCGGCACGCCCATCACCACCAAGAAATTAAAAGAGAATGACATACATACTTTTTAACCTAATACCCATTGCGGCAAAGTTATTTTTCATCCAATCCGCTTGGAAATAAACACCCTCTTCCTTAAAGTTCTTTTTAAAAACAAATTATGGGTCGGGATAGCCCAACCGGAAATTAAGCTATGATAAATTCTTCTTTTGGTCAGAACACCTTTTTCATATTATTTGTGTATTAAAATAGACCAGAAAATAACGAGTTTAGTTAACGACTCTTAATATTACTTATTTTTCAGTAATATATTGAGAGGTTAAAAATATTGCTTCAGAAAGGCGGCGCCGAAATCTGACCTACAGAGACAATAACCTCAAGTGAGGAAAAAAATACATTCGTGAAAAAATATGCTCAGAAGGGTCTAAGTTCTAACGGGTTGGTTTCCAAAATAATTATTTGAGAAGCAATGAAGAAAGGATTGAATTAATAACCGAGGTATTATTGATTCACACCTTTATTTTGTTTGGCCTAGTCAATCAGTATTTTGGGGCTAGACTTAAGAGACCTTCCTAATGAGTGGGTGTTTATAGCAATAGGTAACATCAAAGCAACTTCGCCCACTTCCTTTGTCTTTGTTAGTTCAATAGGTATCAACTGAATAGGAAATTAATAAACTTCTACCGAAATGACGCAAAAAATAGATTAGGAATAATGTCTTTCAAAATTGTTCAGCTGTCTCTTTAAATCTGCTTGTCTGTTTATTTTTCTTTGTCACGCATACACGCACTTAGGTGTGCTGTTAAACTGTAGGCTGTTGAGGTGGTTTTTTTCTTAGAATTCAACGGGAGCAAAAAGTGTTTGTGTTGCGTTGCCTTGAGCCCCAAATTCATTAGAATTTTTCTTTAGCCTTTAATTGTCTCCACTCAAAGTAGGTTTTGAAATAAAAAGAAAAAGATCCCTTATGGAATCCTGATTTAGCCCTCTGATTACAAGCAGCTACATTGAGCCAATTGTATTGCTTCTCGTGCTATCTCTTCCACTATCTCTTCTAGTTTTCTTTCCATTTACCATGCCTTTAAGGCAAACTCAAGGAACCATACTGAAAGCATTTAAATTAGTATCCTCGTTACTACAGATCTCTGTACTTCTTCTTCTTTTTATTCTTCTTCTGCAGCTACTCCCATTTTTATATGGGGTCACTGTTCCTCGGGAGTCTCTTCCATTCTTTTCTATCTCCTACTTGCTGTTCATAGAGGTTTTTCTCTGCATGTCTTTAGTCTGACTTTCCATCTAAATTTAAGTTTCCCTTATCTTCTGTGTCCCGGTATTTCCATTGCCATCACTCTTCTTCCATCATAGTCCTCCTCTCTCTCTCGTGACATGACCATAAAAATTCAGGCTTCTTTCTACATCTTCGAGCTTAGTTACACTTATGTCCATAGTATTCGAGGTAATAATAATACTTCTCGCCTCTCTTGTCGGCGAATCCCCCAAAAAGGTGTTTTTTCTTCCCCAGACGCCAGGTTGGTTTTAATTACCCATCACATCAGTCAATATTTGGGGATGTTAAGCTTATATCTCTTGTGCAAGACTTAGTTGCTTTGTATAAAGTTTGCAGAAATTTTGGTAAGAGCAAAGTAAAAGTAACTGGCTACTGGCGAACTTTCAACGCCGTTTTAAATCCAGCGCAGAGCTATGGGATGCCTCCCGAAACCAAGATCAAAGGCAGCGCATTTCAATACCATAGTATGTTGGCACCTTGCAAGAAGACTTCTGAGCACAACAGACGGAAAGAAAACATTTTTTAACTGACCGTTTATAAATGACACAGGCTAACTATTTAAAGAATGACTGAGATCAAGGAATGATTACTTTAAGTTTAATTTCTTGTGATCAATAGGCTGCGATTTGGTCACCACCTCAACGGTTACTTCTACTGGCAAAATAATTCATTAATTTATTTCAGCACAAGAATTACAAAAATAGTATTTATTATAATTATATATAGTCATATACAATGAATGTACTAATAATTACAATAATTATAATAATCAATTTCTAGGTATGTCTTTAAAGTTCTCCTACTTTAATCATACAAGGCTACCCGAATAAAATGAAATAAATTCGCATTTTTTTACGAAACAAATTAATTTAAACATTTGGTTTTTTGGTATGTTTTTAATAGTCTCATTACTCAAATAACAAAGTAAGTAAATATCAAGGAGAGCATGGTATCTTCTGTTAACCTCAACATGTTTGAACTCAATTTTTTAGTTCTTGGCCACTACAGTACCACAGTGGACCACTCTAGGTACTTTTTTTTATTAGTGTGGTGCAGGCATAATTCATTTTATTACAATGTGGAGCTCAGCTTACGTACTAGATCCGTCTGGCTCCATATCTTCTTAATCTCAGAAACCGTGATAAATTTGTGATTTTCTTCAGTGAGCGGCCGCTGTATTAAATTTGTACTTTGAATGAACGATTGGTAATACAAACCTTGAATATTGCAAGTGAAATTAGAGAAATATTGTTCTTAAGCTTTTTATGCTGGCACTCGAAAGGACCAAGAAAAAAGTTGTGAATTCGATCGCTATTTTATCAATGCGGAAAACAAAATGAAGGCATTGGCAGCCGCCCACTTTTTATGACTGTTAGTAAAGCAATAAAAGATCATAACCGAATTGTTTTTGTGTACGAATAATAAAAATTGGATATAAATATATAAATAGACTATAATGCTCCAAACTGGTCTGGTACTGACAGAATAAGCAGACCTTGCTCTTTCGAGAAAATGCTTGCAGAAGAGTGTTGAATGTTGATTGTTTGGTCTCTTTCAGGTGCCACCCAGTGAGCTTTTGTAAAACTCTAATGTTGTGTCTGTTTGGGCAATCATATCAGAAAAACCTTGTTGCTACTATCCAACTGCACTAAGTGAAAAACACGGATATGTTATATTTTTTGTTTGTGTGTGCTCTCCAAGGTAATTTTTATTCATTTTCAAGAGGACTACCAATTATTTTCATGTTATACACATAATTGTACTTGCACGCATAGGCGAGAGTATATATATATATATATATGTGTGTGTGTGTGTGTGTGTGTGTATGTATGTGTGTGTGCTAATCTGTTTTCCCCTTATTTTTTGTCTCTTCTCTCTGCCTCTCGTATGACAATGCTAGCGTTTCATTTACTGTCTATACTTATCTTTCTGCGAATAACATTTCATATTTTCGTTTTCTGCTTTCTTTTTTTCTTTCCTTTCTTCTTGTTTAATAATTCTTTCTTCTAACTCATCCTTTCCTTAAACTGTAGCTCACTTCTTTCTACCCATGTTGCTATAATCTCTTTTGGATTTCAAATTTTTACTGTCATCTTTGTCTCATTTAGTGTCGTTGTTGTCCAATTAATGTTTTTTTGTATGTACCGTTTGAAGTTTGTGTTATTTAGCATCAAATATCATCCTACATTGAGTTCATATATATATTTGTGTGTGTGTGTGTATGTGAATGTGTGTTTTGGTTTTATTTTGTTTGTTTGTTTGTTTGTTTGTTTTTGGTGGTTTTCTTTGCAAGCCCCCCACACAGTGTCTTCTATCAGACCACGCAAATCTCTNGTATATATATATATATATATATATATATATATATATATATATATATATATATATGTGTGTGTGTGTGTGTGTGTGTATGTATGTGTGTGTGCTAATCTGTTTTCTCTCATTTTTTGTCTCTTCTCTCTGCCTCTCGTATGACAATGCTAGCGTTTCATTTACTGCCTATACTTATCTTTCTGCGAATAACATTTCATATTTTCGTTTTCTGCTTTCTTAATTTTCTTTCCTTTCTTCTTGTTTATAATTCTTCTAACTCATCCTTTCCTTAAACTGTAGCTCACTTCTTTCTACCCATGTTGCTATAATCTCTTTTGGATTTCAAATTTTTACTGTCATCTTTGTCTCATTTAGTGTCGTTGTTGTCCAATTAATGTTTTTTTGTATGTACCGTTTGAAGTTTGTGTTATTTAGCATCAAATATCATCCTACATTGAGTTCATATATATATTTGTGTGTGTGTGTGTATGTGAATGTGTGTTTTGGTTTTATTTTGTTTGTTTGTTTGTTTGTTTTTGGTGGTTTTCTTTGCAAGCCCCCCACACAGTGTCTTCTATCAGACCACGCAAATCTCTTCCGTCTGGCGCCAGTGAAGCATGGCCATTTTGGTATTGCCACAATCGCTTGAGAACTGCTGTCGGCCGATGCAAAACAAACCTGATAAAATGGAGGTTACTGAGGATGGCGACATCTCTTGCCAGTGTGGAGAGGTTCAGATCATGCAACATCTCCTTGTCTGCCCACTCCTCCCCACATCCTGCACCCTAGAGGACATAGCTGGTCTAACCCCTAGTGCCAGACAATGAAACCGGAATCATGGAATCATCTGATGATACGTAGTGACTGGAGAAGAAGAAGAAGTTGAATTTCTAGTTTCCTACTTTATTTGGTTGATTTAATCTTTTACAATGATGAGGTTGGAGACATACTTTTCTCTAGGTTGACCTTACCCACCTGTTGCTACAGGTAATCGTACTTTGGATTCACTACCAAGGAGACTGCCTCATCAGTAAGTTAAAAATGCCTAAGCTGCTATTATTTTATTGGTTAAATGGATCTTGAGCCCGCACTAGCTTTTATTGAGCCTCTGGGTGAGATATCAACATGAAATGCAACGGTGTTACTCTCTGTATGCCATGGATATTTTTGTTGACATTTGTCCTGTGGCTCTATCGATGGCTGGGACCTAACTTTGAACTTAAATCACAATAGCAAACTCAGCTCAAATTTACCTAAACTAATGTTAGAGGTCTGTGTATCAACTCGCCAGAATATGAATTGTATCTGTAAAAGGTTGCCCATAATCTTCTTTCCCTGGCTTAGACTCTTCCATCTCAGATTTTATAATACTTACCTATTTTTCTTTAATTACTAAATCTGATCATTTTAAATGTCAAAGGCATGGTTTTATGCAAAAATAAGTTTTCCTTGGACGTGTGATACTCCATGTAAAGACATCAAATTCTCTTTCCTGTCTTTTCGGAAGTCACTAATTCACTCCGCCTCGTATATCGTTACCCTATATAGGTCTCAAAGCGTGGCAATTTTTTTTGCACAGATTGCTTCTTAGTCTTCCTGTCCCAGACTATATGTCCTCCCTCCAATAGGAAGCACAATTTAGGGCCGCTAAGGTTGGTTCCGCCAGGTCACCAGGTGTACAATTTGGTGCCGTGCTGCAAGTGAGTAGATGTTCCATTGTCTGTGCGGCCCCATATGGGCATTGGTCATATCTTGCAAGCCCCCATTGTTCAGGCGAAGCCAAATATCTGCATCTCTAACATTCTGGTGATACACCCTGGCAAGTGGCCCAGTTTTGCTGGGAAGACTTGACTTTGAAGAAAAGGCAAAATAGACTCTTCTCTGATGCTTTCTTTTGCAATTCAATCAGATAGCTGACGTGCATAATCGATTTGCCAAAAGGCAAGTATATGAAGAAATAATGAGTTTTCAATAAAGCGGAAATTTAAATTGCCATTTTGAAATTCAGTGTTAATGGAGAAAGTAAACCTTTTCTTTTGATGTCAATACTGTTAATTTATTAGCTTACGTCTTAGAAAAAACTCATTTACTAGGAAAGCAGACAGAATATGATATTTTAAAAGACGAATACAAAAGCTTAAAACATTTCTTTTGGATGCAATCATTAACCGACCAAACAAACTAACAAAACTGCACCATTATAGTATCATACCCAGTGTTAACTTTTTAGCCTTTGATGCTCAATCTCCGCAGACTGGTTAACCCATGGCTTAACTAGTCTCCAACTTTAGGTCATCATTTCCATGTAGTCTATTTTAAGAGACTCCATTGGCTTTACCCAGTTACACTAATGCTATAGATAAAATAATGTTTGTAAAAGAGGGATATGAAAATAGAAATTAGATCGATAGACAGACAACAAGATAGGTAAATTGATAGATAGAAAGATAGATAGATAGACAGATAGATAGATAGATGGATAGATAGATAGATAGATAGATAGATAGATAGATAGATAGATACATACATACATACATACATACATACATACATACATACATTCATACATACATTCATACATACATACATATATACATAGATAAACAGATATATATATATATATATATATATAGATAGATAGATAGATAGATAGATAGATAGATAGGTGGAAGGATGGATGGATCGATAGATAGATGGATTGGATAGATAGATAGATACATACATACATACATACATACATACATACATACATANTTACTATTACTATTACTATTACTATTACTATTACTATTACTATTACTATTACTATTACTATTACTATTACTATTACTATTACTATTACTATTACTATTACTATTACTATTACTATTACTATTACTATTACTATTACTATTACTATTACTATTACTATTACTATTACTATTACTATTATTATTATTATTATTATTATTATTATTATTATTACGAATATTTATACAGGATTAAAAGTTCAAAATAAGATATAGACAAGCTATATACAAATTCTGTTCTACCAATTTGTCCTGTTGAGCTGAAAAGTTAAACAAACAAAAAAAGTAATATATATATACATATATATGTTGCATAATTGTCAAGCTAAAGAATTAAAATCAGAAGTTAGTTAAAAACTCCTTAAGACTTGGGGCACTTCTGGTCTTGATGGGCAATTCATTGAAGGATTTTGCCCCATAAAGGAAAAAGGTCTTTTTAGTGGATTCCTCCTGGAATAATATTGAACGTGACAACTATTTTAAGAGAAAATAACAAAAAGGACAATGCAATCAGTTTTCAAACTCATGTCAACTTGTTATGGTTAATACTTGATACGAATCGTTACTCAAAGGCATAATTTTCTACTTTGTTAGAAATCGCTAAGAAAACGCAGGGAACGAGAGGTGATGTCTGCGGAGTACAACCAGCATCATTCATATATACCTAAGGGTTAAAAATCCCCGAATGATAACAACAATATTACCACATATCAACGAATTTTATAAACTTTGTATTGAGAAAGCATAGTCCACTTCAAGAGGAGTAAAAAATAGCATAATATAACATTTAATATATTCCACACGCTGCGAATAATTTGGAAGAAAAGCATGGTGGTATGACCCTCGTTATGATACTACAACCTCCTCCTTGTGGGCCATGTCCTCTGAGAACCTTGGCGATCTAGCTGCTCCACAGATCCGTGTCCTTCGCATCTCTCCATAAATGTAGTACACTTTTATTTGTCCATGTCGCAATACTACCCATGTATGTGGTTCTTCGTCTTCCATTACCTCTTTTCTCGTTTATCTTTCCGGTCAGCACCAGCTCTTCAAGTTTTTTTTCCGTAATGCGTGCCCCAAGAAAGACATCTGTCGTTCCCTGATGTTGAACAGAAGCTGTCTTTCATATCCTGCTCTCTTCAAAACGTCTTTGTTGGTAACATGATCTGTCCATGAAATTCTTAGCGTGCGCCGTAAAATCACATCTCGGCCGCTTCTAGCTTCTTTTTAAGAACAGGGGTTATAGTCCAGCTTTCACTGCTGCACGTAAGAACTGGTATAGCAGTTGAGAACCCTTAGCCTAGTAGGTAAAGACAGAGAACGGTCTTCAGGATACTTGACATTCGCTGGAAAACCTCTTTTGCTGTGTCAATTCTTCTCATTATTTCAGCTGCGCATTTTCCGTCTGATTTAATCAAGCTGCCAAGATAATTAAATTTGTTGACCTGCTGGATATCTTCACCATTTATTGTTAGTTTACAGTCCGAATTTTCTTTCTTTTTGCTCACAGTCGTACAGAAAGTCTTTTTACGGTTGATGCTGAGACCTTTTCGTTCACTTTCTTCCACAACTATATTCAACAACCGCTGTAGCTTTTCTGGTGATTCTGCTATTAGAGTAGTATCATCAGCGTATCTAATGTTGTTGATCTTGTGGCCACCAATTATAAAACCATCTGTGTCATGTGTCAAATTATTTTCTCACTGTAGAGGTTAAACAGGCCTGGTGAGACGCCACATCCCACAAAAAGAAACGCTAAAATCAATGAAAATGAGACAACAACAATGGCATTGTCAGGCACTTAACCTCAAAGGCTACCCTAAGACGTAACAATAAAAATGAGAACTTCTGGAAAGACACTGAGATAAAAACGACAAATCAACAGTTTGAATGATGGTAGAAGCAAAGAAACATACAAAGAATTATATATTAGCAGCAAAACAAACAGTAACATCAGCATATTGTTATTAGTAGAAGCAGCAGAAGTAATAGTAGGAGTAGAAGCAGGAATAATAATAATAATAATAATAATAATAATAATATTATTATTAATTATAATAGTTAAACAATAATAGTAGTGATAACAGTAGTATTAGTAGTAATAGAAATAATAGTAATAGTAAGTCACCTATATTTCTCACATACACACACAAAGTTTCTCTGTGTGTGTCTGTCTCTCTCTGTCTCTTTCTCCCTCTCTCTCTCTCTCTCTCTCTCTCTCTCTCTCTCTCTCTCTCTCTCTCTCTCTCTCTCTCTCTCTCTCTCTCTCTCTCTCTCTCTCTCTCTCTCTCTCTCTCTCTCTCTCTCTCTCTCCCTCTCCCTCTCTTTCCCTCTCTCTC
>RDPX01000269.1:836767-850000 GCA_003991215.1 Morbakka virulenta
TCTCTCTCTCTTTCTCTCTCTTTCTCCCTCTCTCTCTCTCTCTCTCTCTCTCTCTCTCTTTCTCTCTCTCTCTCTCTCTCTCTCTCTCTCTCTCTCTCTCTCTCTCTCTCTCTCCCTCTCTCTCTCTCTCTCTCCCCTCCCCCCTCTCTCTCTCTTTCTCTCTCTCACCCTCTCTCTTCCCCCCCTCTCTCTCTCTCTCTCTCTCTCTCTCTCTCTCTCTCACACACACACACACACACTCTCTCTCTCTCCTCTATTAATCTGTCTCCCCCACTTTCTCAGTCTCTTTCCCCTTCTCTCTCTTATTCCACTTTCTCCTTCCAGTGATACCTTTTCCTCTTTCTCACCGCTTTGCTTTTTCTTTTCTTTTCTTCTTTATCGCCCTTTTTTATCTTCTTTTTTCGTTCATTTTATGATCCACTGAATGTCTTTGATTTGCTGGAATCTAACCAGGCCCCATTCAACTTTTATGTTATTAAAATAAAACCCCTACTTTTCGTTTCTTAAATAAATATCAATTATTCGTTTTTATTCCACTTGACGTACTTGTAAAAGTAATCCATTCTTTGATAAACATATATTTTTAAGCTTGTATTAAAAATGTAATAAAAACTGCAATACATTTAACCAAACTCCCTACTTCTCATTTTTTAAATAAATGTCAAGTATTCGTTTTTATTCCTCTTGACGTACTTATAAAAGGAGCTCATTCTTTACTAAATTTATATTTTTATGCTGGTGTCAAAAATTCAATAAAAACTACAATATCAAATTTAATTAAACTTACCCACTACTATGCGTGGGCTTCAATACAGTGAATTTTATGAATATTAGGTGGGTTCCACAAAAAGCTGTCGAAGTTCGCGGTTTTGCCACACCTGAGAAAATCCTTTTGCACTGTAAATCAGGTGCAAGGTTTGACTTATATAAGGAAAATAAACGTAGTAATGAGGTTCAAATAATTCAATCACTGGATTTTTCCTCCTTCTTGACCTTGTGACAGTGAAAGATCATTTGATAGAAACTATATCCCATTTCACTTTTGTAAAATCCCCATGTGGCTTTGATATAGCTTGAAAACGGGTGCGATTCAAAATGTATGTGGGCGGCTAACATCTCTAAGATAACAACAGATTTTTGACAAGCAGAACGCCTTTGGCTTAGCTTTGAATATTTTAGGAAGACATCAAACCAGTAGACATGCCTATTTCCATGATTGAATAATCCAAGAGATGACTGGGTGGAGCTACATTTAAGTGTGGTAACCAGCTATCAATACGCACAGTGGGTGTCCCCACCGTACGACTATTGTAAAACCAGACCAAATACACAGTACTTGTAAAGTAAACGATCAGAAAAGTGTCTTGGTAAGTTTAAGATAAAATAAAACAAACTACTAAAATTGTTGACTTTGCTGTATATAATTACACCTGTTAAGAATTGGTCTGCAGAAATAAGACCATCTCTTGCTATTAAAATAGAATATTACTGGCTGCCGATAAAAATGTGTAGAAAACTCACAAAAGAAATCAAATTAGGTACAATTTTAAGCTGAAACGTAAACATATTCGTTTCTACTGTTATTGATTTTCTGATATAAAGAGACATAAATTATGGTAATTAATTTCTACTTAAATTATGCGTTTCTCAATCCAATTTTGTCTTCATAACAAAAACAAACTGCATCTATCTTTGATAGGCCATGATGTGGAAACAATTATGTGATTAAAGTTGCTGACAGATATGGTATGTTTTAAGCAGAATAGGTACAGGATTGGGGAAGAATGACAATCCTCTGTGTACATGTGTGTGTGTGTGTGTGTGTGTGTGTGTCATGATGTGGAAGCAATTATGTAATAATAGTTAGTGACAGATACGTTATGTTTTAAGCAGAATAGGTACAGGATTGGCGAAGAGTGACAGTTCTCTGTGTATATATGTGTGTGTGTCATGATGTGGAAACAATTATGTAATAATAGTTAGTGACAGATATGTTTTGTTTTAAGCAGAATAGGTACAGGATTGGCGAAGAGTGACAATGCTCTGTTTACATGTTTGTGTGTGTGTCATGATGTAGAAACAATTATGTAATAATAGTTAGTGACAGATGTTATATATATATGTTATATATGTTATATGTTATATATGTTATGTTTTAAGCAGAATAGGTAAAGGATTGGAGTAGATTGACAATACTCTCTGCGTGTGCGTTGCGTGTGCGTGTGTGTGTGCGTGTGTGTGTGTGTGTGTTTCATGATGTGGAAAGAATTATGTAATAATAGTTAGTGACAGATATGTTATGTTTTATGCAGACTAGGCACAGGATTGGAGTAGATTGACAATACTCTGTGTGTGTGTGTGTGCCAATAGGTTTAAGCTAGTGTTTTAAGTGACTCAATGGCTTCTCAATCTCACAGGAGGCTCATATTTTTCCTTCATATAGACAAATTTGAGTTCTGTTTTAACAATTATTAATAGAACACACTGTAATTCCTCCTCCCGATAATATAGTCTGATTATAAGTACATGAAAACCTGTCAAAGATAGGACACGTATTCAATCTTTCAAAACCCAACGTTTTCACAGATTGACAAGCACAGTGTCAGTCTTTATTGGATTTCATTGGCTGCTTGAAATCTTTCTACAAAAACCTTTTTCTTTAATCATTTGCTTCAAAACATTTCTTTTCAATTTACTTGGCCTACAATCATTACGATCCTTGAAAAACCTTCTGATGATCCCTCTAGAAATACCATTTTAGAAATCTTCTTCTACTAAATGTATACATACAGATTTTTAATTCCTTTTTCAAACAAAATTTGTATGAAAGATTGTTTAAATCTGTCAAAATTTGTACCAAAATTTCTCTCTTAGAAATTCCTTCCAAAATTCCTATTCCAAAATATGTCGCCTGTATATCCTTTAACTTTTTATAGGAAGCTGATTCTATCTATCTTTTTCCACATACTGCCTTCAAAAAAAGTATCCTCCTTACATTTTTGTTCTACTGGCTCTTTTTTTAAATTTTCTTCTAAAAATTTGCAGATGGTCTTCTTCAGTTTTACTTTTAACAATTTTCTGTCAAAATTAAAGTATTTCTTTTTTTCTCACAAACTGTTTTCTCCAAATTGTCAAGGCGTGTGAGAATAATAAGGTTGTAACTCTGTAAGTCTTGCCATCCATCATCTACAGATAACTTTATTTGTGTTAAATGTCGTAAATGTGGATGTACTGTACGACAGACACTTAAGACCCACTCATAATCTGTCTTTGGATTCATTGTCTTACTGGAAATTGGCGCTAATTAAGTCCCGTTTTGGCATCTCAAAGCAACATCAAACCTCATACTTACTAACCCTACAAAGTAGGAAGTAATTCTCTCAAAATCGTCTATTTCAAACAAAGAACCGGTTCATAAGGAACTCCAATGCCAGTTTTTTTAATGCAAGGAAGTTTAACCTGAGATTTTTCTTCAAACTTTCGAAAATTGATGTCATGATAACCGTTTTTAATCAAATTTAAATCCATGTTCTTCGTGACAACAGGTCATTCGATATTCGAACCATTTGTGAAGCAATAAGTGAGCATTGAATTTTATCTGTATGAGCTCCTAGTACTCTCTTACTTCTCTCGTTGTATGAAAAACGGATGAGGTTTATACATTTAAAAAAGTCTTGAGACTGTTTGCGTATTGTACAAACGTTTCTTAGAGGGACCGGAAAATTTCACCTGGAACTTACTAGTCTTTAAAGTCTTAGTTTCCTCCCTAAAAAAGATCTATTTGTATATAATTTGTTATAAAGTGTAGCAAACTACATCTTTAACACAAAATAGAACGGTGCAAAAAAAACCACAAAAAGTAAAATATTTTTCTGAAATTTAACTCCAGGTTAATGGATAGCCCCAGGGAATTTGCTACGGATAATAATACCTATCTCCAATTGCAGTTTACACTTAGAATATGGTATATTAATGTTACTATTCGCCAGGAGTCAAACTGAACTATATTTCCAGGCAAATGTGAAACCACTCGCAGAGATTTACCTAGATAACCAAATATATTTATAGCCCATACTAATATACCTAATTGTAGATGCAAATCTACATTTACAGGTGAGCTGCAAATAAACCTAAAAGCATATATGTTTTCAAGATAGAGGTATGCTTAATAGCTTAAATACCAAAAGATTGCTGGGCTCAAGACTAACTAGAACGGGTGCACATCTATACGGCACTTTTTCCTTCAAAAAAAGTGTCAGACGTTCTATAATCCTTGGCAACCGAAGTAGAGTGCCTAGCAAAATGCAAGGTGGAGGTTTTGAATAAATTTCGGATGTAGCGTCACGCTGAGGATGAGTAAAATAACATCATAATTCTTTGAAGGTGTGTTGCTGCAAATCATGCGTGTAAAGTATTGCGACCACAAAAAGGTATAAGCCTTAGGTCTTAACCTGCTGTTAGCAAGAATGTTAACACATGAATATATGATATAGATGTCTAGAAATGTCATTCATTTTTTCATAATAGATCACTGATATTGTATAATGTATGTGTCTTAAACGTGTTTTGGCCCAAGGGTGTTGTTTATCGCCAGACTACATTTACCAGTTGCCGTTGGAGCTCATTTTACCTGGTAGGAAGTAGACTATTCTATTATCTCTTATTCCTAACAATCAAAACACCTAAGGTAAAACTGTTGTGTGAACTTGATCCTCTACCTCTTGATTCAAAAACAACCTGAGGATATTGTTAAAATTGACCTTTCTCTTCGCCTCCAGCTGATAGTCGATATTTGTTAAGTCAAACATCTGTTATCACTTGTGTTTATTCAATTTTTTTATCTCGCTCTTTGCATTGACCTTTAATCATTGACAAACCATTACGTTTAATCATGTTGCAACTTGAAATAGGTCATTGGAAAACAGATAAGGAGCTGACAATGTGGAAATGAGATCTTTATCAAAAGTACTTTTGGGCATTTGACACTCAGATTATGTCGTCTTTTGTTAAGGATTTAAACAATAATGAGGTGAATGATTGACCATTAGCTTGCCATGCAAAAGATTCTCGGTTTAAACCTCAGCTACGTCTTGGAATTTTTACATCTAATTTACTTTGCCACCATAATTGGTAGACTACTAAGTTTGTACATATTTCTGTTTACAGAATATGGCTCAAACCAATAAGCATAAAACACTAAGAAACCAAAATCGAAACTCGTAAAATAAATCAATGGCAATAACATCAATCACCAATGGTTCTCTTAACAAATCCCTGTGGCTGATTAATGACTGTATCAGAATTCTTCCCATGGACCTACTTCCGATTCTCTGTAGCATTGAGCCCACCGACATCCAAAGAGATACCTTACCTTACCGGGTGTCATCTCAAAGAGGTCCGCTGTCATAGTCCTCCACACTTGTCTGTCCAATGCCAGTTTTGCACATTTGTTGATGTTTTTCTTCATCAAATCAGCAATTGTTGCCTGTCCATGTGGTTCTTTTTCTTCCTCTTCTACGCTTACCCTGAACAGTGCCTTCCATTATCATTTTTTGAAGGGAATTGTGCCGCCTCATGTGCCCATAGAATGCAATTTTTAGTCTTAAGAGATAACAGTATACTTAATTTGCCTAAACGTTCTTTGGTGGGCACTCTCAATTTTCACGGGGATACTTCTGTTCCACTAGTCAATAATTGGCCCATAAGCAGAATACTAGTGTCGATTTAAGTGTACTTCTTAGCTATTGAACTATAATTGTATCTGCAAAAAAGTAAAAAACAAAGTGCCTATTGTAATCAAGACAACATGCTTTGCCATTTGAGCTATTGGCGCCTGTTCTTCACCGGATCTGGTGACAACATGCTCCGGTGGAATCTGAGACAGTCAGCAGAATGGCTTTGTGGTGACCCGATTCAATAGTTCGACCGCATTCGACATCACTGCCCACTTAGTCCAAGAGTCAACGACGAAGATCTTAAAGATGCAATTGAAAATGCAAGGCGATTGCTCGAGGCGTGGCGCAAAACGTTATGATTATTCCCCAGATCATTTTTGGCAACCATATCACTCACCCTTTATTACATTATTTTCATAGTCGGATCTCTGGGCTCTATCAAGCTGAAAAAGACGCTGGTGCCACTTGACTTTCCAGTTTCATAACTTAAGCAAGAGTAGTCGTTTTTGCTGAATCGTATTGGCTGCAGCTACGGTCGATATGCCAATTTTATACAGAGATTTTACTTGCATGAAAATGCAACTGTATATGTGGAAATGTTCAGATTCCTGAAAACGTACGTAATTGCTATATGATTGTGATCAGAGGTGATATCAGCTACTATTAACAAAGACTTTCGTGACGGGCTTGATCATAACAGTTTACTTGACCTGTAGTTTCCATCAATCATAGACACACATATACATATACATATACATATACACATATATATATATTAACAAATGAATACGAAATATCTTCAGCAACAGTGCTATACCACATTAAAACGTAGGAGCTATCATATAATCAGATATATGAATAAGAAAAAATCTAACTTTACAGTACTCAGAGTTTCATGTTTTTCCCAATCTTCAGCTGTTTTCAAATGATATTTATGTATACAGCTGAGGATTGTGAGAGACATGAAACTCTTATTACTGTAAAGTTAGAGTTTTTCTTACTCTTATATCTGATTATATATATATATTTGTATGTTATAGATAGTACTCTCTGTCATAATATATATGCGGAGCTCACTGCGCTTGCGTAGTTTGAGCACTCCGACAGGATCCCACAGTAACTCTTTAGGAAGTGTTTGCTCCGGCAACATGGCCAGAGAGTTATGTCTCAGAAGCTCTGTGCTGCACTGATGAGCCCACAAAGGGCGAAACGGTAAATGTCTGCAGATTGAGTATACATATATATATATATATATATTAAAGAACTAGAGGCCAAGATCAGGTCCGTTCTTGCTTATCACCAGTATCAAAAATTCAACACTTGTAAAAGGTACAGCATGAACTATAAACTTCAAAAAAACAAGGTAAAAAATGAATCAGATCGAGACAGTCTTTTGGCGGGTCTCGATCTGGCGACTTCTTTTTTTTCACAAAAGCTATAAACACCTTTTTTACGGTCCAGTATCCATTTTCTTACATAAGGCTACGATTGTTCACTCTTGGCAAGGTCGTAATCGACAACTTATCTTCGCCAGAAGTTAGGAGAATGTAAACCAACAAAAGATGACTTCAATCAATACCAACTGTGATAGCCTGCTAACTCGCGTACTTCTTGGTTTCTCAAAAAGTGTAATAACTCTTAGATCTCACTTGCTAATCAATTCCTGAATATCTTACTTTGCAACTGAGAACTTGGTAAAAGCTGCTCTAAATACTTTTCGTATCATAAGTTATTCTTTGTAAGACACTCTCTATTTTCGACTCTGGTAGGACCTGTCACTTTTTCACCTACCAGGAAAAAGTTCTCAGGCCAGTTCAGAAAAAGCTCCCAATGGCATTCCAGTTATGCGCTATTCTTGTTTTGACTGTTCCTCATCTAGTTTATCCTTTATTTCAACAGTTTTCAAATTTTCGAATAGCCTATCGAATAGTCTACAAACGTAATCCCAAAAATGCTCATAATCCTACATTTATACTTCAACCTAAACTTTAGAAACCTTCGACATTGGATTCAAATTCGATTGCTTTTTCAGCGTTCTTAATTTCAACGTCACAACAGAATGCGAATTCGAAGAGAAATGCAAGGTGGGTGAAGCTAAAGTTGGGACATAACGTCGGTCTTAAAACTGTAACTGACCTGAGAGAGTTTTACGTATACAAAAGAGGACAAAAGTTTTGTACCAGAAGAACACAATGCTTTAAAGAAGAAGCTCGACAAGACAAATAATTGATCGCCTGTTATAGGTAAATATATGTGTTTCGTTCTACAGTTGACCTTTTTCCTACAGCTGGGTTAATATTTACGTCTCATTGTATGACAAGTCAACGGCGTGCTTGTTGTTAATGTCAAATTTATAAATGAAAAACAAATTTTTAATTGTAAAAATAAATTGCTTGAAATTTTGGTCGTCGTGCAAAGAATTTCAGAAAATCAGCGTGGACTCAAAGTACTGGGAAGGAATGATGATAGATATAAAAGACAAAGTACAAAAACCGGTGCCTGTCCGTCACGAGATCATTTTTGCAACCACATACTTTAATGAAATCCATAATTCTTTCCCCATAGATAGATAGATAGATAGATAGATAGATAGATAGATAGATAGATAGATAGATAGATAGATGGATAGATAGATAGATAGATAGATAGGTAGATAGATAGATAGATAGATAGATAGATAGATAGGTAGATAGATAGATAGGTAATATATATATATATATATATATAGATATAGATAGATAGAAAGAAAGATGGATAGATAGATAGATTGATTGATTGATTGATGGATAGATAGATAGATAGATAGATGGATAGATAGATTGATAGATAGATAGATAGATAGGTAGATAGATAGATAGATGGATAGATAGATAGAAGGAAAGAAAGAAAGATGGATATAAAGACAGATGGATGGATAATTTGATGTATAGATAGATTGTTAATACCCTTGGATATTCACACTTAATCGTTCACTTTCTGGTGTATCAGGAATGCTCAGAGTTCTTACCGCGGAATAAAAAGTTACTTCTGAACCGGCCAACTTGTGTGATTGACTCTTGATTGACTCTTGATTGTTACAAAAGACAGATTCGAATGATGCAGGCAAAGGAAAGTCGTAATGTGAGGTTGTTAGATAAACATAGCCTTACAGCCGATGTCTGTGAAGACAATAGTCATAAATAACAGAGAAACGTGAAGACAATAGCTTTAAATAATAAAGATCTGTGATGACAATAGCTTTAAACAATAAAAATATGTGATGACAATAGATTTAAACAATAAAGATCTGTGATGACAATAGCTTTCAACAATAAAGATCTGTGATGACAATAGCTTTAAACAATAAAGATATGTGATGACAATAGCTTTAAACAATAAAGATCTGTGATGACAATAGCTTTAAACAATAAAAATCTGATGCAAGGAGAGTGTAGTCAAGCTAGTGCCCTTCCCACTCAGTGTTGGCTACTATGGTTCTCCATTCCTTTCCATTCTTTGGTTTCTGGATCCTCTGCTTGGGTGAAATCAATTATTTCTGTTGATGCTTCTTAGAAAGGTTGTTCGTTGTTCGTTCTCTCTCTTGTTGATCTGTTGTTGTCAGTACCTATAGTTAGTCTTGACGAATGATTTAACCAATAAATTCCAACTGACACTGTTTTATAGTATAAACTAAACTTGGTGATGTTCTGGCTTTGGCGTAGACTTTGGACATGTGATATATTTATTGGATTTTTAATATTCTCCTGTGATGCTATGTCTCAGTTTGGAATACAAATGAAGTTTAAAAGGCTGCCAGACGGAAGCTGGCACTCATAAAGCTCACTGAGGATGACACTGCACGGAATGTGATATTGAATCGTGCGAGCTGGAAGAAGAATGATATTTGTGTTACAGTTTGTGTCATTAGTCGGGTTAATTACAACTAATCGCGGCAAGTTACTAAGTAAAAATATACAAGGAATCCAAGTATTTCCTTATACCTTTTTGAAAATCGAAATATTTCCTGAAGAGGGTTTGTCTACCCCCTAAATATCTAATCCATTTGGTGTAAAACTAATAACGTGGTGTAAAGAAGGGTGTTATTCGCAGTGAACAACCAACAGGATCTTAGAATTTCAACTTTGTTAATCTGATTAGAGAAAGGTGGTCATCATCATAATCTTGTTCATTTGTGTTGCCGGATAAGATAATTTATATTTAGTTTCTCCAGAGTTTCCATTTCATAAACTACTGTTCATAATTTGCCTTCAATCGTCAAAAACACAGTGGGGCCAGTGCTTTTTTCACAAGACTGGCATATGTTGGTGGTTACCATAACATGGTTACCTAACTGGCAAGGCAAACTGCAAGTTGAAATGTTAAAAACACCAGTGTGAAATGCTATTAAAAATTCCTTCGTTTTCAAACCACTGTAAGAGAATATTTTATGTTATGACAGGGACGAATCTGTAGGGGTTACCAGGGTTTCCGAAAACTCCCTACACCCCTAGTATTTNTGCCGGATAAGATAATTTATATTTAGTTTCTCCAGAGTTTCCATTTCATAAACTACTGTTCATAATTTGCCTTCAATCGTCAAAAACACAGTGGGGCCAGTGCTTTTTTCACAAGACTGGCATATGTTGGTGGTTACCATAACATGGTTACCTAACTGGCAAGGCAAAGTGCAAGTTGAAATGTTAAAAACACCAAGTGTGAAATGCTATTAAAAATTCCTTCGTTTTCAATTCACTGTAAGAGAATATTTTATGTTAAGACAGGGACGGAAACTCCCTACACCCCTAGTATTTGTGCAAAGAACTATCTTTTACACTAGTATTCATGCAGATGCACTTTATTGTGCAATTGGTAACAAATTAATACATAAATGCCATGATAAGTTGATAATCTGTTTAAGAATCAAACATGATTAAAATATTTGATCTTTCATTTTTCTCCTTATTTTTTCCCGTATGTATGAATGCTGTATGTATGTTTGTAAAGACAGGAATATTTTGACTGATTTTCATGATATCTAAGTATAACTTTGCAAAGAAATATTTGGACCCCCCGTCTTCCACTCAGAACTGATCCGACACTGTACGATATTAGCATGGTAATTACTCCTCTTTAGAATATAGTATACTTGATCTTTAGGTATGGTAAGGTATCTTAACGCAATCTGTTTAGTGTCACTACGTTCATTAACAACTTTGGCTCTGGAATGTAATATATTGTATTAGTAAAAATCAAGGTGTGATTTGTTATGCTGTTAATCCAAACTTTAACTGTTTTGCACATCGGTATGTACAAGATTACTGCAAACAGAAACCAATATTCAAATTGAAGTATATTGACTTCTGCAAAGCACATGATATTTTTTTATTGGTCAAAGGATATTGGAGAGAAATTTTGGCTTTTTTTGACCAAAATAAATTTCCAGCTTTTGTAGCTCTAACGTGCAACGACAAACATATTCTATTTCACTTTTAAAGTTCGCTTTCAATCATCCAATCTACTTTCTTTTGTAGATCGGATGATTGAGAGATGATTGTATAACTATTCTGTTGTGGTGGTGTGTATGTACCGGTAGGATGAGGGATTCATCCGTTCCCAAGGAGCGTCCACCTTGCTAGGGCGATCGACCTGGCAGGGTACCATGTCACAAGCCCTAGACCTTCCTCCTCCTCTTCGTAGAAAATTTCATGTTTTGCCGCTGATGTTCTTGCGCATCTGGGAGCCAGTGCTCCACTATTTGTTCTTTGCTGGAGTCATAATCCGGGCATGTCGCTTGGTGACTTAAGCGGGAGTGACATGTTAGACGATGGTTCTCGCTTGCCCCCAAAACGGGTTGGGCTGATGTAAAATTTCTTCGATGATTTGGTGGAAGGGTCGGAAGGAGTCTAAAATTGTATTCTGTCCATTCCGGTGTGATGAATAGATTCGTTTGGATAAAAAGGCCCTCCCGATCACTTTCGTGGTCTTCGATAAGGATCCATTCGTTGGTCCTGTGGTGTTGTGATTATTGCTGTTGTTGTTGTTGTTGCGTACCAAATCACAGATCCAGATTTTTTCACTTTTCTTGTCTTTCAACATCATACCCAGTCTCCTTAAAGATGTCGTCTTTCTGAGATTAAACGAGGTCTCTGACCAACCGTTCTATCATTTATCCGATAAAATCAAAAGGTCAGAAAACTGACTACAAAATTCAGTTAATAGTGAAAGTAGGATAAAATTGTGTCGAGTGGCAATACATAGGGTCTTTCACGTTTGGCAATCATCATCCTCGTAACCAAATTATCTCTTGACATTCTAAAATCAGAGAAATCATAATTTTGTATTAAAATCTGCCAATATAGCTATTAATGTCTTTTAGAACTGATTTATTATGTATGCTTATTAATTCTAACTGTAATAGTTATAAACAGCAGGATAATCTAGTGTGGGACTTTGGCGCTTAACTTCCCGCTCTTTCTTATTGTCGTTACCTTTTTATATCTCTGTTTTTTCTACAACTACTGCTGCATTAAATATTCAAATGAACTCTTTTCTCTTGTTCCTTCCTTGAAACGTTTTAACCAGTCTCAATGATTATTTGAATACTGTCTTTTACCCAGTGTGTAAATGATATCTTTGTATTCTACTTCCTTTTCCTTCGTACATCGAAACTTAGGAAATCTCTTCCTTCCTCTTTCTTTTATCATCAGCTTGATCTATCATTTAAATCCTCTGTCAATCGTTATTCTCTTTCTCTTATTTATTTCCCTAATCCATTTCTTTTCTTTTGTTTCCTCCTCCTATCTCCCTCTTTACTCTTGGCAAAGGTACATAACAGCTTGTGGCCTTGCCTGGAGTGAAAAAGACCAATTTTGAAATTTCATTGAATTTATGCCGAATGTAGGTGCCTAAAATCTTGTTTTCTCCACAATATCCATGATAAACAAGGGATATGTAATAATATTACTTACTTACTTACTTACTTCAGCCTGGAGGTTGTAAGTCAAACCTCCCGACCACTAAAATGTGGTTGTCGTAATCTTTGTCATCCACCATGGGGTGATTAGCCCTCATAGTTTTACCAGAGCTCCGTTGGCCATCCTTGATGTTGCCCATCCCTCACTGCGTGGAAGTGGAGTTGGATTTTGAGGGACATGTAATAATATACATTTGCTAATTGATGATTAAAGGTATTCGTGAATGAAAAATGTGTATCCATTCATTTAATTATGCCTTGATGCCATATGCATTCAGTTATTTAAAGAACACAGCATTGGATTTAGGGCTTAGTCTTTGATAATTTTGTTGTGTTTTAGCTTAAAACCTTTGTTTTCTGCTTTCTATGAACGTTGAGATTTAAAACATCACAAAAAATTTTAGTGTTTTTTCTACAAGTAATCTGTCACTCCACTTTAGTATGCTAAACTGATGCCAGAAAGCATAGCTAGAAAAATGGGTAGCCAAGCCTCCTTCGATGGATTTTCTTTCTTTTACTGCATCATGACCTTCTCTCTTACTATTCTAAATAAACAAATATGCACAAATGTGGTATTACCATTTCATATTATTATTTACCCATGCG
>RDPX01000269.1:863104-875470 GCA_003991215.1 Morbakka virulenta
TTTCCACTTTGACAAAACATTATTGATATGTATATATATGTATATATATATATATATATATATATATATATATATATATAGAGAGAGAGAGAGAGAGAGAGAGAGAGAGAGAGCACAGAGAGAGGGAGAGGAAGAGAGAGGTAACAACGACCCTTCTTTTTTCCAAAATGTAAAGGTATCACTCATTAAAAACCTATCCCCCGAAACGTCCTGTGATTTCTATATTTCCTTTTTGATCGACAGTGTTTATTGCCTCTTTATTTATCTCCAATTAATGAACCAACGTATTAGTGAAAACAAGATTAAAATTTCTCAATAGGAAACGTTTCCAAATTTGATTGTCCTCAACAAAGTTCAAAGGCTGTTGAAAAGTTACGAGCTGCAGAAAGGTGAGCATAGAAAAGGCAGGTAAATTAGTGTAAGACATTGCTGCCAGGTACCTCTTGCAAACCAATTTGAACCGATTGAGATTACAGTCACCAGAGAACCAAGAAGGAAGAGATTTTCAGGGTGTAACTGTGCAAAGTAACGAACCCATGGCGCGAGTAGAAATCCTACACTTGAGAAATTTGACCGAGAATGGGTGATTCTTCTTTAAAGGAAGAGTTACAGGATGGACATACTTTTAATAATGAAGAAAGCTTCTAGATGCATCGGGGATGGACGCAATTGTACAATTTGAACATGGTTAATACAATCCCAAGACGTGAAATGATTTCAACGGTTCTAGCAAGCTCAGAGCCTACTAGAGTGGAGAGTCGATATTGAATTAGGCCAAAAACATTCAAGATTTTTCAATCTTGTAACTGCAATGTACGGAACACGATCCTTTGTCCTCCTTTGATGGTTATCTAATAGACAGCGAAAGTTGCTATTTACATTTCCTACGAGCAGTGTGGAAACTATAGAATTCTTAACTAGTTAATAGGTAATATTAAAAAATGATAGATGTTTGTATATTCATGTGAGACAAGTATCCACTGTCATTTAAAGAAATGGACATTGCTTGCCTGTAACGATACGATGTTGTCCAGTTCTATTATATATATATATATATATATATATATATATATAATTGTTCCGGTCGGGAAAAATCTAATGCCGGAAAGTTGACAAACAATATAATCCTGGTCATCTAACATACCCAAAAAAGTCGTATTTGTTAATCTTTTTTCATATCTTATTCGATTTGTGAATCCTAAAGGCTTTTTTCTCATAACTACTAATTCTTATTTATTCCATTTTTGCAGTAAAACAACAAAGGTAACATTTGCCCAAGGGTACCGAGTTTGAATACTTTGACGTCTTGAAGCTAGCAAACTCAGGTAAGAACAATTTATTTATGAACCTAGTTTACAAGTGCTCATTTTGCGAATGTACTTAGTATCTGACTTTACCACCAAGGTACTGTTTAAAACAAAAGAAGTTATATCTTAAGTTTATTCCGGAATAGTGAATTTATTAAAGTTTCGCGGATGAAGTCCGCGAAACTTTAATGTCCGCGAAATTTGTTTATTTAGCGGACATAAACTTTCGCGGACAGCAAATTTTGAAATATTTCGCGTGTATAAACTTTCGCGGATCAGCAATAAATTAATAAATTTTAAGATTGGTTCTAATTGTTCCTCAAAAAAAACCCCATTATTTGTGGATTCTCATGAAAATAACTTAACGAATCTTTCAAAAGTATGGAAATAAACACAACAAAACATGTAAAGCAATAAAGCAATAAATCAGTTTCTGTAAATAAATATCAAGAATGTTAAACGTGTTTTTGTCCTGAAAGCGTCCAAGACCTAAAGTTCATGGCCATAAAAATTTGATATGACCTGTTTCGTAATTTTTCGTTGACATAAACTTTCCCGGATGACCTATTTGGAAATATTTCGCGGACACAAATTTTCGCGGGACAAACTTTCGCGGATTTTACCTTCTGAATCTTCCGAACAACTTTTGCTATTCGCCGAGCATCGTGTTAAACCAAACCTTTTTCCCCAGTGTGCTAGTCGTCATAAACGTCTATGTGTTTTCAGTGTATTTGATATTTTCCGTGTATTTTGTATTTTCCGTGTAATTTGTATTTTCCGTGTATTTGTATTTTCCATGTACTTTGTATTTTCCGTGTAATTTATATTTTCCCTGTATTTTGCATTTTTTGTGTATTTTGTATTTTGCTTGTAATTTCCGTTCAGTGAACGTAAGGTCAGGAAATGTGGCTACTTCTTAAACTACCAAACTAATTTACTTCATTTTTAATTTTTGTCAATTTTCATTGCGAGGATTAAATACGTTTCAACGTACTGGTATAATTCTAGAAAACGTACTACCAAAAAAGTTTTTTAACTTTTTAGAATCACACTGGAATGCTTCCTAAAAAGTAGCTTCCTGAAGAAAACTGTCAAGAAACAGCTTAAAAAACCAAATTCAAAAAAATTTGTGATTATCTTACAACCCAAAGTAATTTTTTCCAAACCTTTAAACTGTACCTAATTCTAAGTTGAACAGTCGCTCCAGACTTAAATTAAATGATATGTCGAAAACGAGTTCAAGTGTTAGGACGTGCGGATGGGGTATCTGCTTCAGGGAAATCGGACACAATACAAGTTTAACGATACGTCGAAACAGAGTTTTACTTTGACATGGTGCAGGCTAGCTGTTTTGAGAAATCTGACGTAATAGAAGTTAAACGAGGTATCGAAACCGAGTTTTAGTTTTAGGAAGTGCTGGGCATCTGCTTTGGTCTCATAATTCTAGCCAAGGCCCAGAAATAGCAAAAAAATATTTCAAAGGTCTGCAGACTTTCAGCAGAGCTTGTCATCCTACATGGATGATAAATATACTTGATTTGACTTACACGTCTTTTCAGTTGAAAAAATCTATTTTCATTAACGTGGCCGAAAGGTTCCTGCTCTCTTACCGATATCTAACTTTCCCAAGCGACATCTCACTTAACGGGTCACGCTGTTTACCGGAATTATGGGGGTATGGAATATAATATAGAGTCTTTTCCATATGAACTCCTAACAACTCTGATAACTTTTCCTATAGCTTTGTTCTCGCAGCTCTCTCTCTCTCTCTCTCTCTCTCTCTCTCTCTCGCTCTCTCTCTCGCGCTCTCTCTCTCTCTCTCTCTCTCTGTTGTGCTTCACGTCACTTATTCTAACTCTGCACTTCTCACATTGTTGACAGTGTGCAGGGCTCTCCCCACAGTCAGTGTTCTCCAGTAGTCTCTATCCCGAGCTACCTGTTCTGCTTCAAAAAAAGTGATCCCTAGATCTGCAAATCACGTGATATGATGTTGAACCAGGTGGTTTAGGTTCTGCCTGGTGGTTTTTTGACTGGTCGCAATAACTCTCTAAGGGAAAGTTTGGTTGATGTTTCTTCTGGCATACGTAATACATGGCCAAACCGTCTTAATCTCCTTCTCTTGATTTGGGTACTCGATTTATTTGTGTTTGTCAGTTCATAGAGGTCTTTCTTGCTGATGGTTTTGGGCCATTTTATGTTCTCGTAGGTAAGAAGTTATTTCATTGAACTCGAAAAGTTTGGGAGAGCTGGATAGAATTCATTTTGTTTGTGAATATTCAGTGACAATTTAAGACAGAGTGACTTTTTAAATAAAACAATAACGCTGCGTTGTCTTGGCATTCACATGTAAGACATACCCACGCCAATGTGTAACACAGTCTGGAAATATGTAGCTCTTCCCTTCTATTAGCAAAAAGATGTTAATAACAGCATTAGCGGGAAAGACTTTGTGCAGTAAAAATATAATACTTGGAGTCCGATTGTTTGAGGATCCAACCCAAGTTGAAATTTTTTAGTATCGTGCATCCAAGGTGAAATAGTTTCTTCCGGTTTTGTCATCAGAAGACTGAATAAAGTGGTGAAGAAAAGTGACTTCTTCTGGCAAGGTATAAAATGAGCGTGCTGAAGTTAATTGGAATGAATCTCCTAAGTATCAAACTTAATGCTCTGCATTAATTGTAACTGAAAGACCATACGATGACAAAAAGGGGCGTGTACCGAACGTATGGCAAATGTAACTCTTCAGCAATGCTAAATTAACTTAATTGTTGTGGATTAAGCATGAATGGTAACTCACTTTTCTTGAGAAATCTTTCAGTTTATAGGGAAAAAGAGTTCGTGTAAATCTAAGATTCTGTGAACAAGGTTCTAATCTTCTGACTGCCGACGTGCAAACAACATGTTTCTTCCGTATCTGTTAGATTCGGTTTCCTGTGATCTCCTTTTCCATCTGTGTGCTTTGAAATATTTTGAGATATTTATAAAAGGGGAGTTTTCTTGTGTTGATAGATTCATGAATTTACAACGGCCCAATTGCATGTGTCTTCCTGCGTTGAAAGAATTTAAAGGACAGTTTTTTTCTGTGGTGTACTTTTCAACCGTATACCGAAACAGTATAAACACATTAATCATCCTCACGACAATTCCGTGGTTTAAAGGTTTATGAGAATAGACACTTTATTATTTTAGTTGGATTTTGTTCCTTAATTACATCAATACAAAACAAAGAAATCACAACATACATAATTCATTAATTCTTAACATTAAGATAGTGTTTTCAACAGTTTTAACGTCATTTTCCCCCAGCAATTTGGGCTCAGGCGGTGCCCTTCTGAGGGGCTTTGTTTTAGCAGTGAGGAATGTCTTGGACGAATGCCCTTCCTCACGCCAACCAACGGCTTCTTTTGTGAAGTTCCAAATCTTCCTCACCTCTTGGGGAATCGTTAGTGCGACTGCACTAACCATTTAGCCACGGCTCCTCAACATACAATCTAGTTCGAAATAATACCGATCGTAGTAGGCTCACTTTTCGCCCCTTTGGCTAAAATTGTGTGTAGAGCTTTCGTCTCTTCTTGGTCGGGTCTTCAGTTACAGGGTTCAATCATGCAGGACAGGTGGTCTTGAGATGCGTGAACACTGTCTCTAGATCAACTCAAGAGGAAGGATCTTCCCACGGAAGATCCTGCAGGGCGGCGATCCGTATGTCTTGCGTTTTATGGTGCCTTGCGTACTTTTTGCACCCCTTTTTCTTGATCTGTTGCCTCCTTTTGGATCTTTCATGGACGGAATCTGTGAAAGACAAAAATGGACCTACTCTTTACTGGGCGTACCATCAATGAAAGACCCACTAGGTTCACAGGAATACGTCCTAAAGAAACTAGTACTTCATAATAAGCAGCTTGGATTCAACAAAACTAAAATAGTACACCACATGGGAAGAATCCAAGTTATTCTTTCAGTTGGAACTATAAACATTTATAAAACGCGTTTAAATTTTAGCGATAATGAAAAACTTCTTTGGCATTGAGTTGACACTTTAAGCCTCGAATTGTTTTTATATCGACAAAATCGTGTTCGAACTTTTTTCTTCTTTTTCTTCTATTGTTATTGTTATTATTATTATCATCATTTTTATTATTATTATTATTGTTAGCATTATTATTCTTGGGCGGTTACAAACCATCTAGTGATGGATGGGTGAAAAACCCGCATTTAGCAACAAGCCAGGCAAGTTGAATATAGGCACATGTACTGTAGCCATAAGAGTGAAATAAATAGAAAACCAAATAAAAAATGGCAACATCACTTCAACCTTGCACGTGCCGCCCCACAACCAGTGAGGAGAGGCACATTGCTCAAGGGGTTGTTGTTATATGACAACAAGTCATGACTACAGCACTGCTAGTCTGATAGCTAACAATACATGGAAAGATATCTTAGTAGAAGTACCAAGTCTGGTGTTACAGCATTGAATTCAGAGTGGATATTTGTTATTGCACTGTTTGGTGACAAAAACAACAATGAATAGGCACAAAAAAACATGTTGTAATGCATGCCAAAGGGCATTTATTATCATCATTATTATTATCATTCTGATTCGCACAGTATGGATGTTAACCTTCGGTATTGTTATCTTCAGCATCAGGCCCGTTTCATTATTCTTGAAACACTGAGGGTATTTTAGATACTGAAAACTTTTCGCAATATGTGTGCAGTTCCCAGTAAGGCAGACTTTTGGAGAGTACCAATATCATGCTCTATGCTCAGTTGTTCCAGAAATCCTTTCAATCTGGGTGGAATACTACACAGAGCTCCAATTAAGATTGGGATGACAGTTGCTTTAACATTCCACATACGTTGGATTTCAATGTTCACGCTAAAGTAGCTCAGGATCTTTTTGCATTCTTTTTGTATCACCTTGTGGTCACCTGAACAAGCAACATTAACATCAATAATCAGACGTTCTCGGGAAGCTTTCATGAGGACCGTGATGTCTGGTTTATTATGTTCAAGTCGAATGTCGGTCTGTATTTTGAAACCCCACAGAATCTTTAACTTATCAGTCTCAATGATTGCTTCCGGTACCTGGCGTCCTCTCTTTATTTTTCCCTCTGGTGTCCATGTTAAGGCTACTCTGCAGCTATCAATTTGTGGCTTTCTAAGAGTATGCCCAATCCATCTCCTACTCCTGCAGACGACCTCGCACGAAAATACCGAATCCTTTCATGGTAGATAGACCCTATCTGCAAGTACCTGAAGCCTCTTTAGTCCAGCTCGCGCAAACAATTTCCCGACAGTGCTAAGTAGAGAGATCCCACGATAGTTGTTACCGTCACTCCTGTCATCTTTATCATTACATTTATCATAGCACTGCATTGTCATTAGATTTTAGATGTTTGTTGTTGATGTAATCAGCGTTATAAAGCGGTGGTCTGCGATGATGCAATTATTGCGTGTAAATGTTTCCGAAACTGTTCTAAAAGAGAACGTTTTGTCTTATTTACATACATTGTCTCACATTTGGTGCAGAACGTAGCCTTGACCCGTTATGATAAATAGTGTGTTTATGTACCTTTAGACGGAAACAGAGAAGGAATCATGAGGCATCATACATGAATTAAGATGACAGTGGATAATCTGTGTCAATTAGCAAAATATTGTATTTAAAATTTAAAAACTATCCAATATTTTCCGAAAAACCACGAAATTTGTTTTAGATGAAAGGTGATTGAGATTTGAGACAGAAATGGTGTCGTGGCTTATTGCATTCTTGTCCCGTGCGTCTTCGACCATCGTTAGTCAGATTTGTTTGTAAGAGCTTTGAAACTCTCAAGTGAATACAGTATTAGAAAAGGTTTTTCATTTATATCATATTATTTCATCCTTTTTCCAAAGTTACAAAAATGAAACAACCGACTTGAGACCTATTAAGCTTTTTTATGTAGTCCCTTGAAAGTTTAAGCAAAGCACACGTGCTTGATTAGGGTGCAGATTAACTTTGCTAGCCTCTCAAATCGAATGAAGTTGACAGGTCTATCAGGATAAAGAATTAAACCTTACTTTTTCATATAATGTTATCGATAATGTCATATCGTCTCAAAGCTGTTGGTGCCTCTGGCGACATCGTGTACTCAAACTGACAAGTGCTTTTGTCACTTTACATCAATATTCTTCAGATTACAACGGTAAGAAAATCGAATTAAGCGTTTGATTGCTCTGTTCTCTTGTTCGAAATACCATCATATCAAAAAAACAGCTTGAAGTGTTTTACATTATCACGAAGGTATGAAACCACGAATGATCCATTCATAGAAAGTTTTGTAGATAAAATTTCTTTTCATTCAAGATGTGGAGAGCTCAGACAACACAAATGTTATTATCCCTGTCTCGAATTGCACTAGATGGTAATACAGCTATCTTTTTGTCTACGAATTTTGTAGCATCTTTAACTAAAAATACTGGTAGACTTGTATACTTGCATATCATACATATAAATATATATATATGATCATATGTATGTATATATATAGATGTATATATGTTTTTCTACCTAGTTCATAGTAAGAGCGTTGATACAAACGTAAAGTGTCAATCAAACAGGATATTGCACTTATTTGCCAACCCAGGCAGCAATTCATGTTGATTTTTTAATAAACTCTGAGTTGCTGAAGACGTGCAGTATATTGTTTGATATGTACATATAAATGAAGTGATATTGCATACTGTTCCATTTAATTCCTTTCTGCACCTATTTATTTAGGCTTACCATAAAACGATACCCAACTACTAAGCTTAGGCATCATAATTGTTTTGAAAGCTAAGCTAAACTATTAAAATTTAATATAGCAGCCATTGTGGGAGCTAAAAAGTTCAGATATCACTTCATTTAAACCACAAGTGAGTCTGGACTGTGGATTAAATCTGTATCAAGCATTCCAATAGTATATTTTCAATACAAACGAGATAACGTACTTGGTGAACTATTTTGATTAACCATTCGTCTCGGTATTTTTGTCTGTCTCTGTTTTGAAATTACTTTGGCTAACAACTGTTGCTCGATAATACGGTTATCACAGTCTTTCTTTAGTATTTAGCAACGTTTCATGATCGAGAACACAGACCAGTTTGTTGACCTGAACTTAATTAAGACGGAGTGATCATGAAAGAATACGAGGTCAAATGGACTGATAGTAACCTTAGATATTAAAAGCGGTAAAACCAGTGTCCGAAGGAGATCATTCTTATTTTAAGTGATTAAAGGGGGGAAAAAGAAGATAAGGAAATTTTGCAGCAAGTATCGTTCGATCCTCGTTACACACCTTTTCGAACAAGATGGTGTTTGTAGTGCTTAACACCTTTGACAACGATCATGCTGGTCGAAACATCGTGTATCGTTACCTCTTCCAGAAAAGATAGAGATTTACCCTTGGAAATAATTCGTATCTTTCTTTTTCTTAGGCTCCTTAAAAAAATTTAGATTTTTATCTTCGAATTTTTTTATGAGATGGAAGTCTGAAAGAATGACTTTTTTTATGGACGAGAATTAAACGTGTATTTTTCTTAATGCTTAAAAACCATAAAAGACGCAAGACCACTTTGTGAAAATTTTTAAAAGAAGGACAGAAAAATAAAAAATAGCTGAGACTTTACATAACTATTGATCTGAAAGATCAAAAAGGAGAACGAGGAAATATTGGTTTATGAAGAGAGACCTTTTACTGTGTCCGTATCTCAAAAAAATCTTTGCTGAGCATTCTTTAGGGTGAGCCTTATTCTATAGAGGCGTATATTAAACTCAAAGTTTAACATATTCCAGGCAGGAGTTTCAAATTCAATACAGACTACAATAGTGCAGCCAAACAAAGTCAAAACGTAAAATTTCTTGGTATCTCGAAATGAAAGGATGCCAATAACAGAAACATAGATGTTTATTTATTTGTGTTGTGTCTTACAGTAAGTCTAAGATAATAGTGATTATTATTATTATTACTATTGTTGATATAAATATTATAACTACCTACATACTACGTAAAAGCTGACCATGGAGAAACCTTGACCAATTATCATTTTAATAATTTTTTTAATAAGAAATTTTAATTTTGTAACATAGGCAAACCAATGCAAACTATCTTGATTAGTGAGGTTTGTAATTGTATTTGTTTGGATGAGAAGTAGATTTCCATTTAATAATGGAAATTATTATTATTAGTAGTAGTAGTAGTAATAGTAGTAGTACTAGTACTAGTAATAGTAGTAATAGTAGTAGTACTAGTACTAGTATTAGTAGTAACAGTAGTAGTTAGTAATAGTAGTAGTAGTAGTAGTAGTAGTAGTAGTAGTAACATCTCATCTTACTATTACCCTAGTAATAGTAATGGAAGTAGTAGTAGTAGTAGTAATAATAATAATAGTAGTAGTAGTAGTAGTAGTAGTAGTAGTAGTAGTAGTAGTAAAATCTCATTTTACTATTACTCCAGTTATAGTAATGGAAGTAGTAGAAGTAGTAATAGTAATGGAAGTAGTAGTAGTAGTAATAGTACTAGAAGTAGTAGTAGTAGTAGTAACAGTAGTAGTAGCAATAGTAGTAGTTGTAGTAGTAGTTGTAGTAGTAGTAGTATTGTAGCATTTTGATAACAGAATCGTTATTTTACGCATTTCTGAGATATTACAGCTTTATGAATATTCTCTGAATAAAAATTACGATAATAATAATCTTTGTGGGCTCGTATTGCTCCGCCACTCAATAATAATAATGTTCCTACACCTTCACATTAATCAAGCACCGATGATGATGATGTTGATAATAATAATTACGATAATGTATGTATGGGTTCTTGCGATCAAATAAGGGTTTTTTTGTGCATTGAATACCCTTCTGGTCTTCAAAAGGTAAAACAAGAATCTTATTTTAAAATGTTGTTCCAGCAAGTTATTGAAATTATTCTTTGTAAGAATTCAATAATAGATCACCAAATAGAAACTGAGTCCAATAAACTGAAAAGAACAGCCTAAGAAATAATCTTTTTGTTCCGCTTTTGTTTTGTTGTAACCCACTTGTTTTCGGGACATCGTGTATAGTGTTGGAGTCCTCCAAATATGACTCTGCTAAAGTTTTTATGACTGTTGAAGAAAGAGACTCCTGTCGAAGATCAACTTTGAAGTAATAACAACATATTCTTTCCTTCATTCGACCGACTAGCCTCCAGCAATCTGTTATTGCTATGGCTGTGTAACATTGCCACCTACTTCTTACAAGCCACAGTTATTAAAATTTGCAAAAGCCTGAATGGATGACCGGAAGGGTTGCGTACTTAATGACAAACCAAAGAGAGNATAGTAGTAGTAGTAGTAGTAGTAGTAGTAGTAGTAGTAGTAGTAAAATCTCATTTTACTATTACTCCAGTTATAGTAATGGAAGTAGTAGAAGTAGTAATAGTAATGGAAGTAGTAGTAGTAGTAATAGTACTAGAAGTAGTAGTAGTAGTAGTAACAGTAGTAGTAGCAATAGTAGTAGTTGTAGTAGTAGTTGTAGTAGTAGTAGTATTGTAGCATTTTGATAACAGAATCGTTATTTTACGCATTTCTGAGATATTACAGCTTTATGAATATTCTCTGAATAAAAATTACGATAATAATAATCTTTGTGGGCTCGTATTGCTCCGCCACTCAATAATAATAATGTTCCTACACCTTCACATTAATCAAGCACCGATGATGATGATGTTGATAATAATAATTACGATAATGTATGTATGGGTTCTTGCGATCAAATAAGGGTTTTTTTGTGCATTGAATACCCTTCTGGTCTTCAAAAGGTAAAACAAGAATCTTATTTTAAAATGTTGTTCCAGCAAGTTATTGAAATTATTCTTTGTAAGAATTCAATAATAGATCACCAAATAGAAACTGAGTCCAATAAACTGAAAAGAACAGCCTAAGAAATAATCTTTTTGTTCCGCTTTTGTTTTGTTGTAACCCACTTGTTTTCGGGACATCGTGTATAGTGTTGGAGTCCTCCAAATATGACTCTGCTAAAGTTTTTATGACTGTTGAAGAAAGAGACTCCTGTCGAAGATCAACTTTGAAGTAATAACAACATATTCTTTCCTTCATTCGACCGACTAGCCTCCAGCAATCTGTTATTGCTATGGCTGTGTAACATTGCCACCTACTTCTTACAAGCCACAGTTATTAAAATTTGCAAAAGCCTGAATGGATGACCGGAAGGGTTGCGTACTTAATGACAAACCAAAGAGAGCCTCTGGGTCAATATACAGATAGTATCTATTGTCTTCAGGCTGAGGTAAAGGGTTTTTGTTCTAGAATTAAGGCTTGGCTGCTACCTGAGGCCTGGAGGATTGTAAACAAACTTATTAACGAAACTAAGTCTGTTTAATACGACTTCAAGTATTTTTGTTTTTCACTTTTGTTTACCAACAATTTTACAGCTACAACTTTCCCATCATTTAGAAAAACCACAAGAAAACGTTTCATGGAGGCAACGTAGCTGAACACACATTGTTGTCATTGACTTTCACATACGCATATATATGTATATATATATATATATATGTATATATATATTTATGCATGTAGGTGTATTGTAAAAAAATTACGGAGATTCTAGTCCAAACCTATTTCGCTGGCACTCGGCAGTATCAAACGTCAGACTAGGAAAGCACAAATCAAGCCGGTTTTTATTGATACGACAAAGTAAACGAAGATCGATACATACCACCCCCGGCCCCCAGAAACACACACACTCACACATTTTGTGATTGGTTGAAGAAAGCAAATGGGATTAATTAAAACCAGGGACATTTTGACGTATGAAACTGTCGACCAAATACAATTTTTTGTTCATATTTAGAAGAATTTTTTTTACAACTTTCACCATCTCCTCTTTGTAAACAAAAAGAATTTAGATCTGTATGAATATGTAAATTTTAACAAACTTGTCCATCCACCACATCCACTAATTCTCTTTTTAACATCGATTTTTAATTTCAAATATCCATCACAAATTGAAATGGTGGCGTTTAAGAATCAGTGTTGGGGA
>RDPX01000269.1:875687-893347 GCA_003991215.1 Morbakka virulenta
CTTTCCGTTTACATATTTCAAATTTCGTATGAAAATTGGAATATTTATGCAATAAATGGATGGATGGATGGATGGACTTCTTGTGTGTGTGTAGGCTCATGAATGGAAGAAAACCACATACGTTATTGCCATTTCATGTCCCCCCTTCTCTGGTTTTTATATAAATGAGATTGAGCGAGAAGCAAAGGGAGACAAGACTCAGATCGTATGGGCATGTGATCAGAAGGGAAGAGAACTATATCGGGAGGAGAATGATAGACATGAATCTGCCAGGGGGGAGGAAGAGAGGAAGACCAAGGGAACGCAGCATGGATGTAACAAAAGAGGACATGAGGGGGATGGGAGTAAGAAGGGAAGATGCTGCTGACCGCAGCAAATGGAGGCGTATGATCCGCTGTAACGACCCCTAACAGGGAGCAGCCGAAAGATAAAGAATATATATATATGCTTGCTCCGGCAACATGGCCTGAGAGTTATGTCTCAGAAACTCTGTGCTGCACTGATGAACCCACAAAGGGCGAAACAGTACTGTCTGTAGCTTGAGTATATATATATATATATATATGTGTGTGTGTGTATGTTTGTGTGATGGGATATGTACGCAATTAATGCATAGGCTAAATATATGTGTAGGTTTATTAGTAGACGAAAGGCACAAAAGTTACTACCATTTCATTTTTCCCCTTCTCCCGCTTATATATATATATATATATATATATATATATATAGTAATAGAGTGTAACACTCAGAGCCAAAGATGGTATTGACTAAATTAATAACCATGAGGAAACGACACATACATAAACAACCAGTAGGACAAAATACGAAAGACAACACAACGAGTAACATACACACAAAAATGTGTGTGTATATATATATGTGTGTGTGTGTGTGTGTGTGTGTAATGAATCGTGCTCTTTTTCTCTCTGTAATACAAAGTCCTAGCCTTTCAAAACACCGTGTCTTGTATTTTCTGTTTCAAGGACCAAGAGATCCTAATCACTTATTTCCCTTACATTCTGATTTTTGTTAAAACTAACGAACAAATCCGGATTGCATAGTTGATTAAGTTATGAGAAGAAAAAGTGTTTATACTCCCTTTAACCAAAAGAGAAATATGCTTGACTTAGATACAAAAACATTAAAAATATGGAATGTGATTAAGACAAGATATTATAGGGATCATGCACTATTGCCTAATCTTTTGTGGAAATTTTTACCCAAAGCAGAATATTAACCAAACTAATTTGGTAATCGCACAGAACTTTTTACCGATAAATATTACTTAAGATATTAACTGCTAATTGGATTCTCTAATATCTTATATAAAGAATGCTATTTAATTAATAACAATAAACTCAATAGTCCAAGACAAAGTAGTACCGCTCCTTAAATAAGATCTTCAACCAATTGAATGTCAGGTAATTCCAAAATCGAACTATTGGTTCAGCAGCATGTCATAAAAGCAACGCCGATAATTATATATTGTTTTGATAGGAACATGTACTCTAGAATGAATTCAGTCTCTTTCTGATTCAGGATAAGATATTTTTCTTGGATGCTTTTTGTTCGGGGCGTACCGTTTGTTTCTGCACCCCTCACACGTCCCCTTCTTGGTCTCCTTTTTGCATTTAGTTAATCCAGCGTTTTTCTTCTATTTAGTCTCTCTAAATCTGTCTCTTTCTCGTCCTCTCTCTCTCGTCCTCTCTTCCTAATAAGATCTCTTATAGTCTATTCTGAACCTACGTTTCATGGTCCACTTAGGTTCTGCCATTCTAACTATGTACCCTAGCCTTCTTTACAATTTTGCTAAATAATATATTTTCACATCCCGGTTATAACAAGTCCCACTGATTTTTCACTTTGTCAATTCTCACATTATTATTTTAGTTTCTTTTTTTATTTGCCCTTTTTGTACGCTAATTCTGCAACCTTCATCAAATCGACTTGGAATCACCAGTCTTACTCTTTCTATCGTTGCTGTGATGGTAGGTGCTCTGATGAACCTGCGTCGTTCATTCTAACTCACTTGGTGTGTTCAAATCTTATACGCTACTCTCACCGTCTTCGTCGCAATCCCAATTTAACCTTTATGAGGTCTCTCCTGCACAAATGTTAAACTTTGTTATATGTAAGTGTTTTTCTCTCCCTTGAAACCTGAGCCTTTTTTAGTCCAAAATAAATCTGTTTCCTCCGTCTTCAATTTTTTTGTTGTACTCTTCGCCTCCTCCTTTCCCAACACAAGCCCTTTTATCACTACACGAAAATGGAGTATGCAAGTTTTAGGTTATTAATTCACTTCAAGGGATTCATAACGCTGTTTTCTTCTTTCACCTTAAGCATAGATGAAATTTGCTTCAGTGTTTAGGGCTACTTGTCATACTTGACTTTTTACTTTTTCTTGTTTGCCTTCACAATAAAATTTTGACTATTTCACTTTATTATAAATACTGTGAATAATAATATTGCTGCTGATAATTTCGTTGCAGTTGTTTTATGTATCATGGTTTTAAGGCTAGTCAGATATTTATGTTCTGCGGTAGCAGTAAACGAGAGGTTTCCTATTGCCAGAGTCTTCTTAACATGACGTGGTCTACAAGACTTTTTCTTGCAGCCCTAAGATCCCTAACAATGCATTTTTTGATTGTACGAGGGGTTTTTTCTTAGGTTCTGGTCAAATTCTCCCGGTCTTTCTTCGCAATTTTTCCTGTCGGTCGTAGAATTTAAAAAAAACAAGACTATGTCTTCACAAGTCTACAATTTGTCAATCTGTGTAATAGACACCTACTGGTAAAAGCCACAGGAAGAAGCCAACAAGAACCTTGAAAAGAAGAATTGTGTAGATCTTCTGCAAGAAGTCAGTTTTTAGATGATGCTAGGCAATCCAAGGCAGGGATAAAGGTAATTAATAAAGTCTTCATGGGCCCTTAAAAGGACGAAAAGCAGGACGGAAGATCCTAAACACAACAGGTTCATTAGTTTAAAGCCATGGCTGATACATCGAACTATTCATCAGAGCCTTAACTATGACCATGGGATCACTACCATTAGCAAAGACAAGTAAGATAAGAACTTTCTTTTAGGATAGTTCTCGCTTTTGGAGAAAATAATAAACCTTAAGACATAACAAAACAGAACCTAGCAGATCAAAATTTCGTCTCTTGGGCCTTCCTGTGTAATAAATAGAGGGTGTTACAAACGATGTACTGTGAAACTGAACCTGATGATCCTGCCGAAAAATTTAAGAAAGGACATCTCTTTTACGATTTTGTTTTAGATGAACTTCGATCTACGAATAGTGCAATTGTCCAGTGTTGACACTTAACATACTACTACAACAAAAACTACAATTGTTATGTCTAACTAGAATCCAAGCTCTAATGGATCAAAGCTTTTAATTGCCAAAAACATATATTTCAAATAAAGACAGTTAATACAGCTTGTACTGACAATAGGAATGCGCAAGTTTTCCAAATAATAGCACCGTACGTGCTTCACAAAACCTGCGTTCTGAGGATGACGCTCTGGGTTACCCAGCAACAGGCATTTTTAACAACTGTAGTACTGTAGTGATCGAAGTTCAGCACTAGAAACAACCTGTTAAGGAAATTCGCCAACAGCAAATGGAATACAGAGCCCCAAACACTATGCTCAACTGCACTTGCTCTATGCTTTTCCACCGCAGAATACGCCTGTCCATCATGGAGCAGGTCTGCTCACGCTAACAAATTAGACACGAAAGTAAATGAAACCTGTTGCCTCGTGACCGGATTCTAAAAAACCACACCAGTGCCATGTCTATATGCTTTAGCTGGCATTACAACCCCTGATATACAGCAAGGAACCATCAGTCAAAGTGAGAAAACTAAACTGTTTGAAGACAAGGAGCATCCGCTCCATCAGCACTAAGGCCCAAGAAGCACCCTAAGATCTAGTAACAGCTTTCTTGACAGTGCAACGCCTCTGGGAAGCAATAAGGTAGATCCTCATGATAACATTTGGCTGGATCAGTGCAACCAGCATAACGAGCATGGGCATGGTGGATTGACAGAAGCATCGTGCCAAATGATGGCTTCACGTGAACAATGGGGCCTCTCAAGAACAGATCGATGCCCATGTGGAGCCATAGAGACAATGGACCATTTGCTTACTTGCAGCACGGTACCAAACTGCACGCCTATCGACCTGGCAGAACCTACCGAAACAGCTCAAAATTGCGCTCCCCGCTGGAGAGACGATGTCTAATTCCAGAAGAAGAAGATTTGAGCACTTAGTTTGATGGTTTTCATTGATATCATCATCCTCAAATACGCTTTCCGTCGTTTGTCGACATTGCGCTAAAATCCAATATTTATAGGATNGGGCATGGTGGATTGACAGAAGCATCGTGCCAAATGATGGCTTCACGTGAACAATGGGGCCTCTCAAGAACAGATCGATGCCCATGTGGAGCCATAGAGACAATGGACCATTTGCTTACTTGCAGCACGGTACCAAACTGCACGCCTATCGACCTGGCAGAACCTACCGAAACAGCTCAAAATTGCGCTCCCCGCTGGAGAGACGATGTCTAATTCCAGAAGAAGAAGATTTGAGCACTTAGTTTGATGGTTTTCATTGATATCATCATCCTCAAATACGCTTTCCGTCGTTTGTCGACATTGCGCTAAAATCCAATATTTATAGGATTTTTATGCAGACATTCCTCCGAAGAGTTTTGGCGCGTCACCGACCAAATCCATTCATACTTACTGACAAGGAAAGAAAGTGTTCCTGCGGTTATCTTTAATCCTTGAATCATTGGTAGCGAGACCTAAATATTACTTTCATCTTATTGAAGGCCCCTTCCCTTAGTACAATACGTTTACAAATACGTTACACATTTACAATCTTCTGTCACTAAGCTGCCAAGACAGCTAAAACTTTGCACTTGTTCAATAGGGGCAATAAAAAAATAATTGAAAAAATGAACGAAAAGATTATCAACAAGAATAAGTAACCCTATTCACTGCACGGTAGTGCAGTGGTGAGTATTTTGGGATGTCACACTAGAGATCAGGGTTCGATACCCCGCTGGTGAGAACCTGGGAGCCGTGGCTTAATGGTTAGTGCAACTGCACAGTAATCAAGAGTTCCGGGTTCGATTCACCGAGCTGGCGAGGAGAATTTGGAACTTTACAAAGAAAAAAGCCATTGGTTGGCGTCAGGAAGGGCAAGTGGCAAAGAAATTCCTCACTACAAAAGCAAAGTCCCTCTGAAAGGAACTGTCTGAGCCCCAATTGCTGGGGGAAAATGACGTCAAAACTACAAAAAATTCCCTCAAGTGATCGTACTTCTTCATGCCCTGTTTGAATCCTCCAGTCAGCAGTCTTGTCACCATGGAGCTCCATTGCAACAATGCCCAACCAATGCAACAAAAACCAGTAATTCTTGCTAAGATTGAAATTTAATAAAAGATAATTTAAGTTGTATAACTTTCAACAATTTTATTTTCATCGTTTCATATCGTTAGATTACATAATTTTGTTACCAAAGAAAAGTTATGTCTAAACGGGTTTTTTTTATAATCAACTCGATTTTCCATTTAAGTCTCAAGTTGCGTAGAGGAAACCATAAGATTGTCCTTAAAGTTGCTTATAGTTGACAAGCAGTTATCTACCTTTTTCCTGTCATTTTGTTGTTTTTTTAAATAATGATTTAATGTCGCAAAGAATTTTATAATTAGAAAGAAAAGTAGCTTTTGTTCCGAAATCTCAGCCTCAGAATTATGAAGGGGATGCTTAGTTTCTTGCCCAGGTATCAGCCTCATCCGTTAGCCACTTCGTTGCCTACAAAAACACCCGTATATTATTCCGCTTAGAGAGAGAACTTGAATAGATCCGGAGGATACGTACTAAAAACTTGTACAGTGTAGTGTAATATACAAAACCAAAATGCTGGGGAGATTAAAAGAATCGCTCATTAACACCAATGGAAACGAACCTTTAGGGAGTTCACGTATCTTCCACAGCTCTTTACAACCTAGTAAATTCCCAGCCTTTCGGGGGTGAGGAAGGGGGGATTAATGTCATTTCCCCCTTGTAACTAGAGTGGTGACCTTCACAGGAGCTTTGTTTTGACAGTGAGGAATTTCTTGGCCGGATGCCATTCCTGAAGTCAACCAATGCCTTTTTCTTTTGTGATTTCTAAAGTCGCCCACTCGGGGAATCGAACCCGGAATTTTTGGTTAAGGTGCAGTTGCACTAACCATTGAGCCACGGTTCCTCTAGTAAATTCCCAGCTTCACAGACCACAAACATTATACGGTACAAGCCACAATGAGCTTGGCAAACTACCTTGAAATCCGATCAACTTGAGAACCAGATAATTTTTGTAATCATCTTTTTTTCGCTTTGCATATCATGTCCCAACGTTTCGTCCCAAACGAGGGAACTATATCAAACGTCGAGAGATGTTGGAAATGGTGCTTCCGTGGTATGATTTAAGATGGATGTAAGAGAGTGAATGCCGACGAGGAAGTCAGAGATCAGGGCAGGGACTACCGCTTTGTACTTTTAAACAATGGCATCAATCAGACATTTAATAACATCAAGTCAAATAGTTCATTTGTGCGCAATATCTTCGCCATTACAAAGAAATAAATGTTTGTAATCCTACGATCCTTCAATCAAGATTGCAAAACTGTTTGAAGTTAATGAAAAACAGGCAAAGAGGGTCACTTAGTATAAAATTGAATGTAATAAGCAGGTTCTGAGAAGCTCTAACCCGACTCCATAATGACAACGTCAAAGCAAAGTGGAACACTCAGACACACTGACAGACGGAATAATCTAGTTTACCAAAGTAAGTTAAAACGAAATATTTTTATGAATATTTTAATACATAGAATTTTGTCCTGTATATTCTACTAAGGTATAGTACATTATAATACACTATAATGTTCTTCCGTCTTCAGTATGTACCTTTCGCTGCCAAAAGTAAGAACGGAATACGGAAGGCAATGCTTTTTCTTCACAGGTCCAAAGATTTTTAAACGATTTACAGGTTGAAGAGATGACACATTTTTCAAATTTTAAAACATTTGTAAAGCATTTTTACGCTTTATTTGGATTAGTGTCCCTTTTCTTCAGACATTTTTAAAAGTACGGTAACTGTAATGGAATGCATTATTATTTCCCAATATACACATTGTATAGACAGTGTAGACCATTTATTTATATATATATATATATACCTTTTATTTTGTCATTATTATACAAGTAGATATTTCAAATATCCTTTTCTTGTATATTTCCTACATCTTTTTCGTAATTTTTTTGTAAGGACTTATTGTCGACGCTCGTTATCTCGAACTCTCAAGGGACCAACGATAAGGTTCGAGATAGGGAATGTTTGCGATAAAGGATGCAAATCGTGTGAAAGTTCGAGAAAGTAAAAGTTTTGAAATTGAGTGAAAAAAATCAAAATCAGTTTATAAGGTCACGTCATTTATAAAACCCAAAGAGATTTTTCTGGACATCAAAGAAGGAAAGGGAAGTTGAGTCGAAGCATTCACATTTATTCAAGTCGTAGTTAAATTAGATACATGGTAATTTTTTGACCTCCGGAGTAGAAATTTGACCGATTTCGCAAAAATTCGTATCCGCCAAATACAAAATTTCTAAGAAGCTTTAAAAATTCCCTACTTTTTTTTAAAAATACCACGATTTAGGGTTAAATTTCCGAAAATTAATTCCCGCCATCCATCTGAAGCTTCGAAGTCTGTCTCGCCTAACTGCTTAGCGTACTTCATCGCTTTTTCTTTAATGATCAACAGCTGAACTCAATTTATGCTCCTCAGCTATCCTTTGTTGGCAATGTACTGAGACAGGACAGCTTAAAAAAGCAATTCTTCTTCCTGGTATGGTTAATGCCAGCAGAGAGAGAGAGAGAGAGAGGCAGACCAATGACTCGACTGAGCGAACACATCAAGGACATGTGTGGATTAAATACATTTAATATAGCGAGAATTGCTGAAGATCGGGACACTTGGAGAACGCTGACGCAGAGGACCACGGCTTTCTTGAAAGTGGATTATTCTTTCTTGATGATGACGGGAAATAGAAATACTACATGGCGTAAAGAAGTAAAGCAGGAGAGGCAGACCAAAGACCCGACTGAGCTACCACATGAAAGACATGTGTGGATTAGACAGATTTGATATGGCAAGCAATGCCTAAAATCGAAACACTTAGAAAAGGCTGATGCAGAGGGCCACAGATCTTCTAAGCTTCTTAAAATTTATTCGTTCTTGATGATGACGGGAAAGGATAAAACAACATGGCGTAACGAAGTACAGGACAGTGCTATTTAGTATAGAATACCATAATGTAATACGATAGCCTATGGTATGCACTTTTTAACAAACACCCAGTTTATAAGAAAGTCAAGGTTTAAGAGACATGAAATTTTAAGAATAAAAAAATATATAGCTCGCCTCTATTCGGGTAATAAAAAATTTCCAGCTGCCATTAAACAATTCCAGAGCATTTGTAAACATGATGGTATTTCTTAATGGCACAGTAGCACTTTTACTGTAAATACTTTCATCATAGTGTGTAGATTTTATTCCGACAGGTACCAAATTGATATTGATAAAAATATTAAATGGAAATACTTTAGCAACATATTAAGCCTCAAAAGGAAATATATTTTGTTTTTGGTCAACATGAACTAGGATATGGACGTCGAATCTATTCTTGATCTTTCATATCTAATGTACTGTACCCAAATGGTACTTGTATTTGTGTTCTATTGTCTTAAGTTTTTTGGAACCTTCCGTTATTTTCAGTCGTACATGTTGTTATGCCTGTGGTTTTAGAAGTAAAATTTAAGTCCTATTCGTTACGTTTAATCTTGTGCTAAATTGTTTTATTTTCTAATTCAAATCGACTGTTTTTCGTTCTTCTATAATCTAATTCTTTCCGGTTTTTTATTTTGTTCAATTTTCTGTTAATACAAGTCCCTCGTTGATAACAGTAGCAATATATATATATATTAAATATTTTATACTGATGTAGAATAACCTGTTTAAATACCAGTAAATAATTATAATAATAATAATAATAATAATAATAATAATAATAGTTGTGCTTGCCCCGATAGGGCTGACACATCAAGCATCATATCTAGGTGTCGTGAACGTGGAACTCAGGTTCTGAAGGGCTGAGTACCGAGTTCGCACTTGTTACTTAGTCCTGAGGTCTTGGGTGAAGCCTCGTTACGGAGACCATTTTAAGCAGAATGGGTCACCTAAACTGGGAAATCTAAACAAGCCCGACCTGCAAGGTCATGTGCTNGCCTGTGGTTTTAGAAGTAAAATTTAAGTCCTATTCGTTACGTTTAATCTTGTGCTAAATTGTTTTATTTTCTAATTCAAATCGACTGTTTTTCGTTCTTCTATAATCTAATTCTTTCCGGTTTTTTATTTTGTTCAATTTTCTGTTAATACAAGTCCCTCGTTGATAACAGTAGCAATATATATATATATTAAATATTTTATACTGATGTAGAATAACCTGTTTAAATACCAGTAAATAATTATAATAATAATAATAGTTGTGCTTGCCCCGATAGGGCTGACACATCAAGCATCATATCTAGGTGTCGTGAACGTGGAACTCAGGTTCTGAAGGGCTGAGTACCGAGTTCGCACTTGTTACTTAGTCCTGAGGTCTTGGGTGAAGCCTCGTTACGGAGACCATTTTAAGCAGAATGGGTCACCTAAACTGGGAAATCTAAACAAGCCCGACCTGCAAGGTCATGTGCTGTTTCAATATACATCAATATCATACACACTTGGGAGTGATGCATGCTCCAAGCTTTCCCTTATCAAGCAGGGAGTCGGATGGGTTTTTTTGGGTTTCTACCCCTGAGTCCTTTGTGGGCTCGTGTTGCTCCGCCACTCAACAATAATAATACTGAGACTTAGCAGAATTCATTTTGTATACTTGTCAATTACGTGTAGTACAATCGATTAATTCCACAAGGACACAGACTAGCGCAGAGTGTATGTAAATTCCATTTTAAAGAAATGGGTAAGGGTTCACCATCAAATACTTGATAATTTAAAAAATAAATAAAAGCGGGTTGTTTTTGTTTTAGCGTCATTTTCCCCAGTAACTGGGTGGGGGGGGTGTGCCCTTCATAGGGACTTGGATTTGGCAGTGAGAAATTTCTTGGCGGGATGCTCTTCCTGACGCCAACCAATCGTTTTTTTGTTCCTGAAGTTCCAAAGTCGCCCGCTCGAGGAATCGAATCCGGAGCCACTTGGTTACGGTGCATTTGCACTCATTAATTATTAAGCCAGGGCTCGTCAAATAAAAACGTAAAAAATGAATATAATTAAATTAACATCTAAAACTGTAATTAAATAAATAAAATAAATAAAGTCGCTTACGTTTAATCAAATTTTAATCAAATTGCGCCATTAAAAAAGTGTGAAGTGTCGCATCAAATGATATACTCTTTTGGTATGATGCAGATCAGTGCAGAATGTATGTGATTTTAATAAGAATCCTGGCTAAGACTTCACCAGTAAAAGTTGCTTAAGTTTAGACAGACTACTTTTGACGAGGCTCCAACAGCGAAATGAATTAAATTTTTAAAAGTTGGCCATTTTCACAATGAATTATTTTCCTTTTTTTTACAGAAAGAGTAAAAAATGTAAGGAATAAAACAATCAGAAATGTAATATCCAATTATTGTCATGTATAGTTTTCACTATTACTTAAAAATAATACCTGGTATTCGGTGGACTTCGTACTCGGCCCAAAATTTAAAACGCTTCTCAGAGAAATCTGATTCACAAGTAATTATATCCTAACCACATTTTTATTTCTACAAGAGTATCTCTATAAAAAGTGACTTTTTAACCAAAATTTAGTGTAGTATGATAACATTATAACATTATTATTATAACATTGCATAATATTGTTTAGTTTGGAATATTATCGTGCAGATTTCCTGCTATGTGACGTAGTAGAATACAATATAGCGTGATAAGTCATAGCATTAATGTGCTAAATAGTTTGTATTTGGGATTATATTGTAAAATATCGTTAAAAGATATGGCATAGAATAGTACAAATGGCACAGAACAGCAGAGAACAGGATCATACAGCTGTGTGCCATTACTGGTAGGTTTATACCCCTTCTTCGTTTAAAAGGGTATTATTTTACTGTAGGTATAACCTACAGTTCTGCCCCTATATAGAATATATCAACTACGGTCAAGAGGCAACAATTTCATTATATTTTAAATGTAAGTTAAGCATGGCTCAGTATGGCTGTATGACTAGCAAGATTAAAACTGGGGGAATTGTATATTTGTTTTTCTCTGCTGCTGATAGACTTTTTTTTGCGTCCCTTTGGAATTTGTCGGGTGAGGAATCTTTGTTATATTTAAACAGATTTGTTTTCTTAATATCCACATACTTCTGCTTTCGTGCCAGGCTTATATTTCTGTAATCGTCTCTATCATTTCAACTTCTGAAGTTTATCAAATCAAAAGACAATGAAACAGATCTTCTGACCTAGCCTGTGCAATCACGAAACGAGATGATTTTTTTTCTGTGCGTCAAAGTGGATCATTGCACGAAGTCACAGGAAGAACCCGTGCCAACGTTGCGTGCTAAATTTTCGTTTCATGTTGCGTCTATCTCTAATAAGCTTCGGAAGGAAATCGGGTGTATGGAATTCCAATGGAACTCTCTTGATCAAGACAGAAGGGTCGCTTTTTATGTTATGGACAGTGAATAATTCAACTTTAGATATTGCCGTGTTAAGCTTGTGTTGTACAAGAGGATAATCCCGCATCTGTTAAGTTTATTTTATTCCTTAAGTGGCTCCGGGGTCTCGCATAGTACAGAATCACTTTCTTTATTTCAAATCCGACGATATCACATCATGGTTAATTAATGTTTAAACTGAAGTGTTTTAAAGGGTTTGCGTTTTTATCAGGAGTCTTTGAAAACGACTTAAAATTGTTTTCGTCCTAATCCAAGCACTTCATATCCCTTTTCTTAAGAAGCATAGTGTGACTGGTACGGAGTTCATCTGTAATAATTTTATATCGAGGCAAGAAAAAAGATGTATCAGTTTTAAGTATGAATCCTTTTCTTTCCAGGAAAGAAGTTAACAAAGCATTGTAGGGAATAACAAGAGGGTATAATCCACAAATGATGTCACTGAGTCAGTTAATCTTTGCTCTTTTGCTGGTATATTATAATCGTCTTAAGTATTCACCAGACTTTTTGCTCAGCAAAATTTGTACTGAAGCCAATTTGTTATGCCTCTTAAAATTGTCAAGCTTCACCAGCCAGTTTCTTACCAGGTGGTATTTTAATTAAAAAAATACGTTTTCTGAAAATACCAGTCGCAATTTTACATAAATATAAACAAATATATAAATATACAGATCCTCGTTATGTGTAGGGATTCCTACACTTAAACAAAAACGATCATACATATATACATAAGGTAAAACTATTTAGTGCAATCATAGTTCTTATTTTTCGTGTTTTACCTTATGTAAATTGCTTTTTTGATACAAGCACACAAAATTACACACACACACATGTATATATATTAACAAATGAATATGAAATGTCATCAGCAACAGCGCTTTACCACATTAAAACGTAGGAGCTATCATATGATCAGATAAACGAGTAAGAAAAACTATTCCGTACTCAGTTTCATGTCTTTCACAATCTTCAGCTGTATACAAAATTGTGAAAGACATAAAACTGTAAAGTACAGTAAAGTTAGAGTTTTTCTTACTCATATATATGATCATTTATATTTATATATATATATATATATATATATATATATATATATATATGATCATACCAGTATCGAAGTAATCATTAGCTGACGAAGTGATCGATAATATAAGAATATTAGAGCTATCATATGGTGAACGACAAAAAGTTAACAAAACTTAGTTTAGAATTGTCAGTTTCGTGTTTTGTTGATTGTTTTGTCGTTCAGCATTTATATATATATATATATATATATATATATATTTCACTGTAAATACATGTAAGGTATTGAAGAAGAGGATTGGAGGTTATAGATCGGGACAAATGGAAGCCATAAGTCACGTGGAAACTGAATGTCAAGGAAATTCAAAACGGACTCCTACCATCTCCAGCCACTGAGTTAAAATGCCATTTATTGGGAGGTGTTTTTTTGTGACCCATTGTCTCTCTTTGATCGTAAATGACCTTTGGATTTCATCGAGAGGGCGCTTAAGTCCAGAACTGGCCGATACCTTGGCATCTCCTTTGACCTCAAGGGCGACTTGACATAAAGGTCCAAGGTACTTTATTGAAGACCTTTAAAATCCTTACAGCGCTACCCAAATGTACTGTCCTTTTCAACAAATGCATTTTGATCCTGGTAGCTGCGCCCCTACAAAGCGAGAAGACTCCAAATAGCTTTTTCTTGACAACAGAGTATCTCAGGATTGTGTCCTAGGTAACTACGCTCTTTTACGTCAAACAGATTTGTGACATCGCACTATCAGCTGACACTCTTGGGTAATTCATGCATTGTGCTGCAGAGAGGGTAAAGATATTAGTATCATGTGGACTAGGATGGAACACATTTAGGGTGTCCCTATTCTCTACCGTTTCGACAACACCATTGTACGACAAAGAGACAACGAACTGGAATCGGAAACACGATTTGCGACGCAGGTCAAACCTAGATGGAGACCTAGAACCACTTGCCAACGATGTTTTCAAATGTTGAAGGGATATCAAGAACACAATTCAGAACCAAAATCTCCTGGGTGTCACAGTTGCCGAAGCTTCACATGAAGCATGGCACATCGAGAAGAGAAAGGAAACAACACAGTAAGATAAGTCTTCTCCTTTACATAGCACGGCGCAAGAGGCTCAAAAGACAAGTGCTCTGAAACTAGTCAGAATCGACGATATTCAGTGGCCTTTGTACTCACGTAATCATTGTAGAAGCCCTTTTCGAAAACCAAAAACCCCGTTTAGAATAAGTGGTGTCGAAATGTACAATATAATTTTGCTTTAAGGAGGACAAGACTCTCTTATGAAAATTATACCAGACCAGGAAAAGGAGAAAAGTTTCATATCAAAAAACTTAATGCTGGCCAGACAAATAAATCAATGTTGCTTGAAAACTTTGATCAAATCTTATAGGAAGTTGCTATCTAGCCGTCAGACAGCTGGACATGTCAAATCCTATTCTACCGTCATTGACTGGAAACTCTATTGTTCCTAACCCTAACCCTAATGTTGTGGCTTGAAAAGAAACGCCTCAAGTGGCTTGAACTGATCGACTGATTAAATTTTACTTCGGCTAAAAGACGATAGAACAAGTTTAGCCGTCAGACCGCTAAATAGACACTTTGAATGTTAAAAGAGCGTGTTTTTATTTACACAGTGGTAAGACCACAGATAGATTCAAGGATAGACTCTCTCAAATCTGTTTTAAGTTACATATTGTAAAATTAAGTATCTAACTGGTCAACAAGATCCATATTTATAATGCGTAGGACAGAACAGTACGCTTGGGTATACCAAAAGGTCAATACGCAGAAATCTAGCTTGGAGAAAAGATAGATGGGTGGATAGATAGATAGATAGATAGATAATAGACAGATAGATAATAGATGGATAGATAGATAGATAGATAGATAAAAAGAAAGAAAGAAAATAGATAGATAGATGGTTAGATAGATAGATAGTTAGATAGATAGATAGATAGATAGTTAGATAGATAGATAGATAGATAGATAGATAGATAGATGGATAGATAGATAGACAGATAGATAGATAGATGGATAAATAGATCGATAGATAGATGGATTAATAGGTCTGCATGAGGTTGTCATACAGAAAATTATACCTTTCTTTCCAGACATTTTTTACATGTCTACAGTATTAATCAGTTGGTGTGCCCATTTAATTCTGTGAAATTTAAGGAGACTTGTTAATGGAGTAGAGTGACTTAAGATTAGGTGGAATCCTTTTGCCAGAAGTTTATTCACAATATTATGATTATTTGTTGAGTTTTTTATTAGCTGTCAGTAAGGGTAATGCTTAACGACAGGTAATAATGAAAAGCTGGTATTGAAAACAGACAGATTTAAATAGGAACTGTTTTGCAATCATGGCATATATTTTGTTACAGATGAATACAACCGAATTGACTCGATTAAATTCCCATGGTGTTTTGAAATGTTCAAGGATATCTGAGGGGAGTAGGTGGCATTCAGTTGAGAAAACTTTATCAGCGATTCTCATTCGCAATTTGTCTAGAAAATAGTGTCACTTTGATGAACCTGTTTAGCTCGCATTTACAGTGTGGAGCTTCTTGACTAAATTAAGATATAAAAATTACTATTATTGAAAATTAGTTCACTTCAGAACAAAAAGAGACAAAAAGTAATTTTAAACTCATCATTTGATTCGTTTGGTTACGACAATATTAAGTTAAATGAACAAAAAATAAACCTACTTTATATATATATATATATATATATGTTAGTATTAGAGTGTGACACTCGGAGCCAAAGATGGTATTGGCTAAATTAAAAACCATAAGGAAACGACACACACACACACATATATATGTATATATATACATATGTATACATAGATACATAGATACATATTTATTCATATAAGCATAGATACATATATACATACATATATACATATAGTATTTCACCAATATTTTTAACTACATTCACACAGCTTATGCACATACATTTTTGAAAGGACACATTGATTAAAGTATTTAACTGACTTTTATGCCTTCTTAAAATATTCATTATTAATAATAATGCTATCTAGGGGTTATTCTTGGGAAAGCTTAACTAGTTAGGATTTCATTTTAAAAAAAGAGAAAAACTTTAGGAAAGGCCAGAAAGAAAAGTATTTGCATGACGACTCATAACCATCCATGTTGAATTATGGAATAATTTGAAAAAGATATCGTCTTGAGCTAGTTAGACATATAGAAGAATAACACGAGTAATATTTTAGACTTTCATTCTTTTACTCCTGTATGAACTGTTAATGCTGAAATATGAGAGGGGGAAAGAGAGAGAGAGAGAGAGAGAGAGAGAGAGAGAGAGAGAGAGAGAGAGAGAGATCTGCCAAAACTTTTAATTTTATGGTATAAAAGGGTGTGGTTTTTCTATCGTCTACGCAAAGTTAGTGTCGTACCCAGGAGCATTTCTCGTAACGTACTGCAGTACGGAATAGTTTTAATCAGGAATAAACCTAGTGGGCATAAGCTCTTCCGTTTATCAACAAAAGTAATTCTTTCGATATACGTTCTTAATATTCTTATTTTCTATATCTAAAATAGTTAACACCTCTAACATATTTTTTAGGAAAAATACAAAAATCACATCCTGGGCACATTTGTTGAAAATCGCTCATATTTAATAAATATGAGCTGTGAATAAACTAAGTAGAGGGAACAGCTCTTCTCGGCCAAAGCAATGCTTTCACTTTTCTGCGTTTTAGAGACCCTCTATAGGAAAAAGGAGTTGGTAGGTTTTCTTAAATGGGAGACATAAAAACACCCATTATAACCCAGCTGTGAATCTTGTGAGGATATTGCCACAACGGCAAGTAATTGTTTATCACTTAACAAAATGATGTGGTCGGGAGGTAACCTTCCCAGATGTAGGTTCCCAAGACTCAGATTAAAAAACAATGGTTCGACCTAGCTAATATTAGACTTTGAAAACTGAGGTCTCGATCAGGTTGCAAGTAATTGCGCGAGTCTCATCTTTCTTAATAAAAGTTAAAAAAGGTTATCAGAGTTTATTTCTTGTGCACAATTAACAATGTCGGCTTGCACTGTGCCGGTTAAATACATTGACTTTGCATCTCATTATTCCAAACGTTTGTCATTTTAATCAGAACTTTTTATTCCTTAATTGAATAGCTGAGTAACAATGTTAAAACTTGGTCTGCTGGTCATAAATCGCAAGAAAGGTTAAGAAAATGTTCTCGAGACGAGGATTAAATTAGCAGATAAAGAGTGTGGAGATCTTCAATGTACAACAGTAGATCAATGAATTTTGGTAAACTTTATTGGATCGGAATTAGTAAAAGATTGTGAAACAAGATTTGTCTCCAAACTGCCCATTGCAACATGTTTTGGGATGAAAGACGGTCACAGTAAACAATACACAATAGAAAGCGCTTTACTTTCGGAATATGTTAAAATTAACGGAAGTTTTTCTGTATTTTTGCGGTCATGTAGGTCCTATGTTATGGAATGTAAATCAATTCGTACAAGCTAGTTCTTTGCGTGACCTGGTTCTAAATGTTAATCAATGTCTCTTTTAGGGTTAGTTCCAATATTTGTTTTTATGATCTATTGTAACTTCTTTTGATACTTAAATACGCAGTGGGGAAAGAGAGAGAGAGAGAGAGAGAGAGAGAGAGACAGACAGACAGACCGACAGAGAGACAGATAGAGTGAGAGAGAGAGGGAGAGACAGAGAGGGGGACAGACAGAGAGAGCAAGAGAGACAGAGAGCAAGAGGGAGGGAGAGACAGACAGACAGAGAGACAGCCAGCGAGAGAGACCGAGACAGCGACCGAGACAGC
>RDPX01000269.1:899996-921463 GCA_003991215.1 Morbakka virulenta
CTACTACTACTACTACTACTACTCCTACTACTACTACTACTACTTCTACTACTACTACTAGTATTACTATTATTATTACTTCTACTACTATTACTAATGCTACTATTACTACTACTACTACTACTATTACTACTACTACTACTACTATTATTAATATTAATATTATTATTATCATTGCTATTGCTGCTGCTATTTTCTGGTATTATTATTATTGTTATTGGCTCTATTTTTTACTATTACAGCTCTTACCATTACCGATGCTTTGGTACTACTACTACTACTACTACTACTACTACTTTTATTGCTACCACTACTACCACTAGTACTAATCCTACTCCAGCTACTATTCTACTATTACTGTTACTGCTACTACTACTGCCATTACTATTACTACTGCTATTACTAATATTGCTATTAATATCACTACTACTGCTGCCCATGCTATCTTTAGCGACAAATCTCTGTTAGAAAAAACTTTACGTTACGATTTCCCAAGTGTTTTGTTTTTCATATGAACACGTATAGAACCATAATTAAGATCATCGAAATTGAACTGTATACAAATAATTATTTTAAACCCAGACAGTACCTGATGGTCATCTTAACCATTGGTTTCAAAATGGTGTGTGGTGCTACGTTGGAGATGTTAAAAGGATGGCCTGGGAGTTGTAAGGGGGAGGGATGTTATATTTAAAGCTAATTTGATTTTTTTTATCTCATTACTACCTGTGAGTTAACCAGCCTTACTTATTATTATTATTATTATTATTATTATTATTATTATTAAATTAATGTTTATACAGGATGCAATACATATATACAAAATATACTTATAAACACATCAGTATTTTACACATTTTACATATACTGTAAAAACTGGTATCAATGTGGTCCTGTTTTGACACATTAGTAAACAAAAAGGGGAAAAGTAAAAACATAATGAGAATAGGAAGCTAAAAACTGCTTTAGGGCTGATCTAAGACTATTAGCATATAGTAAGACACTGAAAATGCTGAAAAACGAGCCTAAATTGAATAGCGGAAATTTAGGGGAACTAATCGCTAAAATCTAAAAATTCAAAGATGCTATTTGGAATCTTTTTTTTAAAATGATGCCTAATTTCGTAGTAATATTTTTATAATTTTCCTCTTTACGTATTTCTAACGGAAGATCATTGTAAAGTCGACAACCTTGGCAATAAAACGATTGACGACCTATTTCAAGTTTTAACTTAGGAAGTTTTGTTGAAAAGTTATTATTTCTTGTAACTCGAACGTGCGTGTTAACTTGAAAGTAGTTTTTGAACGGGCTACACAAGTTTCCAGTAATACATTTACGGACAGTGCTGCAGGCTTGTTTCTTCATTCTTCCATCTGTTGACGTCACTCGTTTTGGTGAATTTTTGCCATATAGCAGCTTAGATGCACGATAGTTGATACACATATGCACTTTAGGCAGACTTTGTTTATTTTTTTATTTATTAATCTATTTTTATAGCGAATATTTATAAAGGGTTATCAGTTCACAAATTGATTTTCTGTTATCAATGTGAGTCCTGTGAAAACTTATTATTTCCAATGTTTGTTGATAATTTGTTTCAAACCTCTGAAGTGAGGAAGTTAATAGATCTTTTTCATGCTCATTTTGCTTTTTAGTTTTTAATTTAGACGAGATGCCATTTGTTGTTGTTTTTATGCGGTGTTGTTTTAAATGGAAGATTGGTACAGACACTGGAATAAAACGAGCTCTTTTCCTTCATGTCTTGCTGTCATCAGTACTTTTGGCTCAATTTTCCTTTCATTTATTTCGACCCTATTTACGTTATATCTTTTCTCTATTCCTGTCCATTGCTTGACATTTCACACCCACTTAACTCTCGGTCTTCCCTGTACTCGCATTACACAATCCCTACTTCTTATAGCATCTTATAGCATCACCCTGCGCAGTACACAATCATCACCAATGTGCGGTATATACTGTTGATAAGTATGAGTTCATTAACGCAAAAGCATCGACCTTGTTACATCTACCTTTTCTACAATTCTCTCAAGATTGTCTCTTCTGTCATTCCGCAGTGAGTCATAGGTTCGTCTCGATTATTTTGTATCCTAGGAAGGCCCCAAAAACAAAAGGTGAGGTAAATCTGTTTAGGCTTTAATCCAACCTCACTGGGAGTCAGTAGCGGTTTTACTAGTGGTCAGTTATCCCCAGCTCAGAATCACCCCTCTCTAAACCTGAGCAAGCCATACCTTCCGGGCTAATGGCAGAACTTAATAAGAGTCTTTCAAATGGTCGTAAAAATGATCATGAGACACATAAGGAAATCGATGACCAAGAGAATGATACTGGCAAGGATACTAAACAAGAGGAAAAGGAATCATCGGGAGCAAAGGAAAGACCCAAAAGCCCATCCCCGGAACCCCAGCATAAGGAAAGAAAGCCAATTCCCAAGCCACGAATATCCCGTCACAAGGACGTGAGTTGAAATGCAGTTACATTTTGTTAAATTAGAATTAGCCGACTTCAGAAACAATGAAGCATGAATCTGCATGATTTGGTTCCGTGTCATGCAGATTTATCAGTGGTATTCGTATTTGGTAAAATCGTAGACTACTAAATGTGGACAGACGACTTAAACATGAGAAAAGGACCTCTTCTTACGTCCTGCTTATCTGTGTCATATTTAACAACAGAGTACTAAAGCGAACGATGATACTAATTCTGTACTACATATACTTTAAGCTAACAGAATGTCTGATGCCCTTTTTCCCAGGAAAATTATCGTACCAGGTAATTTTGGGTGGGGTTTGTGGAAGAGAGGTTACAAGCGATTGACAGTTACTTAGAGCTGTTTTGACTTTGTAGATATATCAGCAGGCCATAATACCAATCTTCTCAGAGTTGGGTAATTTTGAGTCATTATATGGAGAGTAATGGAAAAAGAAATACTTCCAAAGTTGATATCATTATCGTCAGTAGTTTCAGAGGTAGAGCTAATATCTTTTAAGAAATCAATCCCGTGGAATCTAAAAATAAAATTAAAAATTATCTTTGACAGACACAAACAATTCTAATCATAGGTAGAGAGTAAAAGTTGTACTGGAAAATCAGGATACACGTTAATGGAATTGCCCAGTTTATTTAAAAACATACTAAAATTTCCAATCCCTTATTTGAGTTGGTGTTTTGCCTTGTTCATGAAATACAATCATTGTAAATAGTTTTTACACTAGTTGTATTAATAAAGTGACATAACTTGTGGTTTAATTGAATTTCATATAAGGACTGAAATATGCTTTTCTGTTTGTAAATATGATTATCACTTTGTGAAGGGGATACAGTCTTTGACCACACATAAATGAATGTTGGTGATGTTTGTGGCTGAGGTTATTTGACTTTTTAATGAGTAACACAATGAAATTCTTTCAAGCCTGTGATTGTATGGTTCTATACATCTAACTTATGAATGACTCTTCAAATTGACCTATCTATCTATCTATCTATCTATCTATCTATCTATCTATCTATATATATATATATATATACATTGTATATGTATAAATTTTAGATATTTAATGAGAGAACGGACGATAGCTGAACATGAAGGAAAATCACTAGACTACAACTCTGTGTGCTATTTCTTCAGAAGAACTTATGATTTGAGAAAGTGAAAATCATTTAGAGAGATGTGTAAGCATTTGCGATACTTGTTAGTATTTAGAAGATCGATTCACCTATTTATCTTTCTCTTTCATGTTGAGTGACCCAGAATAACCAAAATTATAATTCTGCCTTGAATACAGCTTATGCCTTAACTGTTTTCGTGACCCATGGCTCTTTGTTTTTTGGCAATGGTTCGCTTAAGGTACAAGACACAGAGAGATTCTTAGTGTCATTTTGATGAAGTTGTATCTACGAGAAACATCTCGATTTTTCGTTTTGATACGTTAGTGATGATTTCCTTGACATATAATTGCTATTCTTAATCAAGTGTATAATGAACCTACCCTGTTTCCCAGTTGCCTGTTGTTACAATTAGTTGAATCAGATTTTAAATAAGATTAAGGTTATAAAAATAGAGTTGTGATGTGCTAAGTACAGTATAAGACGCAATAAGTCTGCTTTATTTTCTGTTTTGTTCCTTTATATATGGTCATCTATGACTTTTAATGTATTTAAACCCTCAAACAATAAGGCGATTCTGTGTATGCTGTACCCTTTCTGTTCAATGTGGCTTTCTTTGACCATTACTAAATTTAATTATTTCTTGAACTTGGGGTTTGCGTGAGTGAAAGGTACCGGTGGTGTTAGGTTCCCATGCCTGGTTGCTGTAGCCTATGACGTGTCTTGTATTTTTCTACAAGGCTTAAAATAATAGACAACCTTTCTATTCAAACTACATTTTAATACTGAGATGTCATACAGATATATAGATGTATTGCAACAGAGTTCATGTGTTTATAACTTGACATTTATTTATTAGCAAGAGAATCATTAATTCTTGCAGACTTAAAATCAATCATTAATCGCTGGCTGACCACAATAAAGGTTGAGATAAAGATAATTGGGAAGATTAGTGATGCACATTAAAGTTTGTCTCGACATAACAAATTAACCTAGATACCAGACAGTGTTTGTATCAAAACTTCATAGTGAGGTATCAAATTTCTGTTTAAATAATGAATATTCAAAGTTGTCAGATAGGAAATATGATCTTTTTTATTTGATGTGGTACGTTTTTAATGTTCTTTCTACCCATAAAGAAAGAAATATTCCCCTGACAGACGCCTATAAGTTTAATTTACATTAAATTGGCCACCCTATGACTAATATGTTGCTTAGTGTAAAGAATAGTCGACACTTGATGGATTCCTGGATGCCCACGTTGTAAATTTGGCAATTTAATTATCCCAAATCGGGCCATCTGACAAAGACGCCTGTAGTAGATGACCATTATGCCCGGAGAGAAGCAGTAGAGTAGATTTTTTAAGCAGTACTATTTGATATGCAGGGGTATAAGAGATTCTTCGTCCCAACTTGCGGAGGTAGTGGCGTGAAAATTTGTTACAGTACAGATAATTGGTTTTAAGACTTTCACCACATTTGAAATCCGACGATTTGAACCCCCGCTCCATATAATATGCATGTATGTATATATGTATGTATTTATGTATGCATGCATGCATGAATGTATGCACATATGTATATATGCATGTATGTATGTATGCATGTATGTGTGCATGTATGTAGCATGTATGTATCTATGTATATATGTATGTTTGTATCTATGTATATATGTATGTTTGTATATATGTGTGTATGCATGTATGTATAAATGTATCTATGTATATATGTATGTTTGTATGTATGTGTGTATGTATGTATGTATGTATGTATGTATGTATGTATGTATAGCTCAGAAAAAAACTTCAACTTGTTGCATTGTTAAATGTTTCAGTAATACGTGGTAAAAGTTGAAACAAGTTTTTTTCTGAGTAGCTGTACATAACTTAAACATTTCTATGCGATTGGAGCTTATGAATTTATGAGAATATATATAATCCAATTGATCATATTTAAACTACACTTATTCTCGTATATAATTGGATAGAAAGAGGCTGGGTTAAACCCCTCGAGCATTCTGGTGTGAAATNGAGAGAGGGTGTGTGTGTGTGTGTGTGTGTGAGAGAGAGAGAGAGAGAGAGAGAGAGAGAGAGAGAGAGAGAGTCCTACCATAACCATAAATTTAAAAAACTAAAATTTCCAAGTTTTAAATGGTTGATTTAAATTTGGGCACGGATAGATAGAGGGTTTTAACTAACAACAGTTTTTTAGTTTTGTTCATTTTTTAAATTAAATTCTCGACTTTATGGATTTAGTGGAAGCCCTTTAAATACGATATGTATCATGTCGTGAGCCTGAAATTTTCTGAGCTACATTTCCAGGGGTATTTCTCCCATCGTCAGGCCACTGAACTAATTAGGTATAGTATGATAGTGCGGAGATGCTTGGTGACAAGAATCGAGTTGTTTTGAGGGGTGAGGCCATACCTATCTCTTCTTTGTTGTGTTCCTTTTCTGTAATGCTGGAACCCATATTTGTGAAAGAGAGTAAGATATGCTTTTGATTTGATTGCTGTGCCGTATGGAATGCATGTTTTTCATATTTTTCTTGTGATATTTTTTTCCTTGTCCAGAATCTTTTTATTTTCCCAGTCAAAGGTATGCTCTTTTGTCCAGCGGTGCTCTTCCTTTTCATACGTCTTGGAGCCACTTTTTTGAACAGCTTTCTTGTGTTCATTTTCTCTTTGTCTCAAGAACCGCTTTGATTCTCCAATGTAGAAGGCAGAACAGTCTTTAAAGGGTAGTCTGTAAACGGTTTTGTAAACAGATACACAACGTCAACAACATTAGTGAGCAACTAGGACGAACTCTTCGACAACATAATATCAAGTGTTTTTTCACATCATCCACCCTTGGGACGATATTCTGAAACTCGAAGGATCCAGTTTGATTTAAGGAGAAAAACAATATAGTTTACAGGCTCTATTTTAAGGTCTGTCCTGCCCTCTACGTTTTGATTGGAGAATCAAAGCGTTCCTTGAATCAAAGGGAAAAAGAACACCAGAGAGCCATTTTGTTTCCAATAGATAGTAACGTTTGACTCTCACCGGATTGAGGATTTTTTTGTTCTGCGTTTATATCCATTTAAAAACGCTTAACTTTAGAACAATAAAGCAATTTTAACTCTGAAATAAGAAACCAATTACAGTTGAACCTCGATTATCCGAACACCGATTATCTGAACACCGATTATCCGAATTTCCGAATATCCGAACAAGATCTTCCAGTCCGGGTAGATATTTACGTAAACGTGTGTTCTAACGTAAATACGTGTACATGAATATCGAGTAAGGTGTCGTTTGTTTACGGATAATTAGTTATCCGAACAAATTGCTTCCTGCCCCTCTTGTTCGGATAATCGAGGTTCAACTGTAAAAACAAACAAACACTTGTTGTCTGAAAAGGAAAAAATGGGCGTCGCTACTCCTGAAATGTACCTCAGACTTCTCGCATTAAAAGTTAGAGATCAATAACTCAGATATTACTAAATTACAAGATAATTATTTTATAAAACATTTGACTCGTGGCTTAGTTCTGCTGAGGAATATTACGTGCTATTGTGAACCTCTTCCTTGTCTTGAGAATAACGCCTTGCGTCATGCAATCAATATTTTCACACAGAATCGATTTTTATCGTTTTGTGGACTTACTTTCTTCTCCAATATTCGTTGACATGATTTTGAGATCTTTTGAAATGTTTTTCTTTAGGGATTGTTCACATATAACGTAATCTGGGAGGTGGAAGTGGGAGGGGCTCATCAAAACTGATTATAATGGAGGGGGGCCAACAGGTTTGATGACATCAGGAAATGAAAAAATGATTGGTAGCGTGTTTTGTTTTCTGTTGCTCTTTTTGGTAATCGCTTTCATACATATAGAAAAACTGAATAAAAAAATTCAATCTACACTAAAATTCTTGACAGTTCTCTTGTTGTTTTGTCTTTGTTGTTGTTGTTAAATTGTAATTAATAAACTTGAATAGCGTTTGAATAGCCCAAGGGGTAGATCGTGGGGTAATTTTTCGGAGGGTTTACCAATAACTGTAAAATTGATTAGTGTGGTAAGTAGATGATGATGTAATTTTGATAGCGGTCACCAAATATTACGATTGATTACAAGGAGGAGGGGGAAGTATAAAATAAGCCGGAAGTTGATTAAGTAATATTTGAACGATCTCTTATACTGTGAACTCAAAATTGTTTAATATTAAGTCGCAGCTGAGTCCCTTAGTCGCGAAATTCTTCGACATTGCATTTGCAGTTGCATATTCATTTTTTGTTATTGATTTGAGGTTTGTTTTTGTTATTCATATGCAATAAATATTACAAAAACAAGATGGATTGGTAATAGGAATGTTTCCCGCAATATTTTTCTCGAATTTGAGGAAACATAATGTAATATATTGAACTATTAAAATTTTTTCCAAAAATAGACCACTACTGCTTACAAACTGTTTGTTTCGTTGAAATAATTTAGGTCACCTATGAACCACACTCTTTCCTTGCAATTTTTTCATTTTTAGTAAAAAATATAATTCTTCAGTGAGATCATTTCAGTGGTTTTCATCTATTGAATTCAACAATCCTTAGTTCCGGTAAGAAATGTATTAAAATGCAATGTGAACTCATTTTCCTGTAAACTACATTTCAATATTGTCATACCTGTTATTAAAGAAATAAATTATTTTTAAAAAAATGTTCTTCAGTGAGATCATTTCAGTGGTTTTCATCTATTGAATTCAACAATCCTTAGTTCCGGTAAGAAATGTACTAAAATGCAATGTGAACTCATTTTCCTGTAAACTACATTTCAATATTGTCATACCTGTTATTAAAGAAATAAATTATTTTTAAAAAAATGTTCTTCAGTGAGATCATTTCAGTGGTTTTCATCTATTGAATTCAACAATCCTTAGTTCCGGTAAGAAATGTATTAAAATGCAATGTGAACTCATTTTCCTGTAAACTACATTTCAATATTGTCATACCTGTTATTAAAGAAATAAATTATTTTTAAAAAAATGTTCTTCAGTGAGATCATTTCAGTGGTTTTCATCTATTGAATTCAACAATCCTTAGTTCCGGTAAGAAATGTATTAAAATGCAATGTGAACTCATTTTCCTGTAAACTACATTTCAATATTGTCATACCTGTTATTAAAGAAATAAATTATTTTTAAAAAAATGTTCTTCAGTGAGATCATTTCAGTGGTTTTCATCTATTGAATTCAACAATCCTTAGTTCCGGTAAGAAATGTATTAAAATGCAATGTGAACTCATTTTCCTGTAAACTACATTTCAATATTGTCATACCTGTTATTAAAGAAATAAATTATTTTTAAAAAAATGTTCTTCAGTGAGATCATTTCAGTGGTTTTCATCTATTGAATTCAACAATCCTTAGTTCCGGTAAGAAATGTATTAAAATGCAATGTGAACTCATTTTCCTGTAAACTACATTTCAATATTGTCATACCTGTTATTAAAGAAATAAATTATTTTTAAAAAAATGTTCTTCAGTGAGATCATTTCAGTGGTTTTCATCTATTGAATTCAACAATCCTTAGTTCCGGTAAGAAATGTATTAAAATGCAATGTGAACTCATTTTCCTGTAAACTACATTTCAATATTGTCATACCTGTTATTAAAGAAATAAATTATTTTTAAAAAAATGTTCTTCAGTGAGATCATTTCAGTGGTTTTCATCTATTGAATTCAACAATCCTTAGTTCCGGTAAGAAATGTATTAAAATGCAATGTGAACTCATTTTCCTGTAAACTACATTTCAATATTGTCATACCTGTTATTAAAGAAATAAATTATTTTTAAAAAAATGTTCTTCAGTGAGATCATTTCAGTGGTTTTCATCTATTGAATTCAACAATCCTTAGTTCCGGTAAGAAATGTATTAAAATGCAATGTGAACTCATTTTCCTGTAAACTACATTTCAATATTGTCATACCTGTTATTAAAGAAATAAATTATTTTTAAAAAAATGTTCTTCAGTGAGATCATTTCAGTGGTTTTCATCTATTGAATTCAACAATCCTTAGTTCCGGTAAGAAATGTATTAAAATGCAATGTGAACTCATTTTCCTGTAAACTACATTTCAATATTGTCATACCTGTTATTAAAGAAATAAATTATTTTTAAAAAAATGTTCTTCAGTGAGATCATTTCAGTGGTTTTCATCTATTGAATTCAACAATCCTTAGTTCCGGTAAGAAATGTATTAAAATGCAATGTGAACTCATTTTCCTGTAAACTACATTTCAATATTGTCATACCTGTTATTAAAGAAATAAATTATTTTTAAAAAAATGTTCTTCAGTGAGATCATTTCAGTGGTTTTCATCTATTGAATTCAACAATCCTTAGTTCCGGTAAGAAATGTATTAAAATGCAATGTGAACTCATTTTCCTGTAAACTACATTTCAATATTGTCATACCTGTTATTAAAGAAATAAATTATTTTTAAAAAAATGTTCTTCAGTGAGATCATTTCAGTGGTTTTCATCTATTGAATTCAACAATCCTTATTTCCTGTAAGAAATGTATTAAAATGCAATGTGAACTCATTTTCCTGGAAACTACATTTCAATATTGTCATATATATGTCATGAGATGATGTTCTTTATCTGCGATCTCAATTGTTCAATTTCTAGTTTTGCCTGTATAACATATCATTCTAGGGGTATTTTTTCAAAAATTTTATTTATTTTAATTTCTCATTGATGATGTTTATTTGTTCTTCTAGCGAGTATGAAATTCACAGAATGTCTAATGTACAGAGTACAGTAGTTTTGTCATTTAATAATGTGGTCGATTTGGCCTTGATCCTTTCAAACTTTTGACTCTTGCCTTAACTTCTCAAGGACTCAAAAAGTTTAAAATGATCAAAGCCAAATCGACCATATTATTTAATGACTAAACTATTGTGTTCTACTCATTAGACATAATGTATGGAAGAGAAGAGTTTGGACGATGCGGTGATAAGTGAGTGGCGTAGTATGCGAAACGAGAATGCCAGTAAAATTGAAGATAGAGATCTATTCATCAGTGCTACAACCAGTATTACTAAATGGTCTAGAAGTCGTACTTTTGAAAAGGGGAGAGGAGAGAATGTTAGAAGCAACGGAGATGAGAATGCTAAGGTGGCTAGCCAAAATTGCCTTGCACAAACACAGAATGAATCATGAGATAAGAAGATTTTTGAAGGTAAGAAAAATAACAGAGAAAGCAAGAGAAGCAAGGTTTAGATGCCAAGAACATGTAATGAGGAGAGAAAATGACAACATTTGAAGCCAGTATGGCAGGCACCAGTGGCAGGAAGGAGATGTAGAGGACGACAAAAGCTTAGACTGAGGGATATCATAGAACGGGAAAAGAAAGGAGTGGGGGCGAGAGAAGGAGAATGGGAAGACCGAGTCAAGTGGATAAAAAGGTGTCTAGCGGCCGACCTGGCAGACGTCGGATGAAGGCAGAAGAAGTTGAAGAATATTTAAACTTTTGAGTAACTATAATTAACGAAGCTATTCCAACATGTTTTCTGTGTTTATTGTCCATATCTCATCTTCATTTACTTCGTCATCCTCATTTGGATTCAAATTCAATTTTTTTGTCCTCAAATGGTTCTTCATCCTCGACGAAACCAGTTGGTTCTCCTAAATCGTATTGGCTATAATTACGATGGGTAAGCCAGCTTTATATATGCATCTGGCATGGTTATAACAAATTTCTTCATCTATAGTCTCTGTTCATATACACATCTATATAATATATATATATATATATATATTATATATTCATGTACATTTCTGTGTAATCTCTTGAATTTATAATCCAAACTAGTCAGTAGTTAAACCAGAGCATTGTACAAAAGGTACCACATGAAAAATACGGTTGTGTCTGCAACTAATATTTTCACGACATTTCGATCATCAGGCAACAGTGTCAGATGATCGAAATATCGTAAAACTGAAATTTAAAATTATAACTTGTATTTTAGATGTTTTATATTACACACACAGATACACACACACGGACATATATCTACATATATATATATATATATATATACATGAACATGCATAAACATACATAAATATGCATGAACATACATAAATACACACCTATATATACACACACACACACACACATATATATATATATATATATATATATATATGTATGATCAAACAAATTACAGTTAAAGATTAAATTGTTATGAGCAAAGTAGTCACGAAATTTTTTATTGATATTTTTATCATATCACCTGTAGTAACTATGCCACAATGCGTTAAGTGTTGAGGAGTCTGAATACTGCCACATATGCAGCATTTTCACGTGAGCCATTTTTATGCATGAAGCTTGTATGTCGATTGGAGCAACCGCAAATGCAACTGAACACAACCAACTTGTTCTTATTAAGGCCGACCCAAGTGGGAGTTGGCGTAGGAACCATTATCGGTTATGTAACCGGCAATGACAAGAGACAAGCGTTACAGCAAGAGACCCGGGGAAAAGTAATGATCTTGGTCAATAGGTAACGAATGCATTAAATGTGGTATTAAGCTCTCGAATCAAACGTTAACAAATGGAGACGTAGCTCGGGAGAAAATAATGATATCCACCCAACCAAGTTTACATGAGTTACATACTCGTTAAGTAACTCTGATATCTATATGTTGGATAGCTCTTGATGTAAAGTACTGTCCACCAGGCTTTAAATTGTCGGTGGGTTGTACAATACATAGCAATCACGCTTGACTTCTAGTGTACCAGTGTGATACTTGTCATTTCATCACATTATATTACCGGTGGTTCAAGTCAAGAATGACATTAGTTAAAGAATTGAGAAAGACGATTTACCTCTTGAATCAAAACTGTGAGGTTGAAAAATGGTTAAGAACACACTTAACAGCAATTTTTATTTTAATTAACATCCAGAATAAATAAGGCTATAAGTAAATAATACAATATCCTAGAAAGATATTTGATCTCAAGAATCAAATGTGAAAGCTATAGAGAAAATAAAGACTATTCCTTATTTACATTTCAAACCCCACTTCAGTGAAATGCCTAGTCATGGTTTGGCGTCACTGTGATGGAAGCAAAAAATCTGAAACAGTGGTTATTTACTTCTTGGTAAGTAAGCAAACAATAAAGTATTTATTCATAAAATATAACCATGAGAAAGAGGCCAATAAGTTTCAGGAGAGATTCATGAACAGGAATCACGAGTATTGTGTTACCTTTACAACGGAATGCCTCGAAGCAATGGCAATATAAAACGTGTTTTATTCACTGAGGACCACTAAATGACATAGAACAACTAATAATCTGTACATGAAAACGAAATGCTCACTCGGTGGCATCAATGTATATTGATAAAAAACTTTTCCCCAGTATGAGCACTTGATTAAGTAATGCGTTGAAAATATTGAATATCCGTTTACGGTTGGTCTCCATTGTTGCAATGATGCCTTAGGGAAATATAAAAAATTTTGCACCTTTTTTCCTTCGTAAGCCACTTGACGGATTTTTATTGTTAATATGTTTGTTTCTCTATTATTTACTTATCTTTTAAAAGGAAATGCTGCCCTTTTGATTATTACTATTAACAGCTTGATTGCACTTTAAAAACTGCAGCGCTATTCAGAGCGGTACACATCTAACACGTACCTACAAACCTGTGTTCCTATATATATGTTGATAACACTCATTAGAGGCAAAAGCTAAATAGGAAATCATACCATTTGAGTATCCAAAAAATTTGCAGATATTTTAATACACCTTCGGTTTACTACCGTTGTTTGAATAGTGCGCTATCAAAGGAACGAAAATTGGTGGAAAAGGGGAGAATGCTTTTATCCCAAGAAACTGACTCACCCTACCAGATATACCCTTTGAATTGAACTTCAAAGGGTATATCTGGTAGGAATTCAACTTCAGTTTCCTGTACACCTATGTTTTTCAATGTCGATCGATATTCACAAGGAAAAACCCCTGCTGTAGGAGGGCTCCAGGTGAAGAAACTTTGGTTTTCAAATGAACAACATAATATTAGCTGTTTAAGACCGTATCTGAGGAATGTATGGGCCAGAATGGAAAACAACAGTGTAAGGTATCCACAAAGTTTTTATTTTCCGATACTTCTATTTTCTATTTAGTATTGAAGTCGAAACTTCAAACAAAGTTTTTTTTACAAAAAAACATTTTTTGTTGTTGTTAGGTCAATGCCATGGGTATACCAGGCACCATTTATTTACAAAAAAGAAGACGATTCTGCTTCATAATCATGGCCAGAATAACAACATTTGATAAAGGATACACATGTGATTCTATTGAAACTGTAATAGTTTATTCAAAAATACTTTTAAGTTCTTAATTCTCATTTTTGACGTTGTCTAAAAGCAACTCATTTCAAAATCCTGTACGTTATATATTTGGCTCCCTTTATAGAAAACTAGAAACAGTGGTGTTATTTTAACAAGAGAATAAATTTCTTACCATTTCGTAGTAAAATATGTTGTGTTTAAACTAACCTTTTCTAGCAGTTGATCATTAACTTACAAACTGAGATGTTTCCTGTTTAAGCTTCAGCCACACTCCTACAAATACTGTACCTGTTTTTTCCTCTTTGATACTTTTGATCTCTTAGATGTTTCCAAAAGGTGACTGAGAGAAGGATAATACCAACAAATAAAAAACAATAAAAGAATCCAAAGAAACAAAAACCATGGAAGCCTAGTCTTTTCTTCTTCTTTCGTATGCGTTACACATCTGTTTCTATTAGCATCTTATGGAATTCATCTTCCAGCACAATGAGGTCGAAGTTTCTGTCTCATTGTGACATCGACGGCAGTAGGGTGAATCTGTTTGTCCTATCTTGTGTGGCATCTCCCTAGATTTTCCAGCTCCACTACGAAAACGGTCGAACCTGCAAAGCATGATGCGTGGGAAGGCTTTTCCGATCGGGTGGTGTGTTGCTATTGGAAGGAATCTTTGTAACCTGGGGCACTTCTCATAGGTAGTAAGAGCTCCGTCTCGGCGGAGCCGGTGAGATACCAGTCGGCGGGTCTTTTCCCGCAGCCTGGGTGCATCATCAACCGAGCTTGTCTACCCTCAGACAATTTTGAGTAGGAGCATACCTAGTCTTGTTGACTAAAACTTTTAAAGTAAATCATACAACTTAGTTACTTACTTACCTATTTCCATCGGATCTTTTGACGCATTGGGCAGCGACGAAGTTTTTCCAGCTTTCTTTTTCCTGTGTCCGCTTCTGGATGCTCCATCTTGTCCCATGTAGGGCACACATCTCTTTTTCGACTGTACGTCGCCAAGTTGTTTTAGGTCGGTCTCTCTTCCTTTTACTACCAGGAGCCCAATGGAATAAAATGCTTCCTTTCGGCTTTCACTCCTGATATTCATACTAGTCACTAAGGACTTTCGGTCTCCCTCACTCTAAATATTTGTAATACTCTTCGTCGCTGGCTTGTTTTCACGGTTCGGAGCAGGTAGCCAGAGCCCAACCCTCAACCTGGAGGACCAGGTTAACATGCTTAGTCTGGTCCTTTTCCCACGACTTGTCCTGGATGGTTAAACCTACCACCAAAAAAAGCCCCCTGTTGGTGTCGTGGGATCACAAGAACACGCAAATCACCCTGCCGCAACAAGGCGGATGTACCTTGGCGGCGCGAGTAAGGAGGGGGAACTTACAAAAAGCTAACAGAATTTTCTTCTTGCTGTCCATCTCCTGTGTTCCGATATATATGTTATGATCCTTTTACAGGAATTTCATTCCACCGCTGCTGTGTAATCCCTAACAAAGTCGGGTTTAAATCTAGCTCTTTTTCTTAAACTGTTTAACTTTGGAACACGGAAAAGTAAATGTAAAAAACCCGAATTTTACCAGTTATCTTTCCATCCTAAGCACTATTGAAAAAAGAAAATTACATATATATATATATATATATATATATAAACTTATCCTAATGACGCAGTAGCGTTAAAAAATTTTTATATATATAACGTTGATCAAACAAAAAAAACCTACATGATGTTTGTTACTTAAAGTTTCATGCTATTGCACTCTTTAGATTTATTTCACTGTGGTAATTTATCACAGTAATTTATGTCACTGGTAACTTTTTACAGTAATTTATTTCACCAACTGCGACTGTTCCCATACAGCATACACGTTAAGCTTATGGGTTCATCACAACTGTTTACATTGGGTTGTTTAGCTTTAAAAATTATCGCACAAACATAAATAAACTNATATATATATATATATATATATATATATATATATATATATATATATATATATAAACTTATCCTAATGACGCAGTAGCGTTAAAAAATTTTTATATATATAACGTTGATCAAACAAAAAAAAGCTACATGATGTTTGTTACTTAAAGTTTCATGCTATTGCACTCTTTAGATTTATTTCACTGTGGTAATTTATCACAGTAATTTATGTCACTGGTAACTTTTTACAGTAATTTATTTCACCAACTGCGACTGTTCCCATACAGCATACACGTTAAGCTTATGGGTTCATCACAACTGTTTACATTGGGTTGTTTAGCTTTAAAAATTATCGCACAAACATAAATAAACTTATAAACAACGTTTGGTGCTAAATATCAATTCTATGAACAACTTTTAGTGCTATCAAATCCATAAACACTTTTAGTGCTAACCATCAAAATTAAAAACAACTTTTGGTGCCAAATATAAATTCTCTGGACAATTTTTAGTGCTATCAAATCCATAAACACTTTTACTGCTAACCATCAAAATTATAAACAACTTTTGGTGCCAAATATCAAAATCATGAAAAACTTTTAGAGTTAACTATTAGAATCTTGAACAATTTCTAGTGCTATCAAAATCAAAAAAACTTTTAGTGCTACCTATCTAAATTATAAACAACTTTTGGTGCTAAATATCTAAATTATAAACACCTTTTGGTGCTAGTATCAATATTATGAACAATTTTTAGTATACCAGACTAATGAACAATTTCTTTTTTTTTTATCTTTTTCGTTTAACATGAGTGTCAATCCCAGAAATCTTTTTAATTTCGTTATCTTTATGGTAAGCGGAAAGTTGGCTGCAATGAATTAGTTTTTATTTTAGTGTTTAATTGTGTGTATATATATTCAGAAGTGCTATATGTATCTAGAACATCAATCTGTATCACTGTTCAAATTAAATCATGTTGGTCTCCGTTAATTAAACCAGAAAGAAAGAGGAAAAAATTAATAAAAGAGTGCCTCCTAACGTTCTAATTGCTGTATACATATTATATATATATAATATGTATAATATATATAGTATATATAATATAATATATATAATAAAATATGATATATATAATATAATATATATAATAAAATATGATATATATAATATAATACATATTATACCACTTATACGAAATAAAGTAGACAGGTTCCATTCAAATCAGAACCCTAGTTTTCAACTGTGTATTGGCAGACTAGAATGAATGTCGTTTTTTTATACTCCTCTGCATTATTTCAAACTGGAAACAAGAACTCTTGAGCATAAATCAATAGACCTTTCCATTGGAGTTTCTAATCCCCTGTTGGATATTCCTGCAATCCCATTCAACTGAAGCTTATACCTGTTATTCAAGCAGTGGAGACTAATGATTAGGTTTTGTAGAGATTTTAATTGACAAAAAGCGTTATCGATCTGCAGCTGGGTGTTTAGTTTTTACAGGAAGCACTTTCGGATAGACACAGGTACCCAGTAATCTTTGTATATTAAACAGCGTGTAATTACATTAGATTGCCTTTGTTTACATTTTTTTTAACAAGTTGATTACACAATGCTATTAAGGCCACATAAGAGAATCTTTTTTAGTAAAGTAATTCATAAGTTTTCGTCTACCAATATGTTATTTGTGCGTATTAATCGGAGTACGCCTCTTACGTGGATTTTGTTTTGAGTGACAATCAACTACAAGATGAGAGCCCATTTCAGCACGTACAGTGCTGTCCTACTTTCCGTACAAGTAAGTTTTCTCAGCCTTTTTCTTTACACTGTTGTGTGTTTGTCGCCACAAATAACTACCAGCTTTGTATTTTCTTGTCCGGTATGAAAGTAATGAAAAGAAAAAAAAGTATTACCTATTAAAAGGTAATCAGGCAAAAGCATGAAGGAATCGTTGAACAATTTACTGCCTCAGGCCGTTTTTAATTGCAGACTGAAGGAAATAGTGTAAACACATATATCATTAATAATATCTTTTTAATATGAGACCAAAGGAAATATATCATACACCTATCATTATCAATACAATACAGCGCTTTGTTAGCTTCACCATTCTGAAATATGGAAACGCTGAACTTCCATCTGAGTCCATGTATCATTGGATTGTTTGTGAAAATAGAATTGCATGTTTTTCTCTGGCTCAATTACAGATAAAACTTACTCAATCTAGTTCATGCTGACCTTTTTTCTCTCACAAGCGTTAATTCTACTGTTCTATGTGTCCTCTTTATTCAATGAACGTGTCATCCTTCGTTCACGTTTTGTAATGCTTCAGGGATGAAGGAAAAAGCTATTCTTTTTCATAACAAAATAAATTGACCTCGCTGTATATTAGTTTTTCTAGTTTGACATGTATCATCTTTCTTTATGATTTCACTGGATGCAGCCAAGGGCTTTAAAACTAACACCAAAGAGGCCAGAACCTTCCATGACTGAAAAGGACCACAGACACGAAATAGGACTTATTGCAAGTCTACATTTGTCCGCTTCCAGCAGCACGGCAAACCAAGATTTCCTCCCACTTTGGTGTCAAAATAACGGTTCGGATCCTCCCCAAAGTTCAGCTTTCGTTGATAACTGTATGAAAGCAGTCATTTCGATTGGGCACTTAAGATTTACTTTTCTAACGTTTACTTGGTGTGCTGCTTGCTGTCTGCATCCTGGGGACCTTTATATCTAACGTTTTCTCACAATACGTGATCAGCGTGTCCACTGATTCTCTTCACAAAAACAATCAATGATGAAATTTGACTTACTGAAGCGTTATTAGAAGAAGAATCATTGACTTTCCGACGTTGAAAATTTTTATTTTCGGTCTGGCTAATGATTGATGTCCATTAAGCAATTAAGACTATTTTAATTAATTTTTAATTAAACCTGTCAGAAAGCCTTCATGTGTCAAATCTAGTTATTTGTAAAGTATTAAAATACAATGCTGAACCTCTCAGTAACTGTTAGCTTACATTGGCTGACCTGATTACAAAACGTAAATTGTCTTACTAGCAATATATATTACAATACATGTAAGCAAGAATATATTGTAGGAAAATAAGACCTGTTTGTGATATTTCTTTCTTTCATCATAATATCAACTAAGGTATCACGTTGTCGTTGCCATTCTTCCATAAATAACAATGATCATGATAATAATAATTATTATTATTAACGTCATTTTCCCCCAGTAACTCGGGCTCAGGCGCTGCCCTTCACAGGGACTTGGATTTGGCAGTGAGGAAATTGTTGGCCGAATGGCCTTCACGACGTTTCCCACTAGATGGTGTGTTACATTCGATAATAATAATAATAATAATAATAATAATAATAATGTGTTGAAGATTATACTTTGATTGAAAAGAACTGCTTATATGTTTATATCTCTGAAAGCAAGGAAAAGATTGTTAGAATGAAGGAAATGCTGATATTGGAAAAAGAAAGGAAAGTAAGACATTTTGGAAGGGTGAAGAAACATGTTGAAGCACAAAAAACTATATTGAGTATTTTCACAAATAAGAAATAGAAAGAGAGATTTATAAAGACCACAGAGGGAAATACCACAGTGGGACCAGAAAAAGCCATAAGAACAAGGTTTGTTAAATATTACTTCGACAAAAGCAAGATTTTCTCTTTCCGCAGGCTTTGGGGCGGATGAGACGAATCAGTCGCCTATTTCTTGTCAAAGTGAAAGATACTTTGTCAGACACAGTACAAGAAATGGCGTCATGAAAAAATTGTTCACGTTATTCATTGGCAGCTCTATAAAGGTAAGGTCATGACCTAGAATACACGGAAAAGTGGTACGACCATCATCCAGAAAAGTTATCAGGAAACAAACAAGGGAAAATCCTCTGATAATAAGGATAACAATAATAATAATGATAATAATAATGATAATAATTGCCACTTCTATTAAAAAAGGGACCAATATTTGCCACTCACTTGGGAAGACAAGACAAGCCTTTCATGTCACTTTAATAAAATTTTTTATTAGTTCCATGGAAACTTTAGTATTACTTCTGACCTTCACAAATTTTCTGGTAACTCTGGGAATATGTAATCCTAAGATACAAACGGATAAGGTCCTGGAGCATTCAAGACGAGACATTGTAGTTTTTGAGAAGGCGAATAGATCTTGCAAGGTTTTGGACGTGGTGTGCCCCTTTGGTATTCGAATTGTTGAGAAAGAGAGGGAGAAAGAGGACATGTATCTCCAACCCAACTATGAATTAAAGACTAATATCTGTAAGCACAGACAGGTCACTCCTTTTCTGCGGGGGTTTCCTTTTCTTTCGAACTCTCATTTTTGTGATGACCATTCTTGTTGCATAGCAGAGTTGATTGATGGATCTGAGGTCCATGAGCTCTGGGTTATTTGTTTTGATTTCTTCTACGATCTATTGGCTTGTTTGATCAGATACTTGGTTTTTCTGTCCTTCATTATTCTAGGCGGCATGTCTCAGTCTTTTGGGTCCTGGCGTTTTGTTTCAACCCATCTCTGGATGATTGTGTCTGGTATTCCTTGAAGTCATCATCCTCATTCTTTAATGTGGTGGTCATTTGTGTTTCTTCATTTGCATTTGTATCTTGTGGATAGTGTAGACTATGTTGTCATCATCTTGTCGTTGTCGAATGTTTTCAGCATTGTTGTCATTTGTTTGGAAACCTGGTCGTATCTTTTGTCTGATTGATTGCATCTCCAAGCCTGCGAGTCTCTTCTGCTTAATCATATCTCTTCTCACATTAGCTAGCTTGTTGGGATCAAAGTTTGTTCTTGATGTGGGGTTTACATTTCTCCATATGTAGTACGTTTGGTTGTGTTGTTTTCCCCGATGGATTAAGTTAAGCAGTGAAGAACGCTTTCATGACTTGTACATATTCCTCCGGCTTCCAATTGTTTCTTCTGCTTCTGTAAGGATTGGTTTGTCAATCCTGTGCGGCTATTTAATGGTCTACTTTGATTAGCTGTTCCAGGGCGGAGTTCATTTCAGCAGTAGACTTTTCCCCATCAGCCTGATTCCTCGCTGAATGACTCTCTCCTTGTGGATCCGCGCGACCAATGATCCTGTTTGTTTTATTCTGGTTGTTTGACTCATCATGACGATGGTTTGTCAGAGCCCTGTTGGCCATGGACATGACATTGATATTACCATGCCTACGTCGGGCATCCTGCACCACGCGGATGTGGGTTTGATCTTTGCAGGATTTTATTATTATTATTATTATTATTATTATTATTATTGTCATTCGTGTAGAGCAGAAAGTTGAGACTTCAATAGTCCCGATAATTGTCGGGGCTCTTGGAACGATTCCATTCGAACTTGAAAAGTATTTGAAAGAATTAGACCTTCCTGATATAAGCGGTAGTATACAAATATCAGCAATCACAAGTACTGCCAGAATTTTGAGAGATGTTTTGAACCTCTAAGATTAGGGAATAATCCGAGACTCAAATCGAACTTACACACCCAGTAAATTGTTTACCGACTGGAGATTTTTTGAAGAAGAAGGAAAAAAAAATTATTATTATTAT
>RDPX01000269.1:930129-964916 GCA_003991215.1 Morbakka virulenta
GTGTGTGTGTGTAAACAGTAATATTTTTTAAGAAGCAGGCTGCAAATAGAAAATTTAAAGTGTGTCACGTGGTCACGTAGTGACGTCTTGACCATAGCAATTACCAGCTTTGATTTCATCATATTACTATGGTTAATAATTTGAGGTTTGGAATCGGTAAAGAAAATTTACGTCACTATAAATATAATTAAAAATTGTTTAAATCAAGTAACATTATTTCCTTGGCAGTGCAGATTGTCGGATCATACAGAGAAGTGTGAGAGAGACTTGCTCTTTTCGGTTAACGAGATACCGGGATTCAGATACATTAGTCTGGGGACAATTAACTTGAGTCTCCCTTCCCTACATCCTTGCTGTGAGCATTCATTTGGAACTAACAGTGGGCGATTTTCTTTGCTCGGTTTTGACCTATTTTCCTCACTTAAAACAGCTCATATCAGTAGCAGTTCGTACAGGAATGGTGTCAATTGTTTACGTGTGAGAAGTTTGGTTTGAATTGTTTACTTTGAATATTATTAAACTAACCTCTGGTAATGCTTTGCTCCGGAAATGCTAAATTATTAATACAATAATTATTCCCAATGGTACCATTTTACCATTGTAGCAATTATCAATTCATTGTTTTAAACCCTAATTTCCATTGGCGTCATTTTCAAAGGTACTTTTTTCATCATCACGCAAAGTGTTTCATGTGAGTTTAATATCCAATAATCATCGCTTCTGATGGGAAACCTACCTTTGAAACGTCATCGAAACTTTGTTTACTTCCTAATGACTAATGACCTAAAGGTTCATTATGAGTAAGTCTAGCTAGCTATTATGGTATCTAAATGCCTCAGACATCCCAATATATATTTGGGTAAGACGGCACTTTGAAAGGTATATCACTTGGAAGTTCGGGCAACGTTTCAATTTATTCCTGTTGATTTTTTTTGTTTCTTGTGTGAATATTATACCCGCTATTGCGGTTTAATTCTGGTGACGAAACCGGAAACACTTCGAGACCGACGTTTGTATGCAATAACGTTGGTCTGCCTAAGGGTTAAGTCCGAAAACTTACAACCAGCATTCATTCATTTGAACCCATTTTTATTTCATTCAAATTGTATTTTCTGAAGGAATTTTAAGATAAAGTTGGAGCATATGTGGGTTAGATTTTTTTGTATATTTGATGTTTAACCATGTATGTATGTATGTAAATATATATATATATGTATGTGTGTATATAAATGTATGTATGTACATATATATATGTATGTGTGTATATAAATGTATGTATGTACATATATATATATATATATGTGTGTATCTATGTATGTATTTGGAGAGAGAGAGAGAGAGAGAGAGAGAGAGAGAGAGAGAGAGAGGGGTGAAACTCTAATTACAATTGGAGCAAATTGTTTAATAGTTTAACGATATTTCGATTATTGGTTTTGCCTGAATATATAATATATATAATGTATATGCAATGTATTTTATATATATATATATATATATATATATATATATATATATATATATAATTCACATATCTNATGTGTGTATCTATGTATGTATTTGGAGAAAGAGAGAGAGAGAGAGAGAGAGAGAGAGAGAGAGAGAGGAGTGAAACTCTAATTACAATTGGAGCAAATTGTTTAATAGTTTAACGATATTTCGATTATTGGTTTTGCCTGAATATATAATATATATAATGTATATGTAATGTATTATATATATATATATATAATTGCTCATATTTCAACTTCTTAAAGGCAAATATCCAGACTAGAGTGTGTGAGTGGCCAAAACAATTCAACTGCTCTCGCCTTTTTCCCCGTGGCGTTTGAAATATGAAAAGTTTCGCATCCATACCTCTACACAGAAAACACATTAGTGCTCAATATTGACTTTTCGTTTTCTCCAACGAGCTAACTAATTTCCAGTCACCTCACTGACTCACAGACATTACTACTATTATGTGTCTCTCCTAATTCTTTGTTTCCACAAAATAATAACAAAAAGTGGATATTTCTGTCTTGTAAACAACTGCTTCTGTAATATTGATCAATCAAAAATCGATCCGAGAAGGTTGCAGTAGTAGTAGATTTTTGCAATCAGGCTACCTTCTACGTTCGCTGTCGCACACCTGGTAGCTTTCATGGAATACACTGCAGCTTTGTTCAATGTCTGAAGAATATTTCCTTGCAGTCAATTCTCTGCGCTCCAGTTTTCTCCCTACACTTACTACTGTCACGATTAGCTTAAAAAGCACATGCTGCTGCACTGATACGGTATTACTATTACATTCATCACTGCTATTTTCAACATTACTTTATTTCCAATCCTGTTTGGCATAGGGTATTTAACTGCGGTTCGTTCACCGCAATGACATGGAGTAAGACCTGCGCTCACCAGCGAAGATCCGCTCAAGAAATCAGGGGCCTTTGCTCGAGCTCGCTGGCAAGCTCACCAAACGGGCGTATTCCTATGCAATTTGTTATTTAGGTGATACCTTCTCAGTCTATTTATCGGATAAATACAGCTCAAATTTGTATCCTAATTTCCATTTGACACAAAACTTTAAAAAAGGACGGTTAAAAGATCAAGACGAGGTATGGGAGCTATTATCTTCACAAGCAACTTAAGCGTAAAAGAAGAAAAATAACAGTATATTAAAACAATTATTTTGGTTTTCTTTTCCCTCATTATCATTAACTCTCCGCTATAATGCAAATATGCTGGAAACACCTGTGATACCTTGCTTTAGGAAAGTATACTTAACCTGTTACTTAATCTATAACGTCATGTCTTTGCTAACATATATAAATACTTACATATGTGTGTATATTAGATGTAATATGCTTCTGTCTAGTTACTGAATTGTACAGCTTTCTTGTACGGCTTCGAATAATATTTCCAAGCAATGTATCATGAATATTTTTTCCTTATCATGCTTAACACCTTCCTTCGCCGTCTTTTCTTCGGGTACCGGGTGTCTGCCAGTTCTTCACCACAGCATGCCACTTGCTCCTATCAAGCTCCTATATAGGTCTCTCATGATTATGTCATCACATCTATGCTTGTGTTCCCTCGCTTTCTACTTCCCGTCATCTTCAGCTCATATGATCTTCTCAGATCAGAGTTCTCCTCTCTTCTGTTCACATGCCCAAACTATTCCTATTGCTTCCTTCTCATGAGGTCCGTGATTGGTATCACTCCTTCCTCTTTCCTGATGTCTTTGTTTCTTATCATGGCAGCAGACCAAAATTCGAAAAAAAATATAAATATTCAACATTTCACGTTTTCTTTTCCCTTTTCTCTTTCCCGACCTTGCCTCTTATCATTTCTCTTTCCTGTTGCATTTTTTCTTTTCTTACGATTTCTCTCAGACGTCTACTTAGGATGTTACGATGTTACGCATGACCTTACATATAATGAGTAAAGAATCACAGGGTAAGATGGGCGTCCGTCTGCAGGAAAGAAACCAGCGTTAAAGACACAGAAATGTGAAGGAAGTTTTATTCATTGATTGTGGAACATAACACCTTTCTAAATGGTTAAAACAGATGGTTTTGAGGGTAATTTTAATGGTTAAGAACCATACATGGCATAACGCCACTAGCTGTATGAAACTGTAAAGAAAAGACAAAATCCAAAATAGTTAAGCCAAAAGATAAGAGTTGACCTTAGACTCATAAACATTCAAATCATATGATGAAGGAAAGCACTCAGAAGCCAAAGAGTTGCACAATCTAGCCATCAAAGGAAAGAAACTACATTCATAGAAAGATTGATTACAACAAGAGACAACAACAACATCTTTTGATGCTTAAGAACAATACAAGGTATAAAGCCACTAAGTGTATGAAGCTGTAAAGAAAAGACAAAATCCAAAATAGTTAAGCCAGAAGATAAGAGTTGACCTTAGACATATAAACATTCAAATCATACGATGGAGGAATGCAATCAGAACCCAAGGAGTTCCACAATCTATTCATCAAAGGAAAGAAACCAAATTCATACAACGAGGACCACCAACACCACCACCACCACCAACTACAATAACATCTTTTTATGCTTAAGAAACATACAAGGTATAAAGCCACTAAGTGTATGAAACTGTAAAAAAAAAGACAAAATCCAAAATAGTTAAGCCAAGAGATAAGAGTTGACCTTAGACTTTAAACATTCAAATCATACGATGGAGGAAAGCAATCAGAACCTGAGGAGTTCCCCAATCTTGCAGTACGAGCTAAAAAATCCTAAGATCATAGAAAGATTCACGAAGAACAAGAACTGCATGAGAATGAAGACGTTGAAAGAAACGTCACACGAGGTGCAACAAACTGACGTGATAGCAACGAGGAAAGCTTGCAAAAAATGTTGAAAAGATCAAGAATATTTATTGTTTCGTCCACTGATGCTAGAGATAGTAGGATGCAACTAATTTAGAACAGTCAAACAAGATATCTTTAAAACTGATGACATTAACAGGGATCGTTCTTTTTTTATAATTTTGGTGTAAATTGCCCTGAGGTAAAATGCTTGTATATATAATGTAATATGTCTTTGTGTTGCTTTTTTCAGCTGTCATTTAGCGCTTCCTAGAATGACATAATCATTATAATACTGCATGATTACTTCTCAATATATCATTCATCTCCGATTAGCTGTAAAATAGATTTAAATTTTCTTAAAATCGCCTTGAATTGCGTGAGCAGTAATGACAGTTTCAGATAACTGAAGTAAAACTGATGTTTCTTTGTGGAAGATGATCCGCATGAGTACTTTATAATATTCTGGTAATTTCCCTTGTGAGATCTAAAATATAGACCGTGATAAGATGAATTCCTTGATCATACGATTGTGGTGAAGAGAGTATTTAAAGAAAATATAACGTTTTTTAATGCTTCTGGTCGTTGATTACTTCTTCATGTGTAACCAGTTCTCTTATCTTTGGACCGTTAGGCAGTTCGTGATTGAGTGATCCTCAACATTATCCATTGAGACGTGAACACGGTGCCATTCAGTCCTGAATGTCAGCTTTATTTTCCGTTTCTTCTCTTGGAGCTCTTTGCGAAATAGATCCACTTCGCCAATTTTCTTGAGGTAAGAATTATTTTTTGAATAAAATCGGTATGTTATGGGGCTGTTTTAGGGGTTATCTTATGTGGTAACTCGCTTTCCTTGTTAGACATTTATATTAGCCTACACCTTTGATTAAACTTTACAAAGTAACTGAACTGCACCTTGGACGATCGTCAGGAGTGTTAAATGAAACAGGGCACCAACAAGTATTGACGTGGAAAAAGATAGATTAAAGGGAGGGGGTGGGGTGAAAGAGATAGATATATAGATAGAGAGAGAGAGAGAGAGAGAGAGAGAGAGGGAGAGAGAGAGAGAGAAAGAGAAAGAGAAAAAAAAGCACACAGAAGTAGAGATCGATGAAAGGAAATAGAGACGGAAAGGAGCAAATGTCTGGTTCACACATATGCTAATGTTCTTCATATTAAATAGTCTTATTTTCTTTAACATAACAATATTTTAAAACAACACATATCCTTCATACAATTTTTGAATGTTAGGAGATTTCTCTCCCTGAATAATGCTTTTAGTAATTTCTTTTAGTAATAATGTTCGTTTTTCCCGTTGGCATTTCAGGGGTTCCAGATTTCTTTGTATTACATTTTAGTAGTATTTGCGAATTGGAGTAAATGTTTTTACAGAAATAGTTATGTAAACTTCTAGTCTCGTTAAACTAAAATTTTGTGCTTCAAAAATTAAAGAAGAACAGAGATGCAGTAACTGGTCATCAAACAAACCAAGATAGAAAAAAAATAGTTATGAGAATTAATTGGTTTTATGGGTGATTTAATTCTATCATAGCTAGCGCTATAGAAACTCGTGTTCTTCTTCAATCAATTTTGTGTAGTCATTTATACCACTCAATTAAAAAGATTTAAGAGAGCTCTGAAGTTATTATTATTATTATTATTATTATTGAGTGGCGGAGCAGTACGAGCCCACAAAGGACTCAGGGGTAGAAACTCCAGCAAACCCATTCGACTCCCAGTCCGATAAGGGTAAGCTGGGTGCATGCATCACACCCAAGTGTGTGGGATATTGATGTAAATTGAAACAGCACATGACCTTGCAGTTTAGGTGGCCCGTTATTATTATTATTGTCATTATTATTATTATCATTATTATTATTATCATCATCATCATCATTATTATTATTATTATTATTATCATTATTATCATTATTATAAAAAAATTGGGGGTTCGAATCCCTTTACTGGAGATACATTTCGACCTGATTTGCTGTTAGTTACTCCACAAAAACAGTTATACATTCTTGAATTCACGGTGGGGTATGAAACAAACTTTGATAAAAATGCTTCTCGGAAATATGAAAAATATCGTTCTTTGATTCGTGATTTGCATTTCAGCTTTGTAAATCTTTCCATTGGTATTTGGTCAATCTTGTATTACTTTAAGTGAAATGTGCAACGCTTTGAACATCGACAACAAACACGAGCGCTTTCTTTCAAGCAAACTTTCTAATATAATCATTCGCAGCAAATACTACATATTCTGTCGTAGAAACCAACTATGGACAAACCCTGAATTGTTGTCGTTTTATTAATCTTGTTTGTAGTATATTCAATCTTGTTAAATAGGCAAGCCAATGCAAACTATCTTGATTAGTGAGGTTTGTAATTATATGTGTTCGGAGGAAAAAATAAAAGTTTCCATTATTATTTTTATTAATCGTAGTAGTAGTAGTAGTAGTAGTAGTAGTAGTAGTAATAGTAGTCATAGTATCGTACAGCTAGAATTCAAATTTGAACTTTCCTGGAAGTCATCTTGCGATCTTGAAATTGTATCATACCCTCCAGGAAGACCTAAGACTGAGCAATGGAGGACAATGTGATATCTAATTTCTTCATATATTAGTCTCTCAATTTCCATCGAAGCATATTTGCAGCAGTTCTTTTATGCCTTGTTACAGGGCAATTAGCTCTGAAACTATAATCACTCTGATCATATTTCAATCTCTCTTTAGCTCTGAACGTAATAAAGAGAGACTGAAATATGATGTGAGAGCATATAATCCCACTTAAAGGTTTGAGACTAATTATTACCCCAAATACTACTATTATTATTACTATGACTATGACTATGATTTGACTTTGACTTTGACTATGACTATGACTATGACTATGACTATGGCTATGTCTATGTCTATGAGTATAACTATGACTATGACTATGACTATGACTGACTATGACTATGACTATGACTATGTCTATGTCTATGACTATTATTATTACTTGACAATGACGATTACCGTTACGATTACCATTGTCATTACTACTAATGTAACCAACTTCAGATAACCGTACCCAACGGTAAATAATAGTAATTTGATGTATAAGGCGTTAACCGCACAAATTATAGTATACTAAAACCATTCAATTATCCTTTGCCCCCCCCCCCCCTGTAACAAGATGGTTTTACTTCTCCAAAATAAAAACACTAATTCGCCAAAGGATGATGTGGAACATGACCACCTTATCTTGCGTTGATGGCCATCATTGGTCATCCATTACTAAACTGGTTTGGAGTTCAATTATGTCTAATTTATGGATCAATATATAATAACGGGTATCTATTGAAAATAATTTCTCTTAATTATATTAAAAACTAGATATATTTCTTTTCTTGTGGTTGCTTTGCTCACATGCGTAAATAGATTCTACTTGATTTCGTTACTGTTGGAAAATGTTTGAAACCTTTTGTCATGATTATTTCACAAACCCTTCCTTTTGTTGGCACTGGATGTGAGAAACAAATTCAACTTTAAAAAACCTGTCTAGAAGATACATTTCCGGCGCAGACAAAGAAAAAAGTGCTGTTTTATTCTGGCGCTACACAAACTGGTTTAAAAACAACTTCAACTTTACTTTAGCATCATAACAAACAACAATAATGCAAGGAAATTGATGAGTGGAGCCGTGGCTTAATGGTTAATGCAGTTGCAACCTAAGCAAGAGGTTCCGGGTTCGATTCCCCCAGCGGGGGACAAGAATTTGAAATTCTAAAAAAGAAGAAAAGCCATTGGCTGGCGTCAGAAAGGGCATCCGGCCAAGAAATTCCTCACTGTCAAAAGAAAGTCCCCTCCAAAGGGCACCGTCTAAGTCCCAATTGCAGGGGAACAATGACGTTGAAACTAAAAGAAAACAACTAGTGTAAGGAAATTAATAAAAAATGTGTATTACTGATATACTTTGCGGATTATATTTTAATCCGCAAAGTATTTTATTTCCTTTACAATGCACGAAGAGTTGGATAAAAATCCCATGTTATTGCGTAAGTTAAGCTTTTAATAGCTATATGCGACAGAAGGAAGGTATATACACCTAATGTAAACTGGAATGCAATAATTGAAAGAAACGGTTTGGTAGCGCTCTAAGGCTTGCAAAGCATCGACATATAGAAGGACAGAGTGGAATATCACTGTAGTAATCTCACCAGATAAGACAGACTTATGGTTCAAATAAATACTCCCCCTTCTTCAGAAAAGAGAAAATTAAACTTTTAATGTTGGATTTCATACGTATGTTTTTATCACCTTGTGGGTGTATCTAAAGCACGTGCCATCGATGATGATGATTACGATTTACTGCCAAGAAATGCCTGGTGATAATTATTGTTCGGGATTTCAATTCTTGCTTACTTGAGGTATTTACCAAATAAAGAGCAGAATATTTTATACTTGAAGGGGTATTTTTTTAGTGCGCTATGCTGAAACTGGATACAGGTTAATAACTGAAGATATTAATTGCTGCCTATACTCATGGTTGTAAGGTGCACATTGGTGCATGCAGAGAGAAGAAATGAAGACTCATTGTGAGATGAGAAAAGGTGTTCAAACAAGCATGTCTCGATTGCATTAGGACCTACATAGTGGAAATCAATGTGGGAGATAGTTTATGGCACCGTGTCCTTTGCAAACCCAAATCCACTGTGTCAACGCCGGACAACTGGAAGGAGCCTACAAAATACATAGGACGGTATTCTATTGAATTTTAGAGGAGCCTTGGCTTAATGCTCAGTGCAGTTGCACCGTAACCAAGAGGTTACGGGTGCGATTCCCCGAGCTAGTGGAAATAATTCGGAACTTTACAAAAGAAAAAAGCCATTGGTTGGCGTCAGAAAAGACAATTGACCAAGAAATTTCCTCACTGTCAAAAAAGTCCTTCTGAAGCGGACCGCCTGAGCCCTAATTTCTGGGAAAAGTGACGTTAAGCCCCCCCCAAAGTGTACTGTTAAACTAAAGTTGAATTTAAGTCTGGTGCTAGTAAAATGTTTGCTTTTCCACATACAATGAAAATGCAATCCCATTTATGCGACAATTTTTCTTAACCTGGTGATTAGCACAGAAACAAAATATATACATCCTAAATATAAATGCGTTATCATTTTAATGAGCTTTAGTTAGAATCCACTTAAGTACAGAGAGACATGCTATTTCCTTTCCCAATTTTCCCCCCATAGCTTGTTTACTGATTTGTTTGATCCCTCTCCACGTTTTATATCCGACAACATGTTAACACTAAGCTATTATTTTTAACTAAGAAACCAGTTTAGGACTGTACGTCCCAGGTTGCGACCAGGCTCTTAGCAAACATCTATCACATAGAAAAAGTATTACCTGGCTCTTCCCACTTCTATGCTGTGCTTAAATCTAATTATTCTTCTCCTCCAAGCCAAAAATAATGATCAATTGCAACAATTATGTAAAAAATAATAACTCTTAGCCCTGCTATCTTTAAGTTAATGCAGCTTATCTAAGACCAGGAGTCTACCCCGATTCTTACGCAAATTTACAGGTTAAGTCAAGAGATAAAAGTTAACTTAAGACTTAAAAACATTCAAATTTAAAGCTTTTAAAACTATAGTGGTATAAGTTTGATAGAAAAGAATCGGATTGACCTATTATCAAGTTTTAAAGATTCTGCACACTTTAACTGTCGTGAGATTTGTTCCATTCTTGACCGCTTAAGGCTATTTACGTCACTATTTAATTCCTAACGAAAAAGAAAATAAAGTTGGGAGGTTGGGGGTTAGCTGTCTTTTTATGTCTGTTTTCATAATAAGGTTTTTCTTTCTTCATGTAAAAATATTTAAAAAATCCAGGATAACTAAGTATAAAGTAAAATTTTACAATCACAAAAGTAGATTCGTTTTGCTATCTTGGAAACAATTTGAACCCATGTGGAGGAAGTCAGCTAGTAGTGGTCTCTTGAGTTAGAATGGGATGGAAGGGGTTTAATGAGTTGAAGGACAACCTGTGTAGACAAGGAAGACTGACATTAAAAATGAAAGGGAAGATCTATGCAACATGTGTGAGGCCTGTAATGGTTTATGGTGCAGAGGCATGGGTTGCGAAAGCAGATGAAGAAAAATTACTGAATAGATGTGAAAAGGGAATGCTGAGATTGATCTTTGGAAAAGACTTATTGAAAGAAAAAGTAAAAAAGATTTGATGGGTTTGACTGGATTTAAGTCTGGAATTGTTTATGTTGTGTGTGTGACAGAGAAAGAGAGCTGTCTGAGATGGTATGGACATGTATAGAGAAAAGATGACAATGAAGGTGCAAAGAGAGCAATGATGTTTGAAGTTGATGGTAGAAGAGGACGAGGAAAACCTCCAGTGAGATGGAAAGGCAAGATAGAAAAAGGCGCTGCAAAGATTGGCCTTAAAAATGAAGATGCACAGGTAAGAACAAGATGGAAAACAAAAATTGGTCGAAAGTCGGTGACACAACGGCAGATGGAAAAAGGCCGACTTTTAACAATGGATGGATGGATAAACACAAGCTATTGCATACATTATTTTTTAATATATTGCTCAAGAATGGGATAGGCTTTCTCAAATACACTTGTTTCTACCCTTCCGGAAATGGATTGTATGACAACACACTGTTTTTTACTTATATTTTATTCCAGACAGATTGAAAACAACTTTATTATTCTATTGATAATTGGTAACTTTATCTGTGTAGTAGTAGTGCACGAGTGCTTAAATCAACAGGTTTCAAGAGATTTGTGATTTGATCCGTGGTTACGCCCCAGGAAGTAATGCCCCAAGTTTGTTTTTCCATTCTGAGAGCCATACTATTGAGTTTGTACATCCTTCAGAGAGAAAATTGAGGCAAGGAATCTATAAATCAAAATGATTGAAAAGTAAAAAAGATATCAAATACGAAAAGCAACTTTGTGCAGGTTGAAAGATCAAAAACTCATTTCATTTCGTAATCCCAGTTTTCACTGTGAAAGCAAATTGTACTTTTACAATAAGAATCTATCATAGAAATTAGCTGACGCCTTTTTCGGGACTTTTAGGGAGAAAATGTAACAATTGCTGTTCATATTAATGAATTAGAAATCAGAGTTTATCTTATTTCCTTTTAAATTGGAACTGCAGAAGAGAGGGAGAACAGTACATAGAAAGAAGAACGTCACTTAATGTGGACTTCATTGGACTAAAGTTACATCAGCTGCCTCTTCTATATTAGTCTTCTTTAGCAGCTGCCCTTTATATATTAGTCTTCTTCAGCAGCTGCCCTTTATATATTAGTCTTCTTTAGCAGCTGCCCTTTATATATTAGTCTTCTTCAGCAGCTGCCCTTTATATATTAGTCTTCTTTAGCAGCTGCCCTTTATATATTAGTCTTCTTTAGCAGCTGCCCTTTATATATTAGTCTTCTTTAGCAGCTTCTCCTTCTATGTTAGTCTTCTTCAACAACTTCCCCTTCTATATTAGTCTCCCTCAGCGGCTTCTCCTTCTACATTGCTTATTTATTCATATTAGATTGGTAAGAAAGACCAACAGGATTTTGGTCTCATCTATGGTTAAAATCTTCAGAGTAGCAGACGGGTTTTCAAATTTTCATACCCCGGGTGTGCTCAATAATCTTTTTTTTCGTCTTTTCCCAATCTTTTGTATCACAAAAGACCAATAATCAGTTTTCAGAATGGAGAACACATTGTAGTTTGATTACAATCTTACAGTGGAGGTTCAAGCAGCAACTGCTCGCTTTACAAACAATTCTGTGCTCTTGATTATTGGTAATACAAGAATCTAACTGCCTTTATTTTGACTGTTTGGTGAACAAAAATCTGCCGTTCTGTCATTTTGTATTTATGTTTCGCCCTTTATGTGTGTGTAGAAGCGTTGCTTTACTTTAAAAATTAACCTTCTGTTAAAAAAATACGTGACAAGAAAGTTCTCACAATCGTTTTACAACCAGACCATGTACGACGTTTGTCAAACCATAGTCCATTTCTCCTTTTGACTGTTGTTTCAATAATGGTAAACCGCAGAGAAATTAACCTTACTTCTCTTAGGCTGGGCGTACAAAGGTGTTAAGAAAGAAATCTATGCTTAAATCTCAAAGGAACACAATTCATCTCAGAAGATATGAACAGATAGAATAACGTAAGGTAGTACACAGTCGGATGCTCTTGTTACCCCCGGGAGTTAATATTTCTGAAGATTTATCGTTGGGAACGTAAAGCTGTTACTGTGCAGATCAGACATAGACAGTTCGTATCCTCTTAAGGTCTAATTTAAGTCATTATGTTGTATAATACAGGATTTTCTTTTTTTTTAATACAACACCTTACAGTTATATCTGTCCCATTCTCTCTGTGTGTGTATCATTCTGTGATTTACAATATCAGTTACAAAACACAGTGGTTAATATTGTTTGGCTGTGTGTTACGCATCCCTCATGTTCATCTGAGAGAATTAAATCACTGGTTATTTTAAATGCTTGCATAGCTCGATATAATGATCATGGTAGTTATTACAGTATTTTTAAAAAATCATCATGAACCAATCCCACTTTTTCAAGAGTTGATCACTGAATTTTAAAATGATGTTTAGAAGAAGGGTATCCTTGTTAATCTATTGGAATCGAAGTAAACAACATAGGGTGTTTCCAGCAGACCAATAGAGAATGTATTGAGAAATGGTTCAATGCCTGTGGTAATATAACACCTTCATCACCTTCCCTTATAGAAGTCGGTTAAAATGTAAATGCCTAAGTACTATTATGGGGTCAAATAATCCCTTCATATGTACTATAATAGAGCACTGTTTAACATTAATTACATGTATGTGCCATCCTGTGGCATTACATAAAATTCTTTGCTTATAAATACCATAATATACTCAAAATACTGTTAAGTACTCTTACGCACCGCAGAAAACAGAAACATGCTATTTAACACACAGTAAAATAATCGGTTAGGCGATGCAGTGGATAACAAATGCTAGTTTGCTGGCGTTTCAGAAATGTTGCTTGATGAAACATTAGCTTTTAATCCTCTTTCGAACCTCTCTTCCCTTATTTCTAGTTACCCTTGTGTTTTTAAATCTCACTCCCAAGAGATTATTTACCATACTTCCTATCCTTCCTCTATCTGAAGATGAGATAATGCGTAACTCAACCAGGACCTAAAAGGCATGGATTCGACTGCTGGAGCGAAAATGTTTTGAAACCTCATAAAATGCGGGAAACAGCCATTAAATTTAATAAAAAACTACTTGGCATTGCAGCCCCTGAAGCTGCATGTGCACACGATTCTTTTTAGTGACTGATAAAAAGAGAAAACACTTTAATGTGTGAATGATATAAAAAATGTACTGTTCCATTGGGAAAGAGTTACGCAAGGCAGTGGGTTTGAAGCTAAGGCCGGTCCAATGTGTGAATGATATAAAAAATGTACTGTTCCATTGGGAAAGAGTTACGCAAGGCAGTGGCTTTCAAGCTAAGGCCGGTCCAATGTGTGAATGATATAAAAAATGTACTGTTCCATTGGGAAAGAGTTACGCAAGGCAGTGGGTTTGAAGCTAAGGCCGGTCCAATGTGTGAATGATATAAAAAATGTACTGTTCCATTGGGAAAGAGTTACGCAAGGCAGTGGCTTTCAAGCTAAGGCCGGTCCAATTTGTGAATGATATAAAAAATGTACTGTTCCATTGGGAAAGAGTTACGCAAGGCAGTGGCTTTCAAGCTTAGGCCGGTCCAATTTGTGAATGATATAAAAAATGTACTGTTCCATTGGGAAAGAGTTACGCAAGGCAGTGGCTTTCAAGCTAAGGCCGGTCCAATGTGTGAATGATATAAAAATTGTACTGTTCCATTGGGAAAGAGTTACGCAAGGCAGTGGGTTTGAAGCTAAGGTTGGTCCAATGTTTTTTTTTAACCATAACGAGCTGCAAATTTGAAATATTCAATTATATGGTCATAATGTACAGAATGAAAGAGACAGAATGAAGTGCATTTTATTCTATGTTATCATTTGCTGGAAGGCTCCAACACACAGTATTGATGTTACGCTTTTGATTGTCGAGCATAAATTAATTGTCGGTTGACTGTTGGGCCTATATTATTACAAGCAGTACGTCAGATCCTTTGGTGAGACTTTCTCGTAAACCATCCTTCAAATGTCTCTGTTGCTTTTCTTTGTCCAGCAAACACATTCATTTACATTTAACTTCCTCTTGACACCAAGACTCGGGGGCGAAATAAGGCGAGTACAACCAGCTTAACAGCAAAATAAAAACATTTATCTTTTTCTTTTAACTGGTAGCTTTTTCACATTTTCGCTTTTTATTGCTTTTTACTGTATGAAGCAAGGTTTCAAAATTACTAAATTTTCCCAAAAGTCCCAGATTCTCAGTCAAGCCAAATCATTGTGTAATGTGGTCAGTTTCGTCTGATCTTCTGACATATGTTTCTGCTTTAGCTCAATCTATCTGTTCACACATCTATTAAGCAATTATGCATAGCACTGTGCAGCTAAATAGGGGAACTTGATTCCATTAATACATACAAGTATATGATACAGTAACTTAATAAAGAATGGAGGTTTTCATTCGCTTTTTACTATCTAACCTATATGATCTTATCTTTACGATCTTATCACTACGATCTACGCTACACGACCTACTCAACACGATCAATATACGTTCTACAATATACGATCAACTCTATACGATATGTATTTTACACGATCCACTCAAAATGATAAACTATACTTTTTACGATACGCGTTGTACGATCTATGATCTACGATCTATGATATACCATATAACATATGCGAAATAAATTTACTTGTATACTCTTTGCTATATACTTTATATTTTATACTTGATGCTTTACACTTAACACTTTATACCGTATGCTTTATAATGTAATAATTTTCGTGGTTTGATTTGTCAATTAATCTAACCAAAATGAAATACTTAATCTTAGATGACGCCTATTTTCATGGTGGGTACCATGTTTTTATTTTCTTAACTTGTCAATAATTTTTAAAGTATCATCAGGTTATGAAAACAGTAACTATTAATGACCTGTTTGATAACTGTGATGAACGACGTACATTAGAATTGGGTCAGGCAATGAAATAGGGTCATGAAATTAATTCCCTAATTTTGCAATTCTGGTAATGAAATATAAATCTTCACTGTTGGAAATGTTGAAATTGATTTCAGTCCCAGCCCTTCCAGTAGGTCAACAATTTGGTGTGCTGAATAATTTAAACATTTGAAGAAAAAAAGCCCTAACAAATCCACTCTGTCACAAGAGAGACACCCACTAAGTATTAAGGTATATGGACGACATGAAAGAGCAATCGGCCTCTCCATAGTTCAAGCTTAAAAAGCTGTCAGGTCCCAATAGCGGTTCTCGATAAAAGGATGTTTGTTAAAGTATTAGGTATGACCTAAGTAAAATAAAATTGCAAGCTAAAACATGATGCTTGCTGGCAAGACAACAAACCATTAAAAAAACTGTAAGGGCAATATTGGAAATCTCACTCAAAAGGAATATGGTGAAAATGGTTTCGAAATATAGACAAGAATTTTCTGGAGGAAGCGCAAGAAGCTAGTTCGGTGCTTCATTTTCATATTATTCAAGTGAGAATATGTTGAATTGCCAGGATAAAAGCCCTTTCGTTGAAGCCTTCAGGTATGTAGCCTTTGCGTGGACTGTTCAGCCTGTCCCCATGACACTCATTATCTTTTTCACTTGCCGAGCTAAGCCAACAGACCTTGAAGTCAAATCACTATGGGAGCACCCGACCGATGCAGTTTTCGTTGGGTTCTTCACCAACCCCGATCCAAACGAGTGATGCCAATTGGTTGCTACAAAAACAGCAAGGAAGGAATTTTTAACGTAATTTCCTAATGAATTTTTAGTAAAAATTCATTAGGACAAGAAGTCCTGAAAGGAAGCATTAATTTTACTCAAAACGATTAGTTGGATTTCAATATTATTTTTACAATTAAATAAAAAGGACAATACACTGCAGTTATATTTTTAAATAAATTGCGCTCAGTCTGTCATGACCGTTGTTAGTGATAGTAAAGTACAAAAGAGGAAGATGAACATTAACACCACAAAGATAATGTCACAGAAAGCATGAAAATGAGACGTGCAAGTGGCGGATACAGGCACAAAAGAGGCCGATAAGGTGATAACTGGCTGTGAATCGCTTGGATGCTGGAGGTACTGACAGGTGTCCATTACCAGTTAATTAGTCCATTGCTATTGTTCAAAATGCACACTTGGAGCAGTATTTCAAAATTACTGTTGATGGTTCCAGTGAATGTTTTTCACCTGACGCACGCAATACTTTGAATAGCGGCAGGCTCTCCCTGTCAGGATGGGTTTCTTTATGGTTCTCTATAATTGGTGAAACGATATCAAGCTCTCATCTTGGAAAAGTTTTCTTTCTATTCTTCTATTCTTCTCATCCATTTATTTTGTAAAGCTTTTGTGTCAAGCCTTCATTCATGCCATTGTTAATTATTATTCGAGAAACATCTCATATCAGGAGACTCAGGAAGAAGATGAGGGAATCAAGATTTCGCTGATATGGGCACATAGCAAGGTGTGATACAGATTATGCAGGAAGGGGGTACTGAGTTATAAGGTCCCCTATAGAAGGTGAAGAGGGAGGCGGAGGAAAAGGTGGGAGGACATGATTGATAGAGATATGGAGCCAAATTGCTTCACGCCCCTCTTGTTCGGATAATCGAGGCTCAACTGTAAACACTCTGCACTTTTAGATCACATGCGGGAAACAACATTACATAAAAGAGGGCTATTTCAAAATCTTAGCAAAGGGAAAGGCAGACAAACATTGTCTTTAAACATTTTCGTCATCTCCGAAGGCCAATGTTGATGCCAATAAGCTTTGACTTCACCAGCTTTGCAGACAGTCTTTCATCCCCAATTTTTAAAAACTTATTATTATAAGTTCCCAAACTGTTTTTATTATGTAACCATAAATTGCAATTTTATCCCATTCTCATCAGTTTATCAATAGGATAGAAAAAGGAGCTTTATCATGTAATGAGACGCAAGCTTTTCCTAAGGTACGTTTCGGCAAATACTTCTCACATCTTCAGGCTACTGAAGTGACAAGGTACGGCTGTTTTACACTTTGACAGTCCATACCTAGGTGTAGACAGGTATCACACTATTTTGAGGAGTGGGGCATAACTGTCTAGTGTTTGTTGTGTTTCTTTCATTAATGCAAGGAGACATATTACTGGACGAGTGTATGTTCTGTTGAGATAATTGATATGCTGTAGAGAATCAATTGTTTCTTTTATTTTTCTTGTTGTTGTGTTGATTTCCTTGTCTATAATCCTTTTATTTATTATAAACTACATTGTTCCTAGTTCGAGTTCGCTCGAAGAAGAAGAAGAAGAACATTGTTCCTGTCTTGAAGTGGGATTGGGTCCTTTGGTTTAGTTAGAATCTTCCTTAATGGGATGTAGTAAGGAAGGAGCATTAATATTGTGCCGTCGGAGAGTTTTTAGGTGCTTACCGGTGTTCCTAATTGTTTTCATACTTTAGCAGTGCGGACCTACGTGCAGACAGGGACCGAGTTGTTTTGAGGAATGGTGCCTTACTTATGTTGTGTTTCTTTCTTTAGTGCCATAGTTCTTTGAGGATGTAGGTTATATACTGTTGATATAATTGCTGTGCTATAGGGAATGGATTGCTTTTCTTGTCATTTTGTTGGGTTTCTTGCCAATGATGTCTTAATTTTCTCACGCAAAACACTTGGACTTGCAATGTATTTTATGACTTAGTGTCAAATTTTTGAACCCCTAGCTTCTGCTCCATTTCCCGTTGACCCTGAAAAAGCTTTAACCCCCCAACTTCAGAGACAGGACAATCTTCACGTGGTCTGTGAACTCAATTTTTCTTCTCGTTAAAGGCGGGTTTCCATTCGTGAACAATATGCAGGCGAACGGAGCGGGAAAAAAAATCGCTGAGTAAATTTTGTCCGAGCGATTAAAAACGGCGTTTATTTCCATTCTATTTTGCGCGCTGAAAAGAGTTAACATGGCATACATCAACAAGTTGTTGCTTCTTAGAAGAAAAATTATTATTTTAATGATTCTTCATCGAAGAATACAGAAATCGAGAAGAATAAAAAAGAAGCGTTTTTAGGTGAGGCAAATTTTTATGGAAAGAGAAGAAAAAGGAGAATTTTCAACATTATTTCGAGATCTTCGTCTTTTTGACGACGAATATTTTTTCAGAAACTTTAGAATGACCCCCACAAAATTTGAACTGTTACTCTCCTGGATTGGACCATAGCTAAATGTTAGTGGTGAGTGTAATGAAAACTCGTGTTGTTGTTGTGGCATAAAGTTATACGAGGAGTATGGAAAATGTGGTTGAAATTCACCAGGTTCAATGTGAAATCTAACTTTGTGCTGCTCCGTGTTTTCTTGTTAATTTGTGTTTTGTACGTCTGGCCATTATGATTTTTTTGCCAACTATGCAAAATTCAAGAAATCTGATTGGCTTCTTTTATGAGCGAAAAATATGCGCCAAAGAAAGTTGAAAATTTTCAACTTGCACGATGGTCTTTTTTTCGCTGGGCGAACAGCTGGCTTGAGATATTTTTAGCTCTTAAATGACGTCAGAGCGTATCTTTTTCCGATCGCCTGCACATTGTTCAGGAATGGAAACTGCGCTTAATTGGGAGTTTTTTGAGAGTATCGTGAAGGAATCCACATTCCTGGAATAGTGTAAGATACACTGTTGACGTGATTGTCATGCTTTTAGGATTTGATGGTTTCTTATATTTTTTCTTGTTGTCCAGGTGCACTTGACTATAATCTCATTATATTTCCAGGAAAAAGTGCTATCTTGTCTCCAGCAGTGTTCTGCTATTTCACAAGTCTTAGTGCGATCCTTTCAAACAGCCTTCTTGAGTTCTATTTCCCGTTGACCCAGGGCACGCTTTGATTCACCAACGTCATGGCAGGTCTGTCCTTGTAGTTAGTCTGTAAACTATGTTATTCATCTCTTCATATTGAACTCGGATATTTGGTTTTGAAAGAGTCTTCCTCATGGGATCGTTCACAAATGACGTCAAACACTTTTCACAATTTCTTACCCCTCCCCCTCTTGTCAACTTTTGGATTTCTGACCCCCCTTCCCCAAAGTTGACATCAATTTTGGGCACTTTTTCTTGAAGTTTTTCTGCAAACGAAGATAAAATATTGACACTATATTCTTAATTTATGGGTTTCTAACTATAAGGGGGTTAGAAGTTTGAGGCTTGGGTGATAAAAGTACCTCCGAGTGAAATGTAAAACTTAAGAGAAAAAACAATTGTGTGAAATAAACTTTTAATTGAATCTCTTTGTTTTTTACACTTTGAAAAATGTTTCAATGGCGTCAAAAATATTCCCATCAAATTCTACTCGTGAGGTAAAATCGTCATAATCTCTGCTCTGTTCATCCTCTGCTTGACTCGCATCATTTTCACTTCCATTTAGTTTCCTGAACATATGTCCGTCACTACCTCAGGCAGGTCTGTTGTTGAATGGACACAGCAGCCAACAACTGAAGGGAGGGTACTAGCATGGTGAAAAGGTTGCTTATAAAATCCCGAGTGAGTTAAAAGAAGGTTTGAGGTTTCAAAATTATTAAACTTTTTAAAAGGATGGTGTGAACTTTCACCCTCCTTTCATCCCCTCTACCTAAAATATCTTCAACGTCTGTCAATATTTAGGTACCTCCCCCCTTTAAGGGTTGATGTCATTTCTGAACGATCCCTAAGGTGGATGTTGCGCAGAAGGAACACTGTATATTGTGTTGTTGGAGGGGTCATCGCAGGTGTTCACTGATTTTCTTAACATAGGGTAGACGTGATCGTTTAAGATTTTGCCTTTCTTCTTCATGATTTGGTTCAGTGCTTGATTGTAAGGCTCTGTGGACATTTTTCTTTCTTTTTCGTAGCCTGTCACGCCACTGCTGGAGGGTAGTGTTCACAGACTTATCCACATTTGACAATTTGTGCCAACTGCAACCAGTTAATGCCAATCATCTGATAGATGTCATTTCTCCATCTAAGCCTTGGTCTTCCTCTTGGTTTCTTTCCCTTCATCGGCGTCAATTTTGTTGATTTTCTAGCCCACGTGTTTCTTCGTTATTCCAATTCTTTCTATTATGATTGTGAATGACTGTGGATCAATGCAATTGATACATTAAAAAATCACGGAAGGTATAAAGTTGCTTTTTCATTTCAAACAGGCTTTTTCTCCTCTTTTTCGCTGTCGTCATCTTCCTTTCTTTATTTTTCTCCTCCTACTTATTTTACTTCCCATCCTTTGGGTTAACTCCTCAACAGAGTTCTGACCACAATTTGTTGGTATTGGGCACCCTTACTCCAAAATATCCCTTCATCTGACCCTATTGTTTTGTTACTCCACTTCAAAGCACCGTGGCAGAAATTTATTAATGGCTGATTTTCTTCATCGGTTTTTGTTACATAGCCCTTCCCAAACAAGCCTTGACTCTCTCAATTTGGTGCTAATGCTGAGAATATTGTTTTTACACAAGCTTCTTAGTTAAGAACCATCTCAGCGCTTTATCAAAAGCATCTTTAGTGTCACTCAGCACTGAAGACAGTTGATCGAAAAGCTTGATTGTCTGAAATAAAGTTGATTTTTTTATTTATTTTGACCATGCGTCGACAAATCTACTCCTTCTCACTTCCATCTGTCACGTCTTGGCGTTTTGAAAAACAATGAGGCTAAGTAAGGAACAGCGGCGAGTGATGCTTAAAAATAGGCCGACTAAATTATCTCTGAATTGTGACAATAACGAATGCTGGTAATCAATTTTCACACTTCGACAATAAAACAGATCATTACCGCTTTGACAATTTCGTGAACGGTTGCCCAATTTTCACCGTGTGGTTGGCACGTAGCAGTGCCATTTCACTTGACCTTGGGGCGACCAAATGTATTGAGGAGGTAGACCAGAAGATTTGTGTCATTGTCAGTAGGGTTGGAAGCCTTTGCCCCGCCCTCAAATAGAGGCAGTGTTTGCAGTGCAAATACAGGATATGCGCCAAAAACATTTTTTTTGAACAAAGATAAGCAACATAATTCCTGAAACTTAGAAACTCTTGGTTACTCTGCAACTTCACTAACCATTAACTGATCGTCTTCTTCTTCGGCCTTTATTTGACCAGGTCGGCCACTTGACACTTTTTTCTCCGCTTGACTCGGTCTTCTCATTCTCCTTTTCTCGCTCCTACTTCTCTTACATCTTGTTCTTTGACGTCCCTCACTTCAAGCTTTTGTCGCCCTCTACTCCTCTTTCCTATGACTGGTGCGTGGCACAATACCTTTAAAAATACAAGAAATACAACCTCGCCATTCTTGTAGAAAATGTGTTCCTGGTTTACCGACAAGCAAACAGAATCAAGAATAGCAATGAAACGTGTCCCCCTAAACTTGTCCCCACAGCACTGACACTTGTCCCCCAAGGCAAGAAGAGCAAGGCAAGGACCCTAAACCCTATCTCATCCAAAAGACCATTTTTTCAGAGATGACAGCCATGATTTATCATGGCAATTCTGTCACTGTGAGCCAACTTAGCATGAAATGTCACCCCCAAGAAGAACATCAGTGATGATCTGTTCCCGTGAGACATTAAGATATTGGTCGCTATTAATCCAACTGAGGAACAGTTGGAAGGAGGAGCATTTTAACAGAAAATTCCGTTTTGCAAATTCTCGCTGAAAACAAAATATCCAGCTACGATTGCTCTTCTGCTCTTTTTTGACACGAAGAAATCCTCATTGATGTTTATCATAAGGATATCAATGTTGAAGTGTGTGGCTTGATTTCTGATCGATTCGAAAACAAGTCTCAGTAAGGTCTTCTCTTCTATAACACCAGAACAAAAAGTAAAAGGACAAGAATTTATAGCAATAAATTATACCAGCAAAACATAAAGTATTTTTGTGAGTACTAGTTAAATATTTGAAGATGTTTCGGACTATTGGAAAGTGCGCATTGTAAACACAAGCAGACAGAAGTCCACACCCGGCTATTGTATGATGGCCGTTAGTGTTGAAGCAATTAATGATGTTGTTGGGAGTAGTGCTCTTTTTGTCCTGCAACGGTGCTGCCACGGTGATAGCATTCGGCCACAGAGTTAGCAGACAACAAAACTTCGTACTGGTCAAAAACATTAATTGTAAAATTTCCACAAACACTATGTCAACCACAAAAAATATTTTTAAGGGTCCTACCATTAAGTCTCGAAACACCAGATATCGACAGATTTTGGGGTTTTTTAACGTAATTTCGTTGTTTTCTTTTGTGGGTTTTTTTAAAGTACTAGTTAGTTCACCACACATAAAGGCTAAAAGCCATTTGAGGATGAGGGTTCCAGTAATTTGGGCTCAGACGGTGCCCTTCAGAGGGATTTTTTTTCGGCAATGAGGAATTTCTTAACCGGATCCCCGTCCTGACGCTAAACAATGGCCTTTATCTTGTGTACACTCCCAAATTCTTTTTACCAGCGCGGGAAATCAAACCCGGAGCCTCCTGGTTCTGGTTGAATTGCACTAACCATAAAGCCACGGCTCCTGTAGACATCGACAGCTTTATTCCTATATAAAATATGGTATTCATCTAAATTCAGAGTATTTAATACAAGTACCCTTTAACTGACATTAAACTTCTAAATTCATCCCTTCTCACTGGCATTCCTCTAAAATCCTAACATTATCTTTTTTTCTTATGATTTCAATCAATTTTATTAGTTCCGATATGTTTTCCAGTCCGGGCTAGGTCTAGTAAAATTTTAGATTTTTTTGTTTTGGTGTAAAACATGTTTTCATTTTTATTGGCAGCTTTTGGCGTGCAAGTGTCTTCTTCAAATCTTATACTGTTAGCTAAATAGGTTTCTTTGAATATGTTTTCTATGTGGGACTCTTTTCTTTTAAAAAACTCTGACTGTGAACAAGAAAAATCCACCCGTTTTGGAAAGTCCTAGGTCCTAGGATTGACACGCATTTACATCCATTTCGTAGTAAATTTGGGAACAACGTCTTCTGTCAAAAATGAGTACTACTTTATATATAGAGGTCCACTAGCCAGGCATCAGACAGCAACCTCTTTCTTCAGGACATTATCTGTAGCAGGGAACAACGTCTTCTGTCAAAAATGAGTACTACTTTATATATAGAGGTCCACTAGCCAGGCATCAGACAGCAACCTCTTTCTTCAGGACATTATCTGTAGCAGGGAACAACGTCTTCTGTCGAAGACGAGTACCACTTCAGATATAGAGGTCTACTAGCCAGGCATCATCGCTGANTACTACTTTATATATAGAGGTCCACTAGCCAGGCATCAGACAGCAACCTCTTTCTTCAGGACATTATCTGTAGCAGGGAACAACGTCTTCTGTCAAAAATGAGTACTACTTTATATATAGAGGTCCACTAGCCAGGCATCAGACAGCAACCTCTTTCTTCAGGACATTATCTGTAGCAGGGAACAACGTCTTCTGTCGAAGACGAGTACCACTTCAGATATAGAGGTCTACTAGCCAGGCATCATCGCTGAAGTTATACCAATAACAATTGGTTTTTATCAGTCTGGTTGTTCAAAAGATATTTAAAATTTACAACTTTTGTAACTAGCTGAAGCTTATGCTCATACTAGTTTTTGGAGTGTGGTATATGGTGGTGCATACAAACTTACCAATCCCAAATCCTCTCCATTTATATTATATGTATTATTTTCACAATGTCCTTGCAACTACCCCACGCCCTTGTGTTTTTTTGGAAACAGTGGTCGTAACTAAGAAAGAAAGCTGTCATATTGTGAGAGGTTAATACTATACATGACTGGGATGGGATCATCGGCATTATCATCATCATCATCATCATCATCATCATCATTATATTTGGGTTTACGTCCGTTTTACATGCTGGCATGTGTTGGACGGGTGAGATGTCTAACAAAAGGGAGGGACCTAGAGAAATAACGGTGTATTCAAGTGATAACATGTCTGCGAAAATGATTTAGTTAAGAACATAGGGTAAACAGCTTAGAAGGGCCTGTGGCCTTGATATCTAAGGACATTGGATGAAGCCCCGTTTGGTACACATATATTTTTCCTTTTCTGTATTATATCACTTTTACCCCAGAGGTGGATGTAATACATTTGAACTGAGATAGATAAAATTTTGGCAAATATGGCTTTCAAAGATTGGAAAAACATGGCAACATGTACAAGAGGTTCGCGATTTGAGTCCTGTCCAGATCCCTGGATGTATTGCGAACATTTTTTTTTTATCCGTTGTAATTTGAATACTGAATTTGTATATGCTTGGGAGGATAACGTGGGGAGAGAAAATAAATTCGTAAATTGAAAAGAACGAAAAGTACCATAAAAATAAATAAGAAAAGGAAGCACCTCCACTTAAGTACCTTCAAGTCTTGTTTTTAGAGAAAATCCTAAAAAAAAGACCTAGGAAAATCCCCCACTTTTCAGAATGCTCCAAATGCAAAGTGTCCTCTCAATAACAATGCCCAAGGTGACTACCCGCATAAAGAAGGAATGAAAAAGGTATGAAAAAGGATCCAATATAGAAGGTTATTGAACAACAGAATATGATTGGATAAACTGAGTCTTTCACTGATGGTACCCCTGGTAAACAGTGGGTCCATTTATGTCTTTCATATGTAGGGAAGGCCCGAAAAGAAGCCACAAATAAAAAAAAGGGTGGAGAAAGGGCGCAAGATATCATAACATGTAATATATACGGATCGCTTTTGAGGACGCTCCATGGGAAGGTCCTTCCTCTTAGGTTAACTGGATAAAGTACAGTCCACCTCAAGAATGACGGTCAAGACACCCATTTCCACGCAGCTTTGAGGTTACAATTGTCTATGTGACCCTTCGACTCTGGAAAAGCCGAAAAGGTTTGGTTTGGTTTGGTTTCGTTGATAAATACATGCATCTTTTCGCCAGGTCCCTGCGGACAAGTGAATAACATCCCATCAGCAAAAGCAACCGAGATTGTTTTTAATTCAAGTCGTGTCTGCGATCTGGTAAAAATCTGATATCGGCTCTGTTTGATTTATGTTCACAAAGCACTTGGTTGCTTTCAGACAAACTCTGTCGGCATATTTTCACTTCATTAATGTCTACTTTGAGTTATGTGCCAACTGTGTACAACGGTTGCTCGAGAAACCGGCAGCACTTCATCTTGCACCTTCTTTGGGAAATCCATTTGGTGTGTCGAAAAATAATTTTCCTGGTTCTTGTGATGAAAGAAACAAGTTAACTAAATTCATTGAGAATTAAGAAATTGGGGCAAAGTCGAAGAGAAAGGAAAACCTTGTTTAATTAGCGCTCGTGGTGAATGAATAAACCTGAGTGCACAAAAAAAAGCAGCGAGAAAAACGGAGACCATAAAGGAAACACAAACTCAATATGCTTTTTCATGCTTTTCTCCCTTTTCCATGCTTTTCTCCCTTTTCCATGTGGAAGGTGGGAATTACGGTGCAAGCAACATTTCAGAACTGTAAGCCACATTGGACAAATGGCCACCCCACATAGCTTCTGCAGACTGACCATGAAATTCCCGACAATAAACCTCTGAAAATCCACGCCTTTATTAAACATACCCTCAGGGGTAGAAATAAAAAACACAAAACACCACAACAGTCACTCGACACAGGTGTGAAAGCGCTGCACAACAACGATTTATTTGCCATGAAGATGCTCATATCCGGTTTTACTCCATCATATAATGCCTTATTATTTCACTGTTTTGAATAAAGAAAATTGAATTATTAAAAAATAAACATAAAAATTATCTTTTCGATTAAATTATACAGTTTTTTCATTTAATAACAAGAGTGGATGGGGAGAAAATCTTTATTAAATTTTAAGCAGGTGGGGCATTTCCTTCGTCAAAAAAAAATCTTTTTATTTCACATTTTAAAAGTCTAGTTGATTTATCTCTGAGTACTTCTGAAGAACAATTTTTAACAGAAGTGGTATTTTAAGATGGAAATTAGTATAAACTATTTAAAAAGGATTTCCAAGTACAGTAGTCTTGTTTTGTTCTGGTCAAAAGCTGAGGATTTAATACAGGAAGTCACGAACAAATATTTCTACAAAAGCTGCAAAATTTTTAGATTCCAAAAATTGATGACAAATACATCATGTGAATGCCGGCAAAATGATAACTTGGCATAGTTTGTAGGAAAATAGACCCCCTGAAATTGAATTGAATTCATTCTACGTCAGGACCCACATTACTGAATTTAAACTGGGGGGGGGGGCAGCAAAGTAAACAGTTTTCTTCACATCACCAGCCCAGTTGTTTGGGTTTAGACTTGATATTTTTATTTATTTTCAATATTCGCTTTTGTTTTTGTTGAAAGTTGTTGATTTTGGAGGCAGTTCTTAGTTATTGAATCTCTCAAGTACCCGACAAAGTTTGAAAAGCAAATATCAGCTGTCAGCACCAGGTCTTTTCATCTTTTTTTATTCAGAAAAGTGTTTTGTTGAGTGAAATACTTTCTTGGCTGGCAATATTTGAGTCAACAGCATCAAAATTACTCGCAACAGAGACCACACATTGTGAGGAAGAGGCCACAAATGCGTCACAGGTCAATGTCTTCCTGCACTTTCGGATTGAGAACAACACTCACCATGAATCAATCCAAGGCGATTTCCTTTATTTTGGTGCAGAGTTGCAGGTGCATTCAGAGTGAAACTGTATTTTTGTAGTTTAAATGCTGTATTTCGTTGTTAACTAAAGCCAAGACGATAACCCCTTTTTAGTTGGTGTGTGTGTATATGTATATATATATGTGTAAATAAAACTTTTAATTTAGAAGATCAGTATCGCTCTTCTTAAAGACATTTTGTTCTGACGTGAACAGAAAGGGAAAAGCAGTACAGTACTTAAATGTTTTGCTGCAAAATTTACGTCTTCTTTTTTTCAGTCACTTTCCTCTTCTAACTTGCTTTACATTTTCTGCTTCATTTTTTTAAAACTTTTACTTTCTTTTTGTACTTTTTCCTTTCTTTGCCTTTTGCTATTGCCATCCCTTACACCACTTCTTTCTCATTTTCCCCCTTCCTTCTCATAACTATGTCATTTCAATTCTTTCTTTGGCACTATGAGACGCAACCTGGATTATATTATTCATTGTTTATTTGACATCGCCTATCACCTTGTGCACCACCAATACAACGTTAATGAACTCGCGAGAAAGACTGAATGCAGAGAGGAATGGAGAGCTATCATTGTCAATGTCTGCAAGATCATTTCTGTAAGATTTACAATAGTGTGTTGAATGCTGGCAAGAAGGTTATTCTTCCACTTTTTGATGGTGAGCAATTTTTTCTGTCTTCTAGAGAAATTGGTTTTAACGTTTTCCCCCCAGTACTGGGGCTCAGACGGTGCCCTTCACAGGGACTTGGATTTGGCAATGAGGAATTTCTTGGCTGGATACCCTTCCTGACGCCAACCAATGGCTTTTTCTTTTTGTGAATTTCCAAAGTCGCCCGCTCGGGGAATCGAACCCGAAATTCTTGCTAACTCTTCAGTTGCACTAACCATTAAGCCGCGGCTCCTCTCTGTCTTCTAGAGAAAAAGGTTATCATTTTGCTAGATTGTTTTCCATCAATTCGTCTTTGACACTGGGGCTTCTTTGCCAGATTTGCCTTCACAAATTGACCAGATTTTGAACTCGGTCCTTGTTGCGAGGTTGTTGCCAAGGGTATATAACAGGTTGATTAACCTAAAGCTCTTGGCCTAGATTTGTTCCGGGTAGTTATATTGAAAGAGTGTGCCTCTAAAATATCTTCCTTGCTGTCTAAGTTGTTTAGTTTTTGCCTACCTGAGTCATGTTTTCTGCTTTCCTGGAAAGTTTCTTATCTTGTTTTTGTCACAACGAATGCACGTGGTCCACGTAATCCTGGGAAATAGTAAACTACATATCAACAATGCAAAGGTAGAATTTTTGCAGAACCTAGGTTTTTTGTTGATATCCAATACGAATTTAGAGGGTTTACTCCACTGGTAGCCTTTTTACTGTAATCACGGAACATATCCAGATTTATGGATAAAACTAGGAGAAGGTTTGCTATAGGTCTGAATCAATCTTCCAGACACCTGAAGAAAGAGAAGATTATTTTGTTCGCTGCATCCTGCTATACCTTTTTCACAGGCATCTATTTTTCACGATGTATATTTTTAGTGTGTCTTCAGGCCTGGTAAGTAGCAGGACCATGTCTCCTTTAAAGGATTTCATGAAAAAAGGTTAAAACAGAGGGAGAAGACCTAAAAAGAGGTACATTTTGGGGAATAAGACCAGCTGTTAGAGACCCTCCGTGAAGAAAACTCTTTTTTAGTTGATCTAGTCAGTGTTCAGGCAGAAAAGACGATAAACAAGCTTGGATGGACATAAGCCTTTCCCCAAATGCCTTTTGAAAAACTTGGTCTTCCTGAGATGCTTATCATTACTGGATCTTATAATGATACCAACTTTGGTAAGCATCAAGAATGTATTCCTTTCTGAACTAATATACGAAAGACCAGAACAAATAGGACAGGGATTGAAAAAGATAAATAAAAAATGCAATAGATATTGGACAGGATGACATACATAGTTCTTCCAAAATCCCCTTACATATAGGAAGCGTTTCACTCACTTGGTCAAGAATAAGTTTCCTCGTATGAAATACGATAATCGATGAGTTTGAACCTCAAAGTCCAATCAAGCCGACCAAAAGCCAACACTAAATGTTATCCAAAACTTTGAAAATTGATACTTAGTTTTATATAGTCAGTATTGTTTTATGATCTTATCTTTAAAAACATTTCTTTCCCATTTCCTATCCAAATTGTTTGGCTGCTCAGTGATGTTCCAATTTATTTCACCTCCTCTGTTTTTGAAATTAGTCCCGTTTTCATCGCTTTTACTCTTTAAAATAATCTCGTACTTGTTGTGGTTTTACTTATGATGAGTGTATACTCAAAATATATTTTGAAATTATTTTGTATTAAATTTCTTGCTAATTATGTATTTTAACGCTTCCCTTGAAGTTTATCAGCCTGTCATTTGTGATATTTGCCGCTGGAGTAAATTCGACACGTTTTCTTACGGAAAGTGTTTTATTTGTTTTTCTCTTTGACTCGATTTACTGATATATTTGTGTCTACACTCCTGCAAAGACATAGCTATAACTGATACTACATTTTCTCGCATAGCACCTTATGATAATTCAGTCATCCAATACGGCTCAGTTGGTTACTCAGCTGGACCTGGACCAATACCTGTACCAGTGGCGACAACAGTAACGGCTCTTATACAATTAACAAGTAACGCATTGGCAAAGAAAATGAATCTCAGTGTAGTGCTATCGCTATCTATAACACTTTTGTTTTGTTTCAGATACCATGACAAATTAGTTAGTATTAGGCAATATCAGCAATGTTACTTATCTGATGATGTTGATTTGCAAAGGGAGAATATTAGTTTGGAAGGTAGAGGAGCTGTGTCTCTATGTGTAGTTGCTCTTTAAAGCAGTAGCTCTGTAACCAAAGGGTTCTGGGTTCGACTCGCTAAGCGGACAATAAAATCTTTGAAGTTTACAAAAGGAAAAGGCGTGACTTAATGTGTAGTTGCTCTTTCAAACAGTAGCTTTGTAACCAAGGGATTCCGGGTTCGACTCGTTAAGCGGACAATAAAACGTTTGAAGTTTACAAAAGAAAAAGGCGTGTTTCCATGTGTAGTTGCGAAATGGAAAAGAGGAATCGGCTGTGGTGACTCCTGAAAGGAGTAGCCAAAAAGGCAACTAAAAAGAGCTTTTGTACGCATGATAACTGAGATTTTGATTATCAGTACAAATGATGTCACTTTTTCGATGATTTTGAGTTGCAATGGTAGAATGTCAGTTCAGAAAGTATTTGTGAATTCACAAACAGGAGAAGAAAGAAATTCTAATAATATCAGGAAGGGGAAAAAAGCTAAAGAAGAGATTCATGGAAATAGTACAGGACGAGATGAAAATAACTGGGTTGCTGTGTGGAGATTTTATGATCCAAATTAAGAATATGACCTAAATTCCTTCCTCACCAGAATCAAATGAAAGGAACAAGCTTGTGTTTGTTTTTGCAAATTTTGATTTTTCTTCAGACAGAATAATTAGATTACTTCACATTTCAAGAGTATTTTAAAGTCCTATCTTCCGCAAATATTGTGATCGTATTGGTGAGTATTTCTTGGCGTTCAGGAAGATCAGTTATATTCGTTCTTCGGCAACAAACTAGTAAACTGAAACTTTTGAAGACTTTGAAAATTTATAAGAAAGTTAGAAAACCTTATCTATTCGTTTTCCTTCTTTGTTACCTTCACAGTGCCAATTTTGACAGCTATTAATTATCGCGAATGTTCATTTATTTAATTTTCGGAAATCACGCAGTAATGGTAATAAGTATCTTGAAGAATATTTCTCTGGTACTTAATTCCGCAAATTCGGCCGAAATCCGTGAAAACCGCAAATGTTTGTGCTATCAATGTAGTGACAGTTTAAAGGTTCGTTCATGAATTTTTCAAAAATGTCTCTGTATTTGACACTTCGTTTTAGAAAAAAGGGCTGTTGTAAAATGTACAATTGAAAATGCCTTTTTGCATTAAACTAAGAATTTGAATCTGAGCAGGTCACCTGTGAATGTATTTTGGCTCCCTTTCAATATGCTTTTGCTACTGACAGCATTTTTGAGTATCTAAAAAGTATATGAAAATATATTTAAATATAAGTAGAATTTGACTACAGATAATTGCTGACAAAAAAGGAGTTATTTGTTGTAATTTGCTCAAAATAATTTGTTTTTCATGAAATTAACCCTTCTAAACGTCAAATGAGGATTTTGCAGAATTTGTTTTCTTTCCGTAAAGAAATTGGACTATATATGTACGAAAGGTAGGTGGGGTAGGAAAGCAGCTTTAATTAATAGCATGCAAATGAAATCTAACTGTAATGAAGCTACTATTTGTGTGTATCAGATACCTTGTGAACGACAAGACCAAATTACCTGTCAAATGTCAAACGCCCTATCCAACTCCATGAAAAAAAACACAAACAACAACTCCCTCTCAAACTTCCCTGTGAAACTCTGTGTCAAACTCCCTTTCAAACTCCCATGTCAAATTTCCATGTCAAATTTCGTTGTTGTCAAATGTTTGTATCAAAATTTTTTCCTTTTTTTATGTAAAAGTACTAAAAATCAAGACCTTAAGATGTAGAGAGCCGTTACACGTCGTACATGAATCTGTGGCATTACACCCTATGGAACATTACTACAGGCTTCATATTTAATAAGTAAAGTGGGATGAATTAATGTCGTTGCAGGTGCGAGGATGCCAAACTGTTTACAGTACGACCGTCACATTTTGCTGCAGACGAAGCGTAATCTTATTTGTTCAATGTGTCTTAACTCCATTTAACTCCCTCCTACCTTTAGGAGGTAAAGGAACTCTGTTACCACTCACTCTCTCCACAATAAGAAATATTCATTTAACTTTTGGCTTTTCTTTATAATTTTTAGTAACTTGATAAATTACATAAGGACTTAAGTTAGTTGCTGCTAACGATGCTATGGTCTTCGTCTGACTATAACAAGTACGAGATTGGATAAAAGTAATTCAATATTAAGAAAAATAAAATTACATGTATGTATATAAATATATATATATATATATATAAACGTGTATACCTTATTATTTACCTCTATTTATATATATAAACGTGTATACCTTATTATTTACCTCTATTTATATATATAAACGTATATATAAACGTATATATATAAACATATACCTCTATTTATTTATTTATACAACAAATAGTTTTTAATATCGTTGCTAACTAATGGTTTCATTTTTATTTTGAAGAACATTTTTAGACAAGTACTTGGGTTTTACATTCAATCCCTTTAATATCTCTTCAGCTTTTTTCCTGTCTCGTGTTACTATTTTTTTTAACAGTTATTTTACCTAAGGACACTGTGATGTAAACGTGTTACATTTTTCTGAGTTATTGTTCCAGAAGGTTTGTAGTTAGTTTGTGTAATAGCTTCCCTTTCTTCTCACCTCTATCACAGTATATAATATTCTCAATACCTCAATTAAAGCCATGGAATGTAAATGTGGGACTTCTGTAACTGTTGGGAGGGAGCTTGGCGTCACGTCCATTATCGAATAGAACAAGGTCACAACAAAGGGTGCTTGGGTGAACCGGCGGTTTCACATCATTCTCTTAGTTCTGCAGACTAAAAACAAACAGTTATTGCAAAGGATTTTTGGACATCACATCACTTATGTGGTTTTCCCGTTATAACTAGACATTGTAATTTCTTTCTTTCATCCATGACCACAGTTGAACTAAAGGGAGAAGCCTCCCTTTTCTGCTGTTGTTTTTTACCTCTCAGGAAACCATGACTTGTGTGAAAGTTCTTCTCTATCGCTCTTAAATGATTACATTTCCAATTCCCCGTCACGAATTTCATTTCTATTTGCCCTCCACAGACCCCCATAAATAATTAGAAGAGATCCCTATTGTAAACGTGCAATACATGTTTATTTCTGCGAGAAAAGAATTCAGTATTTTTTTCTAAATACGTGTATATACGTAAATACATAATATAATATGTGATGTAATATATATATATAAATAATGTAATTTATATATAAGATAATATAAATACGTAATATACGTAATACGTACGTCTTATGCTGAAGAGCCATTTAACAAGCGTTCATCTGATATCTGTACTATGAGTTTTATGAGTGGATGTTTGGGACAAGCACCAAAAAGGTTTTTCTGATAGGTGTAGTCTGGAGTCTTAATAATGGTTGAGTAGTTTGCAGATAAAGTTTTAATAAATCTTCATTTGAATTAATGCAAAGAGGAAATTTAATTAAGGACCATTAGCTTAACAAAAAAGGGAATGTATTGTGACAAAAAGAGTCTGGTTATTAACAATTTTATTTGGTCCCCTCTTACACCAGAATAAAGGTGACCTACTCAAAACTGTAAAACTGAGATTTCCTAAGATTGACTAAGGTTTGCTTAGATTTGCTTATAATATCTAAGATTTGCTTCAGTACTAAGATTTACTCCTTATTGTTTCCGTACTACATTGGCGTATTATTTACTAAGGTAATATTTGCATTTATATCTACCTGTATTTGGATAGATTTTGGCCTAACGTACGATAGACACATCGGGATGTGATAAGATAATATAGTAATATCTTAAGATATATGATATATTGTCAAACAACCTAATACATGTTAGGGTCATAAGGATTAGGTTTTTAACCAGTAAACATAGCCGACATAATACACACTATAATGGAAAGTGGTCTACGCTGGTATGGCCCTGTCCAGCGATCTGGTGGCAAAATCAAGCAGGCAGTAGGCTTTTCTGTGGATGGACGTCGGCGACCTCGGCGACCAAGAAAGACATAGCACGATGTTCTGAAGGATGACATCCCTGGCTGGGGCCTTGGTTCAAGTGACCCCATGAATAGAGCCACCTGGAAATCTAGTGCGAGATATGCCATGCGTGCGGCTAGCCAGGCATCTGGAGGGAAGCCTACCATCATGGAGGATGCTTCCAGACCTGCACGATAATAAAAAAGAACCCATTGTATGTATGTATGTATGTATGTATGTATGTATAAACATTTGCATTAAGTTTTTAACCAGTAAACAGTTATTAAAAGCTAATATGATAAAATATATGCTCCTCTGTTTAGTTTAGTAAATATGTTAAAAGATAAGTAAAAGACAAAAGAAGTTAAAATTGCAATGTAATACGATGTGATTGGCAATTAATACGATAAAATGTTGTACGGATTGCCATAAATTCGATAAAATAGTGTATGCATTGCAATAAATAAAAGAAAATAATGTATGCATTGGCAATAAATATGATAAAAAATGTATGCATTGGCAATAATACGATAAAATAATTATGCATTGGCAATAAATACAATAAATTAATGTATGCATTGGCAAAAAATATGATAAAAAATGTATGCATTGGCAATTAATACGATAAAATGATGTATGCATTGGCATTAGCATTTGATATGGTAGTGGTAGTAGTGGTAGTAGTAGTAGTAATAGTAGTAGAGTAGTATTAGTAGTATTAGTAGTAGTACTAGTAGTACTAGTGGTAATAGTAGTAGAGTAGTAGTAGTAGTAGTAGTAATAGTATTAGAGTAGTAGTAGTAGTAGTAACATAGTAGTAGTAGTAGTAGTAGTAATAGTAATAGTAGTATTAGTAGCCTTAGTAGTAGTAATAGAAGTATTAGTAGCCATAGTAGTAGTA
>RDPX01000269.1:965278-1018167 GCA_003991215.1 Morbakka virulenta
CAGATATCAATAATCGTTGTTCCTTTACAACCGTGGTGGATCAGACTGAGATAGACAGATACACGACAACACATACATATATAGTTAAAGATCGATCGATCCATCTATCGATCGATCTATCTATCTATCTATCTATCTATCTATCTATCTATCTATCCATCTATCTATGTATCTATCCATCTATCTTTGTATCTATCCATCCATCTTTGTATCTATCCATATATCTATGTATTTATCCATCTATCCATCTATCTTTGTATCTATTTATCTATCTATCTTTGTATCTGTTTCTATATTTATATATACAAATAAATTTAAGAGCAAAAGCTAGGCTTAATTCAGCCAATTGAGGTATCAAAATGTTATTCAATATTCATACTCAACTTCTTAATTGCTGAATAGAACCTAGGTCAAAGGGTTTATTCCTGTCACTTTGCTCTGTGAGGTAAGTCTGAGACAGCTTGCAATAAATTTTCGGTCCAAATCAAAAGACCGGGGCATGAGTAAAAAATCATTAACATACCTCCTCCCAGTTTCTCATTAAAACCTCTCTGTTGTAGTATAGTGTGATAGCAAATGCGATGCTGTTATTCCTTTAAAAAGAATATTTCAGAATATGCTAAAATTAGAAGTGTTTAAATAATAGTTCGTTTGTTCGTTTTCACGTCTCCGCTACAGCGTCTCTACCCAGTAGCGGCCACATGATATTGCCGATCGTGTGGGCTCCTCTAAGTCAGCAAAGTTGAAATTTAGGGTGTCTGCACATTGCAGGGGGTGGTCCATAGTCTGTGTGGCATTACAGTTGGAGGAGTCAGATGTTGATAATCCTATTCGTTTCATGAGAGATTTGCATCTACCAGAACCAGTACGTAGCCAGTTTAGACCGCGCCACGTTGTCCAGCCAAGATCGTGGCCAGTAGCAAGTTGTTCTTTGGGAACTACACCTCTGCTCTCAAAAGCTTTTGAGTTTGGTGATTCATCCCATAGTGCCTTCAGACAAAAATAACAGTGACGAAACTGTATTGTTTACAGACTGTTGTTATACGGTCTTATGTATATGGTCAGAAGGGATGATTTAAAGTAACTAGAAATGTTGACAGCCTTACATCATGTCGTAAAACAAAGATGACGATGACTAAAGGAGCGCATTTCAATGAAAATAAACATTGCGAAGCCTTGAAAATCTTCAGTTGCTGATTTGGGTAAAGATATTAGAGAATGGTGCAAACGAACCAATGATCTCAGCTAGTATGGGGCTTATTAAGGGATAATGAAGGTGGAGAATACCTATAGGGACATATGGCTAATTAACGTAGGAGAACGCTAAACGAATTTAGAAATATTTGCGGATGAGGTGGAGAAAACACAGACTTTAAGACATGCAAGAAGGAAATTAGGACGGAAGGAAACGTGACTGTGGTCTGAGTTTCTTGAAGTCTTGATTAAGACAAAGAAACTGTAATATTTATGGGAATACAAAATGGGAGAGTTTACCGTGGTTTATCTACAATTTTATCACAGACAGTATGCAAAACATAATGTTCTTGATGCGGTCATGGCAGTCGTCAAGGCCAGAGTTTGTAAAGTGATAGGCTAGGATGTTGTCGTTAAGATGTACATGTTTATTGAAGTGTTCTGGAAACTAGCGTTTCGTCTCACCTACCTGAAGCTTCTTGTAATAGGTGGCACAGAAACGACAAAAATTAGGTATAAAGTCTGAGTACATGGTAACTTCTTTCCTTCACCATATCCTTGATGGACATTCTTTTCCTCCCACGAAATATTACGCCTTCACGACCCTTGCATTAGACGACAATACTATCATGTCTGAGAAGGTATCTTATTAAACTTTCTTTCAAGAACATACGTAATAAGAAATTGTCAAAGCCATATTATTTTCTTCCATTTAGATGTGGCCACTATCTTAATAATTTCTCATGCCACTAATTTCTCGGCTGCTCAAGTTTTAAAAATCTGAACTATCCTAAATATGTTGGAAATTAATTAAATTTTGCATTTTTGACCCAAAGAAATTCTACGGACACCATGCCATTATTTTGGTGGTGGTAGTACATCAGTATCATGTATAGAAAGCTGATATTTGAGCTGCCGTGGCTTCCTTCGTCATGGCTCCTCAGTTGACCCGGTCCTCCACCGCTCTGTATTCCTGTACTATGCAGAGTGGAGATTCTTCCTTGATGTTGTCCATGTTCTTTGTTCTCGGCCCTCCTCTTTTCCTAGATCCAGCAACCATATCCATGATCAGTTCTCTTTCCAGAGGATCTCTTCTTGGGATGTATCTTGAATAAGAAAGTCGTCGGTTCACCACTGTCTGCGGTGGTAGTACACGTTGAGAATATACGACGGAAACAAAAAGAACAGCAAAATCTGCTTTGAAAGGACTTTTCTGTGAATCTCTTTTCGAAGTNACACCATGCCATTATTTTGGTGGTGTTAGTACATCAGTATCATGTATAGAAAGCTGATATTTGAGCTGCCGTGGCTTCCTTCGTCATGGCTCCTCAGTTGACCCGGTCCTCCACCGCTCTGTATTCCTGTACTATGCAGAGTGGAGATTCTTCCTTGATGTTGTCCATGTTCTTTGTTCTCGGCCTTCCTCTTTTCCTAGATCCAGCAACCATATCCATGATCAGTTCTCTTTCCAGAGGATCCCTTCTTGGGATGTATCTTGAATAAGAAAGTCGTCGGTTCACCACTGTCTGCGGTGGTAGTACACGTTTCTGTGAATCTCTTTTCGAAGTCTTCTTTTGCAAGCCTGTTGGTGTCGGCAGAAAATGCAGTTATTGAGGTGTTTTAGATTTTAATGGAGCATTAGTTTCATTTGTAAAAGGAATATTGGAACTTTCACAAGCCTTTTGATATTAGTAACCATCTCTCTTTTTACCTTGGCATTTTTGTTGTGTTTACGAATTATTTAATTAGATCAGTTCACCTTTATGATTCATATCTACTACTTGTGTATTCTTTCCCCAGTTTGAGTGGGCTGCAACTTTTGTTTTTGATGTCAGCCATTTTGTATTTTTCCTTTTTCCTGGGTTATAATTCCTTAGATCTATCATTATCTGGTTTGTATAGATAGTTCTCCATGGTAAGGTTCACGAACATGGATGTTCTTTCTTTCTTTAAGACAAAAGTTTAACTGAACGAGAACAAACTGACTGCCCTCCAGTCACCACTTCAAAAGGGTTAAAAAGGCTAAATGTACGAAAAAAAGTATGCTTTTGATAAATAGTTAATGGTCATGCTTTATGCATTCAACTCTCTGTTTATGAAAACATATTTTATCAGCTAAGAGGGTTAATATAATATTCAGTACCCATGACTTTGAACCTTGTAAATTTTTTTCCCATGATGAAGAACAGTGGAAATGTGGTTTTTAAGGAGAATATTGAGGGTATCATGGAGAAACAGGATAACCTATGTGGATGTTCTGCGTAAGGCAGGAACTAATAGATGTTTATTACAGACGATCGTGAACAGACAGATTCGGTTTGTAGGGCATGTGAAATATGAAGGAGAGGCTTGAAGAGGTTGTGCTGACTGGCCGTGTAGAAGGAAAAGGATCAAGGGGAAGACAAAGAACTATGTACTGGGCATGGGTAAAATTGCAACTGGTTGGAGACCCACTGTGCTCACTCAGAGTCTGACGAACCGCCAAGAAAAGGATGTTATGGCTACTGCTTATGCCAGAATTCTGGCACGACATCCAAATTGATTGTTTGATTGACTGACGTACGATCTGGCTACGTATTATGAATATAAGGCTTACGACGCTGGACAGATAAGCATACGACCATACGGCTGAACAACGATTTTTTGAAGTCTGTGTTTTTAATGAATAAAAGTAAAACTACTGAGATCATTTGAATGATTAAAGTGCCGAAATACAAAGCAAAGAGGAAAAGAGGCAGTCTCTTAAAACAACTTTTTTTTTAAGGCTGTAAATTTTATGGATTTGCTGGAGGCGTCATTTTGATAGGGTATTTTATAGTATAAGACCCATGGCCTGCGGTATTGCCTGCGGTATTGCCTGCGGTGTTGCCTGCGGTGCTGTTCTATATTTTATTCGGAGACGTAGTTAGTTGTTGAAAGTCCTTGTGAATAAGGAAAGGTGTGCAGAAAGCTCTTTATGGATATGTCTAGCCAAATATGATCGGGTCAACATTCCATACGATCTTGGTAGTATGCGATTGGGATTCCAGGCATGTGATTGTAGCAATGTGGGGGAACTCTGGCAATTTAGAGGGCATGAAGCGGAGGCCTAATCTTTTACCATTTATAGTTTCAGGACCTTTATTGCTAATAGTACGTATAGTACAAACAAGATTTATCATGTATAATTATTTCTATCATTATCATTATTATTGAGTGGTGGAGCAATGCGATCCCACAGGGGACTCAGATGTAGAAATCCCAGCAAATCCATCCGACTCCCAGCTTGATAAAGGTAATCTGGGTGTATGCATCACCCCTAAGTGTTTGTGATAAATTGATAGTAATAAAAATACAATACCTCATTATTATTATTCTTTGATTTTCTTTGTTTTTCAATGGAAAATGCACAACTTTGCAACTTTTAAAAACCTTAGAGAGTAGCTTACGGAGCTGATCTTACCACTATTTTTGATACGAGGTTCCCGAATAAGTCTGCATGAGCCTATTGCCTTCCATGGAAAAAGTAGAAAGACGAACTATTCGGAGCTCCAATTAAATTCTGCGATCTATGTGGGTGGCTACATGAACCTTTTCGCTATACCAACATAATCTTAATCATTCTTATCCTTCTTTGCCACCGTCATACCATCTAATCTCTGATGAGTTTTGTCTGAGTGATACAGTAGCTTTGTAAATCATATATTTTAACTGATTTTTTTCAAATCCATCAATAAATTTACCGAGAGCTGGATTATAGCAGGTTGGTTTAATGCCAACATTGGTCTTTTGACGAGATTAGGCTGCACAAGCTCTTCCGGTTTAACATCAAATGGTGAAAGAGATATTTAAAGGAGAGGATTGGGAATTGTATACAAATAAAAAACGTGTTTGGAGCAAGATTGGCTCGAATGAGTCTCCTGGGCCCACTAGGATATCAAACAGGCGATAAAAAGTTGATTCAAATGACTCAGGCAAATTGAATTATATCTTAAAGAAAGAGCTTTATCATGTCTTGAATCGTAAGCTTTTTCTGAGCTACATTACAAAATCTCTCTCATTGTCAGACGATGGGAGAAGTAGCTCTCGCAACGTAGCTCAGATAAAGCTTACGACTCAAGACATGATAAAGCTCTTAGATATATGGCTTCTTCTGAGTCTATAAAGTTCAGAATTTTTCAGATTTAAATTATATATTATTACTGTTGTTACTCTATAGTATTATATTCATCGTCGTGATCATCATTTTTATCGTTGTTTAATGTCCATTTGCCAAGTTAACGAGGTTTGGACGGTGTTTCTAAATGGGTTTTTTCCAAGCACGAGGGTCTTGTGCTAACTTTTCCCTATTCCAAGTCCAAGCATCTCTTCTTGATTTATTTACTGCCAGTACTTGTTTAAAGGAATAATGCCTAATGTGGTTGGTTGGTCATTTGCTAAACCTGATACAGGCATCGGCGATCATGCGACCCCAGGCAATCCTGTCACTGCAGGCATGGATGAGTCCATCACAGCTCAGATTATTGTTTGTAGCCCAATTGTTTAGAGACTGTAAAAATGTCTTTTTGTCTTCCTCTGGCTCTCCTGTCCTCGATCTTTCCTAACAAACCAATGTCTCATCATGTGCCCAAGGAACTGCATAATATATCATAATATATTATATGATATTATATTATAATCTATCATAATATATCATAGTATATCATAACATATCATAATATATTATAATATATCATAATAAATCATAATATATCACAATATATCATAATATATCACAATATATCATAATATATCATGATATATAATTGTTATAAATAATCAACATGAATTAGAATTTTCAGTATTAAAAATTAATTAAACTTTGTGAGAAAATCATTAGACGAAAGATGATGTCTAAATAGCATAATATGGCGATGTTTCAATGACAGATTTGAACAACAAACCCCTGACTCCTGTATCTTTACATTCCCTTAACCCAACCCCCCGACCCCCCAAATTACACTGTTACCCAATCTATAAAACAATAACTTGATAAAACAATAGCTGAATGTAGCTTTTGTTGACTTGGATAGAAGCTCTTACATGAGTATACACACCCGTGTTGTCACAGGCTTACTTTCAGTAGACTGACGTTTCAATTCCTCATTGAAATTCGATGATTAATTGGAGAAGAAATGTCATTCATTGTTAAACAGGATGCATTTGATAGCTAAATATTTGGGTTCTTGCAAACACGACACTTCCTTTTTGAGATTCATCTACGTCAGCTGTCCACAACCATTAGGCCAGTGTCCTGTTAAAACGCATTTGCTACCTGGCCTGCAGGAAGCCATGTGGTTATCAATATTTAATTGGTCCGTAGTGGTACGACGCTAGGGTATCCCTTATGTACGCGTTTGATAAAGATAATTCGGCCACTTTGCCATTGATGTGGGAAGGGAGCAACATTGCGTGCGTAAAACAAGAACCTTGAAGAACATTTTTGGCCAACGCAGTGGTTTTTGTCAGTTTGTGAATTGAGGATATCAACTGTCAGCATTATACTGAGGTCAGCCAACATTAAGAGGAAGGGTGGGGGACGTTTGAAAGCTATTATTTGAAACAAAGCTGATAATATTTACCGGGTTTCATTTTCCAAGTTTTTTTAACTTTCTTGACAGGGAGTGTGGAGGTGACAAAGAGCCCCAACGGATGTTCATGTTTTACTAAATCTACTTCGTTCAATTCATTTCTTATTTATGAAATAGAAAATCCCTAGAGAACTTTAAACCTCACTCAAGGCAGAGAGCAACAAATTCCGAGGGTAGGAGTAATAGAAAAACACCTCATCTTTCAGTAACTCTATCTTTGAAAATCTTATAAGCAAAACAAACAACGCACCTTCAGTCCATAACTAATGACCGATCCTAAAAAACGTTATAAGAAGGACCGGAAGGGTTAAACTGGGATTCACACATGTAATTGTATCGCAATTTGTTTCAAGGAGGGTGGGTATATGGCAAAATCTGAATTAGGTATGCGAAATTCACTATTTATAGAGCTTGGTGTGGTCAAGGTCGAGCTCCAAAACCGAAGGGATTTGTGCTTAGTATGAGGATAATACGGGATAAAGTATTTTATAATGACACGGGTTTAGCCTAAAAAGGATTTAAGTATAATGAGAAATATGGAATACTTTTGAAAAGTACAATTCATATGGCGTTGAACGCCAAAATACTTAGAAAAATGCATTTGGAATGTTGACGTTTGTCATCTAAAGGCCCGGAGTGTTATGTAATAGAATATTGTATGGTTATTACATAATTAATTACATATAATATTGTATAATTTTATAAGTATTATTAATATAATATTGTAAGGGATCTTGGTGTGTGTGTGTGTGTGTGTGTGTCTGTGTGTTTGGCACTTGTCCAAATGTTAAAGACCCCAATGAATTTCACTACAGATATTAACTCTCCAGCAGTGCTATTTTTTCAATTCAGGTATAACAAGCCACACCAGGGAAGCCAAAGGCTGTTTTGGTTGGAAGATACTCATGTTTGCTTGCATTTGCAATCATTGTGTTGTACGGGAAGCAAAATCTCAATAGGAAATGGGATTGCGGTTTGGGAGCACAGATGAAAATTGAAGCGAATTAACAACAGGCCTAAATTATCCTGAAGAGGAATCATTTAAGGAAGACAATTAGTTTGACCAATTGGTCTGTGATGCCTCTTTGTATACATTTGCAAAATGTTTACCTGTACCAATATTGAATAACCCTGTTGAATAAGTACACGCCATATGTTAATTCCTTTCCTAAAACTAAGATTTGAGGACGTAGTAATCGTATTCAGTGTTATTCGATAAATTTGAAGGTCTTTTGTTACACAAAAATTTAATACGTTAAAAAAAATGAAAAGATTTCTGAGTCAAGGAATGAATAATATCTGAAGCAGGTCCAAGGGAATTCGAACGGGAAAAATTAAAAAAACCCAATTCGAACTTGAGGGTTCGAACAACAGGTTATACTTTTCTTAATAGTTTTCACTATTAACGAATATTTCGAGAGGATAAATATTTCAGTAAAATAAGTATTGTTATAAATATATGTATCCCGAAAACTTGGTTTTTGCTAATAATATTTTGGAGCTTTATCATGTGACTAGTCATAAGTTTCTCACCAAGCTACGTTTCGAGAGATACTTCTCGTATCGTCAGGCTGCCTGAAGCTCCTGCATCGATGGGCTCCAGTGAGTCTATAATATATTTGAAGAGTAATAATGTAGTTTGAATGGGTGTTTTGAATAAATTATGTGCAGACAGTTGTGAATTACACAATGCATGCAATACATTCAAAGTAAACTGTGACTTAAGCAGAATTCCCGTTGGGATTTGTTTTAAAGTTTGTTTCTTTAGTTCATGCTATTCTGAACGCGTGGAAGTGCGCAGGGGTGTGTCTATAGATGTCTGCTAGCTTAGAATCCATGATCATGATCAAAATTGTATAGATCTGTCAATAATACAATACATTTATTCAAAGGTGAAACACTGAGTCACGCACGCATCCCTTTTGGCCTTTGCAAACTATTCACTTCTGCACATTTTCATACTCTTTCAAACGCATGAAAGTACACAGGGGTGTGTCTATTAATGTTTAATGGTTTAGAATCCGTGATCCTGTCTTCTGAAATACCGTAAGAAAGGCAATAAAATAAACAGGTTTTTCGGTGTTATTAAACGGCATTGATTTCGAAAATGTTTAATAGATACTAATTACTGTATTTGGGTTTTGTTTTAAGCATTTACTATATCATTACGTATGAGCAATACTTTCCGTTTTACTATGTGTGCCAAATGGTGCTAAAACTATTGATCGTATGTTCTTATTGTCCCAATTTCTCTTCGTCCATTAATCAAGGTACCATTTTTCGCAAAGGGTTATAACCTTCCACTGAGCTGCAGAAAAATAGTATAAATGGAAAGGGTGCCACATTAATTTTCACCTTAATTCTTATTTCCCCTTTTCCTGTTGTCTTTTTAAATTTAGAGGGATTATCTGTGCACACACCTGGGATTACTGTGGTATTAGGGGAATAGTCGAAAACAGAAATGTATCACCAGACTTGTTAGGGGATCAGTGAAAATGATTATGTCAGGTTTATCAGTCTCACGTGCCCTCAGACGTATTTAATTCCAAAACCAAACTTTGGAATAAACTGAATTTGAATTCTAAATGCAACATGCTAAATTAATTCATGTGAAAGTAATTATTCGTCCATGAAAGAAAAAAAACCCCGATTTCGCATTTTTTGTGGAGTTATAGTTTATCAAGATCTTCTGGTCGGTGTTCCGTTGTTATTTTGAAATAATAAGCCTCAGGATTCGTGAGCAGCACAAATCAACAATCCTTGCAACAGTAGATTAGCAGCTGTGATTTCACCCTGAGACTAAAGATGTGGTTTTTGCTCTAACGGATTTTTGCAGAAAGATTCAGTGTATTGTACAACATATTTAAACAGTATGCTGGAGAGAATATTACAGCTTCCTTGCTTCAAGACAACATTTTGTCACTGGGGCTATGTTGTTGACATCCCGTTTTGAGATGCTAATTTTCTCACCCCCAGGGTACGAACACTATTAAATTGTCTGGACGGTGTACCAGATTTCTCACAGTTTTTTTCTATGTTTGTTAATGAATGGTGATAGCTCATGGGTGAGCTTGCAGACAAGTGCTACTTCTACATCCACTAGGAATTTCAAGAGATTCGCAAAACCTTCTTTGATTTCTGATTTGAAACTTGTACACAAAAATAAGAGGGCCTCATTTACAGATGACTTTTCTGCTGTCAATCTGAGTGACCTTCTCTCTTTTTTTTTTGTTAACAGGAAGTTCTAAGGCGTTCCCTGAGGGATCTCGTTATAGGGAACACTGAACACCTATTCTGATTGTTGATAAGTCTTCAAGTGGTGGACCAAAGGCTCAAAAGAATCAAGAAGTCAATAGCCTTTGATCAGTTGGATTTTCTTCATATTGTTTATTTTTTCTTGGCGTTCTTTCGCTCGTTAGACAGCCACGTTAACCAAAGGCTGTGCACGAGTGTTAGTTTAGCAAAGGAAGTCAGTCAACGTTAAAAGAGCCATCAAATGCTAAACAATCCAGCATCAGCTTGTTTATTGGTAATTTGTCTACAGTAATATGTTATTCAGGGTACATTTCATTTGTTAGGTCACCACGAATTTCATCGATAGTGTTTCTCACGAACAGGCTTATAGCGTTGTAACAGTTTAGACACGATGAAGTGGATATACAGCACAGTAAACTGTTTTCTTTTATCCATCGTTATTTACCCATGGATGTGTTTATCAGGTAATTTCTTTTTACTTCTTATTTTTTTGTGTTGATTAGCATAAGATTGTTTTTCTGATGTTACGGTAAAAAAATATTTTGTCAAGGTGATTTCATCTATATTCATATGATCGTACAGTAAGTAGCCTGTTAGAATTTCCTCTGCAATATTGCAGTTGATCGCTTCTTCTTCAAGCAACTAAGGCTTAATTTAATTCCTTTGTTCTATTTTGTCTGTTTTGCAGAGCAAACCCCGGCTTCTGTCAGTCGCGAACCACACAGGACTTCTCAAATTGTCTTTCTCGAAGAATTAACTGCTTACAAAAAAGGAGATGGTTTACGCGATTTTAGTGCCAAGTCAACGTCTAGGGAATTTTTACGTACGCCGTATTATGTATACAGAATCAATGCATTTGGAATGATATTTAATATTAGTTTATACAAAGAATCCACTTTCTTATCACCAGCGTTTCACGTTGAACATCATAGCGAGGATTCAATACACCGTAAAGTTTATTTCAATGAAATGCACAGTTGTTTTTATAGAGGAAAAGTTGAGAATGATACCGATTCATCGGTAGCTCTTAATGCTTGTTCTGGGCTGGTAAGTTAATTTCTTTGTTCTTCAGTGTAATTGCCTAATTTGAAACAGTTCATTGAATCGGGTTTTTAAGGGGTTTCCGCACACAGATTTCCTTTAGTTCATGAGAGAATTAATAATTTTAACCCCCATCCCGTCGAATATGTCTTGTAAACGTTTTTTTAGCACAAGAATCTTTTAGTAGTACATTTTTTAAAATCTAAAATGTGTTGATTGTATTGAATTTGTTTATTTTAGGGATTCAAGTTTGCGCTTGCTCACGTTCAATACCGAAACAGCGGGTTAACGAATTGCGATTCAGCCCCCTCTGTTTATTTTACCGTTTGTAATCAAATAGGCGGCTTTTCCCGTGTTTTGTCATGGGGAAGTATGAATATTCCCAAAGAGAACAACACATATGTTGACAAAGAAAGGACCAGTTGGTTTTACAAGATAAACATTTAAACTTTACAGTAGACATTGTTGGATTGACCTTGGATTTTTAGCGATAAAGAGAAAGTAATCACACGGAATAACGGATTTTGTCATGTTTTGAAAGCTGACTATCTGGGATAAAAAAGGCACCCTTGTAAGCTACAGAAATCCAGCGTTCGTCAGTTGTAGGCCTTCTAAATAATTTTGTTTACCCCTGAATTTTATCGAGGAAAAGCAGTTGCCCCTTGAGATGCTGGGAGCAATATTTTTTTCTTGCCTCAGTTGTGATTTCTGTTGCCAATCGGGTGATATTTTTTTTTGGAACTTGGTTTCTTGTTTAATTATTTGCCAATTTAAAAGTTAACACATATGTTTTGTTTTTGGAGGAAGGAAAATTTAATTAGCAAGCAAAAAAAAAATCACTCGGTGCCACAATCAAATTTCACCAAAGTAAATATATCTCAATTTACACATTTGTCAGAAAAATATCGTTTTTCTCAAATCACAGCTACATTTTTTAAAATACAATTTGAAGCTATAATTGATACCAAGGGTTTAGGTATTAGGTGCACGAAGTTGCATGTACCTGCCTTTTAACACAGTCTCAGCTGTCTTCATGATACCGAATAGTTGTTGTGTAATCAAGCTTGAAACGCTTTGTTTCACTCGTGGTATCAGAAGTTATAACCAGGGACAAGCCACAACCTTGATAAAAGCTTGTCATTCTAAACCAATGGAAGAAATTGTGCTTCTCTCATGTCGTAAAGTCACTTGTGGTTGGACTTGACGAGTTAACGGCAGTGTGGAATCACTCCTTGTTTTTCACGATCCAAAGCGATCCGATATAACTGTCAGTTATATTGTGAGAACTAATTTGACTGCAGACCTTAAGTTACTTGAACTGATATAATCCCATACATCACTGTAGAGAACTTTATAGGCCAGTAAACGTTATTCTTTAATGCACAGAATACATTAGATTACAGAATATTATTACAATCTTGGAATAACAGGCGTGTCATTCGGGGCTCAGTACTTGATATAGACCCAATGGTGTTCCTTCGGGACCCAAACGGACATGGCAAGTTCGTTTTGGAAACTCAGAGGTAACATGATGCGGTGTTGATTCAGACGTGTCATTTAGAAGATTTTAAGCTTATTTAGGCTTCATTTTGTATTTATTTTGTTTAAAAACTAGTAGAATACTGGAAATTTTGCGACAACAGCGAGGCTTTTGTATTTTGTGAAAAACCCAGTTACTGGGTTAGATTGTATTTTGAATCTCGAATGTGAAGGACTTTCAGCAAGGGTATTTTGGCGAAATAAGTTTATTATCTTTACATAACATGGTATTGTCGGTATTTTTGATCCGGAAAAGCTCATTGTCTCTAAAATAAGAACATATTTATTCTCCTCCTTTGCATAGCTGAAGTTAGTCTTAAATATTTATTTTAACTGTTCAATGTAGATGTTTGAAACGATTCTTTATCAAGATTAAACGTGCATCGATCGCATGTCAATCTGCATTAAATAAAGCAATTAATTAATGTACTTATTGATTTGATCGGTAGATATGCCTTTTTGTTAATTTTAAGAGCGTTACATTCACTCAAAATATAGGAAGTTGATCGTTTTTAGAATACCCAATAATACATTTTGGATTTCGAACTCAACAATTTGATACCAAATAATATTAGCATTTTGTAAAATATGCTTTGATTTTATCTTTCTAAGTGTGACGATACAAAATAAATATGCATTAAAAAATTTTCAAACACGTAGCCAGCTGAAAGTTAATCGAACAGCGCAGTAATAATACTACATGTAGATTTAGTTGAGCCAGTCATGGACAAGTCTGTAGTGTTTGAAAAATTATAATATTAGTAGAAAATCTGTCGAAAGAGAAGATTTGAAATTAAAGAAGGAAGGAAAGTGTGAACCCACCGAACTTGATTCGAACAGTTGCCCATGGCTATCGTGACAAATTGCTCTCGCACCTAAGCTATCGGTGCTGCAATCTCCACCCTATTTTTGGCGACTATATCAGTAGCTGAAACGCGCCATTCCTTTTCTCAGGTTCCTGTCGTTGGTATATCGTCACATTCAAGCATATCAGGGGCAGGAGCAACTCATCTCAACAAACATGGAAGCGCAAAGAACCTTGAGCCTTCAGCTTAGCTGATAAAGCAAGTGATCACAATAACCTTAAACAACTGGTTCGAACCCAATTCGGTTCACGCATTATACTCACTTTTCAGTAATAATGGTAATAATGATAATAAGTAAAAATAGGAGTGTTAATAAGTAATAATGATAATGGTAATAGCAGTAGCAACAGTAGTAGACTGAGGGAGACTGAAAAAAAAGAGATTGAGAGAAATAAAAACAAGGGACTTTCGTTTGAAATACAGTAAAGTACCATCTTAAATGGAGGGGAAATTTTGAGAAACGATTTTGGGATTCGAGATTGGAAATCACGGGAAAGAAATACCATTGCCGGGAACAAATGGAATGTGTGATCAAAACAGAGACAGCAACACCAAATTAGGAAGGTTCCTTTTTTGGGTGTTGCCATTACAGATTATTGCTCTCTGGACTCTTTAGACTCATACCCATCTGATGACATATCACATCTCTTACTACATCATCTCTCTTATTATAGACTCTTTATTATATTCTTCTTCTTTAGACCTCTCCCAAATACTCAGCTTTTCATACTTTGCTCAGTTACATCCCTCCCATCTGCTCTTCTATCTTTCTCTACCTCGCCTCTCCACCAATATTGTTATGAACGGTTGGACATATTCTCACCTCGTTAGATGGCCGAACCAACTGAGCTTTGCCTCTCTGTGTTTGAGACCAGGGCTAAGCAACCTTGGCAAACGTCCAATTACCCAATTTGTTGGGTGCGCGAGTAACGAAATGCCACATCTATTGCAGAATTGCTTATTAAATGTCATTAATTCATGCATATGTTACGTTATATTTGCGTATACTCTTATTTACAAGTTATTTTGACTCTTTCTTTTAAACAAAAAACAAATGGAATTTACAGTATTTTTAGCAGAGAAGTAATTCTAGATCTTGTAGTTTATCACCTGCAAAAAAAATTGAAGTACTTTGTTTAAATTGTTTTCTAATAAGCCAGAGCAGTATCCCTTTTATATATATTACTAATAAAAACAGTATATTGACTTGGTAAATCGGACTTCGATTTTCGTCTTTCCCAGCATGGCCTTATCCAGGCATCGTTTGGGGAGTTTTCAATTGAGCCTTACGACAAGAATATGAACGAAGGACCTTTGCGCTTAGTGGCACGAAGAAAGCACCTCATCACAAAAATGACAACCAGGAAGGAAACAACAAATAGGACAATTAGTGAATGCGATGTGAAAGGTAAACTGTTTTCCTAGATTTATCAAGTTCAGAAACACAGACTTGTGGCTATTTGTAAATGGTATTTTAACGTAGCATTGGTAGGGAGAGAATTTCAGGCAATGTTTACCGCATTTTCGAACCGTTTATCACTATTAGTAAATCCATACGTACCCATCTTTATGTCAATCTCGGTCTCCGCCTCCGTCTCTTTGTCTGCCTGCCTGCCTGTCTGCCTGTCTGCCTGTCATCTCTCTGTTGCTATCTCTATCTATCCATCTATCTATCTATCTATCTATCTATCTATCTATCTATCTATCTATCATCTATCTATCTATCGATCGATCGATCAATTGATCTCTCTATACCTTTCTATCTATTTATCTCTATCCCCATCAGTCTTGATACCTATTCATCTGTTTATCAATTCACCTGTTTGTCTCAGTCTGTGTGTATATGTATCGCTCTGGCGACCGGTATTTCCACATATGTCTGTACGTACATATATGCATAAATGCATTAATGCATAAATTTATAAATCCATATATGCATAAATAGGTGCATAAATGCATATAAATATACATATATAGAGCATTCGATGTTGTTTCTCTTGGTATCAAATAGGGATACCTCTTTTTTTTTTCATTTTGATGCCTGGGCTCGGACAAGTGCTTTTTGGGACAGAGTTCTATCGCCATTAACAACTCCGAGCTTGAGCTTGTTAGATATTTGAAAAAATTAATTAAGCTTCTTGTTGGGTATGTTGACATATCGGGCAGCCAAACATTAACTTGGGGGTATTGCCAGCAATAGGATTTTCGCCACATACCTGGTTTACATTGATCTTTTGTTCTTTCCACTGCGTATCATTTCACCGTTCTTATTTCTTGATGCGGTCGGTGTTTCCATTGTAAGGATTGACAGCGTCAAGTGGAATGGAAGGGTTAGGATTAGCGTCATGTTTTCTTGCGTCCACTTGCTACACACTTCACACTCCACTGTTAAACGCAGTTCAGTTGAATACAACTCATGGCCCTTGACCCTTCAAAAAAAATCACGGGGCATTTAGAAATTACAACTTAATTAACAGGCATTCATAAATTATTGATAAATTAACAGGGATTGATAACTTGACGCAGGTCGATAAATTTAATGGGGTTGGTAAATAAAGGGGGATTGACAATTGCGGATGGGGGGTGTCGAGAAATCACCGGGCATGGATGGATCACCAAGTATTGATAAATCTCTGACGCTTTTCGAGGATATCAACCCCAAGATAGGGTACCCATCTTGATGTAATTGGGATTCAGAATATATATCAAAATTAGTTTGTTTTTTTAATATTCTTAGGGTGTTGGAGCAATATTCAATAAGCCCACCAATATGACACTCACTTGATGTTTGTTTACACACGCGCAAGCCAAGACTAATAATTAGATTAGGATTGCAAAACATGATTCGTGGTTGCAAGGTACTGCCCACAATTTTTTAGGGTAGCACAGGCTTCGTTTATTTAGAAGAAAAAACGTCTGCTTCTCTCGTTACCTAAGAAATAATTTGTTGCATTGTTTTGTTTGAGAATATTATTTTCGATATACCTCTTGAGGCCCACTCGAGACTGGTATTGGTCAGATCAGCTTGCAAACTGTCAGGTATCGGTTGCACAATCAAGTATTGTAGGTATGTGTTTCTCTTGGAAAATCAAGAAAAGAGTTCTTTTGCAAACAATACTGAATGTCTTTTCTGCATCTTTTTATGAAAACAAGATTGAATTTTTCGACCACTGGGTTAAACTACATCGGAGGTTTTTTTCTTGCACTGGGGCAAAATATGAAACACTTCCTAATTATTTATATCAGCATTCAAATTGTTTCATGGCATCGTGTTGCCAACCAAATTTTTGTACATATTAAGCTCCATTGCTGGATTACTGATCGTTTTATTCTGACCTCTTGTTCTTGTTTTTTAAAATTTCTTCATGCTCCAAATACAGTTTAATTTCTGCATTTTCTGACACTTTCCTTTTCTGTTTTTGTCTTATTTCAAATGTCAAACCAGCGTTTCGTTTTTGACACCCACTGTATGAAAAAAAATTACAATGGCATAACGTTGCCGGGAATAAATAAAAAGTTGCGCTGGTGATCAGATTTCTTGTCAAAACACAAGACAGCAGATTTGTATGAAGTCAAGGTTGACTTCGATCTCAACTTTTATTGTAATTAAATGTTTCAGCATGTCGGAAAAGACCTGTGGTTGATTGCCCAAGATACTTTACATTACGCTTCTCTTTTGTTCATTCACCAAGACTTTGGTTACTCTTTAGCATGGTCATTAACCCTATGTTTGACCGTGGATTTGATAGTGATCCCTGCTATCTGCTTTAATATAATTCTATCAAATCCATTATGTTCACAAGGGACAAAAGACTCGCAAGGCCTGCTTTTCTCGTTGGGAGATGCTGTGCTGTCACTTGATTTTAGTCAGAAAATTAAGGACTGTAACTGAGGTGCACTATACAAAGGATTACCATTCTATTATTTACTATTTTGAGTTCCGCAGCTCACATCAAACGCCAATAACACGCAACAATTTCAGGTATCAATGGCGAAAAGTTGTTTTTCGGACCTGCTAGAAAACGTAAGAACAGCAGCACCGCACAGTAGATCACTGGAACAGGTTCATGCGAAGGAAAAGTTGCCCTCCAAGCTGTCAATGGGTGTCGGAAGTTGGCAGGTCGAAAACGGTGTTATAGCGGCAGAATGAAAACTTTACGGTTTGGTGAACGGATTACGAGTTGTTTTAACATTTCAGGGATCTTGCTGTGTTTAACAAGATTCTTGCGTAAGTTAAACGTTCCGGAATTCCAAAGAACATAAGAGCAGCATTCAACCCTTGGTTTTTAACAGAGCGTAATTTGCCTGTGATGGCAGTTTGAAATTGCAGGTTATGTTGGGGTATGTCAGACCGGAATTTGAACTACAGGGTTTGCGACAAACACCAAATATCGAAACCATGGCGTGATTTGTTCGTGAGGCCCTGGACAGATTTTTTTACGCGCCATATTACAGTTCTTGCACTTGAGTTGTTGTTTTCTTCTGCTCTTTGTAAGGCTAGTTGCTAGGTGTCGACATTAATTGCTTTTGTTACCAATATTCTCATGCTAAAAGTACTAATTTCAATGTTTTGTTTGTTATTTACTGGCTTTCTGATGTGATGGCACAACAGCTGTTAATTCTATGGAATATTTGTCGTGTAGCAATATACCTTACATGCTGATATGTGCAAATACGACGTTCAGTGACCTGGTCCTACATTTTGTTACCCGCGACCATCTGAAGTAGTTTGTGCATACTAATCTGGTAACGAGGATAATTACAGGATGCCTGAAGTCAACGCCAATATAGTGGCTCCCAACACTAAGTCACACTGGACCACCAGAAGTCAGGAGAGAAGGTGCCAATCAAATGTTCATGATAAAATCGAAGAAAACAACAGACAACACCCCTTTCAAAGACATAGTTACCAACGCCCCCAAAACAACGAGATTAAAATCCAGAAGAGCTTTCTACCAGTCAGAAATTGAGAGCTACAACATGACAGAGGCATGGAAAGACTGGTGGTTTGCAAACACACCATCGGGAGGAGAAATTATTAAAGACCCTGCTGAAAGACTACCAGGCTTCCAGAATAACACTAACACTAGAGACACTGCAGACTGTCCCCACTGCAGTGGAACCCAGGAGACTGCAAAAAAAATCGTCCTCCAGTGCCCAACAACCAGACTGGAGGGAGGTTTTGACACCGTCCTTAACTGTGATGAGAAATTCGGAACCTGGCTGAGGAGACACAATGTGGAGATGTAGCCATGTGCTACTACTACTAATCTGGTTGCATTCGTCGTTTCATTCTTCGTTGCATTCCTCGTTTCGTTTCTCGTTGCAGTCCTCGTTGCATTCCTCGTTGCATTCCTCGTTGCATTCCTCGTTTGCATTCCTCGTTTGGTTCCTCGTTGCAATCCTCGTTGCAGTCCTCGTTGCAATTCTCATTGCCGTCCTCGTTGCAATCTTCATTGCAATCCTCTTTTCACTAATTGCAGTACACTTATCTAATCAGCAGGCGATGAAACCATGGTAATGATAGTATAGTAATCAATTCATCAAAGCCCAAAGGGAAACTAATGTCTTTTTTCCAAGGTTACCTACCTTGCCTTGCAACGGGTGTAACCGAGTATTCCTGAGCATCTCAGGAATTGGTATTTATTTATCAGCTAGGGTAATATCTCTAAAGCTACCCGAAAAATTGCTCAGGGATCTCGTTAATTATCTGGTTCCAATTACGTATATCCATAATTACCTGTAATTACAAATAAATTTAGTCGGCTGACCCATGATAAAATTTGGTAAAAATAAAACAAAAAACGTGTGAAGCAATTTTTTTGCCCCTGTTTCTGGGTCGGACAGACCAAATTGAGAATGGATTTTTGAAAATCGTCGATTGGTAAAGGTGCTAAACAAAAATTCATAAAAGTGATAATGGGTTGAATTTATCATCTAAAAGTTGAATAATTGTTGTGATCTTGCATTGTTGAATTTTACCCCTGCCTGAAATTAAATAATCAACATATAAAGCAAAAGTAGTAGCCTGGTAATTAATCGTCGGCTTGCCATGCAGGATATCTCCAGGTCGAGCTTTGCCACACCTAAGAAAGTATGTTACCTCATTTGTTTCTTCGTTGCATGTAGCAAATCCCCTCGTGTTTTTAGAGATAAAATTCAGAAAGGGAATAACCCTAAAAATATATAAATCGTAAAAAAAATATATATCTAGCTTCTTAATTAACAGCGGCTTTTAAAGCTAAGGGTTTAAAAGAAAACGGGGTACAGTTTGAAATATATGTAGCTGCATCTGTGCAGGTTTTTAAGAAGATTCCGAAATCCAAATTGAGACACAAGGTTTCTTTGACTACCCCCGAAAATCAATATTCCTATACTTCCTTTTTCTCCCTTATTGTGGCGTACAAACATAGCCTTCGGCGAGGGACAGCTTTTGGTATTCCAGAGTTGTGCTTCATGCAAGGCTAGCGGGGTGGGGATGGGGTGTGTCACTTGAACAGTGGATGACCGCTTACAGTCTCGTTTAATGTTGTGTTGGCAGCTGGTCGTAACCTATCCCTGTGTCGAGGCCAGTGTATCTCCTGGTTAATCGGTATATACGATGGAGAACTATGTATACCAGTACAAGCATTATAAGCAGATTATTGATGTTAGTAGTGGCTGCCCAGATAGGTCGTGAATCTACCTGGTCGTCGGGTTCTAATTCACTGCATGCAACAAGGACTTTGCATTGGGACCGAGACTAAATGAGATACCAGGGCGGGGCGGATGATAATTAGATCTTAATGATTAGGTTAGTATAGTGTTGAGCAGAAAGTATGTTTATGGGGTAATGTTGTTGTTTTTGTTTTAACGTCATTTTCCCCCAGTAACTTGGGCTCAGGCGGTGCCCTTTAAAGGGACTTGGATTTGGAGTAAATGAGAAGCAAAAATTAGGAAGAATCGTGTTATGTTTAACAAGGCTGGTACTCCATTACAAGTTGAAGACTTCGTAGTTGTTTTCCTGGGTGGATTTGAATGGCAGGTCTCCCAAATGTACGTTATAGCTGTTTCGTAAACGAAGTCTTAAAAACTGTTTATCGTCATTTATATGTTCTGAAATGTGCAGCTGTAATACATTGAAATACTCTAAAATAGCGTAGGACTTAGATTAAATGTAAAACGAATGCTGCTGCTGCTGATGATGATGATGTTAATGATGATGATAATGACGATGATGATAATGATAATAATGATGATGTAATGATGATGATGACGATAGGAGATTTTCGCTCAATGTCTCATGTTTATGATATTTCCATATCCAATATTTCATTGATCAAAATTTTAGTACATATGTTTCAACTCGTTCGTGTGTTGTATCCCATGTTATTCAAGAGTGCACTATCTCTTTTCTTTAGATTCCAAACATAATACACAAAAAAGAGTGAATCACGCATACAAACTTAAAGTCAATAAAAATGGACATGTAGATGCATTTAAAGAGCATCGTCGCCAGCGAAGATCCATGTCATGGCGAAGATATGTCGAAACAATGGTGGTTGCAGATGAATCAATGTTTGACTATTATAACGGGAAAGAGTTGCATCTCCGACGTTATCTCTTGTCAGTAATGGCCATAGTACGTCCTTTTATTTTTTTGCACATTTAATTAAATGACTGCTACATTTTCATTTATTTGTTTGTTTGTTTGTTTGGTTTTGTTTTAACGTCATTTATCCGCAGTAACTGGGGCCCAGACGGTGCCCATTTTGGGGGTATAAGTATTAATTATCAACATTAGGAATACTGAATTATCATTGATATATTCTTTTGTGCCTTTTACCGACCGATACGTATTGTGGTCTTTGCTGGAAAAAACCCCTTCCCTAAAATGCTCACACAGTGACAAAGACACGCATAATTACTTACACAATCACTTGCAGGGTAAAGAAAGGATTCGGGAAGCCTCCGTCATGTTTAGCGCAGCCGGCTACTTACGCGGCTATCTGTTTTTCAAGTTTACCTTTGTCCCTGTCAATTTTGTTATGTTTAAACGTCCTCCTGAAAAACGGTAAACTGTGAAATTGAAAATGTTTAACGATTGGTACTTAGTTCAATCTTTTTATTTTTTTTACTATTTAAATGTTCTGCACCGATGACATATGTGGTAAAACATATTATATTTTTATGATATTCGTCAAGATTCTTTGCAGATTTGAATATAACACTTTTTTTTTGTTTCAACGTCATTTCCCCCAGTAACTGGGGTTCAGACGGTGCCCTTCATGGGGACTTGGATTTGGCTGTGAGGAATTTATTGACCCGATGGCCTTCCGGACGCCAACCAATGGCTTTTTTCTTTTATGAAGTTGCAAAGTCCCCGGCACGGGGAATCGAACCCGAAACCTCTTGATTACGGAGCAGTTGCACTTAGCATTAAGCCAAGGCTCCTTTCCCCACCCCTCACTTTCACAGTCATCAAAAATGCAACTGCTCTCGTTAGTATTACTAGGTATGATTTTTTACCAGCAATGTAAACACACGCAGATACATCTCAAATGCAATTAGAATTCAGCTTGGTATCAACATAAGCTACCAGGGACCAACCTTGTTTCACAAAGATAAATTTAATTTCAAATGTTTATGCATTAAACAAAAATTTCGCCTGCGTCACACTTGCTATCCCAGTTAGCCTCCTGTTATTATTTACTACTACCTATTGTATGTATGTATGTATGTTTATGTATGTATATATGTATGTATATATGTATGTTTGTATTGTTGTATGGACGGATGTATGTATGGATGTATCTATATATGCATGCATGTATGTATGTATTTATGCATGTATGTATGCATGTATAATGTATAATGTATGTGTAGCACTAATATGTACAGAGTAGCATGTGGTTGACAAAGGAAATTAGAATTTATTTATTTTTGATACAGTAGTGCTTTGGACTAAATAATTGCCTGTAAAAGTTATAGGTAAACATGAGGTGTTGGAAACACCTCATGTTTAAAACATGAAAACATTAAACATGTGAAGAATATTATGAGGAAACGGATGGTACTAGATTTAAAAAAGGAATCAAGTAAAACAGAAAAGGGCGCACATTTGTGTTTTTTTTACTACGAAATGCCAGACTGTTTAGATATACTTTAGATGTTTAGCATGCCCACTTTATATTAAGATGCAATCTTAAGATGCCGTCTCACTATTTTTCTAAATGTTTACCGTTTCGTCTTTTTAGGTAACAAGTATATTTCGAGATAGTTCCGTTGGAAATTTTATAGATATATCTATTGTGAAGCTAGTTATTTTGCACAAAAATCCAGTAAGTATATCATTACTTGCCTATAATAATTGCCGGTTTTTTCTCTTCTTTGCCCAAAAAATAACCCCTAAAACCGTGGGTGGTCGGGGTAGTAGTTGATGCAATATAACTTGACTTGCATCAAGGTGGTACTTTGTAATACGATCTCAAATTCCTCTCGAGTTTTCCGACCCACCCTTAACGATGTTTAGTATCATGCGAATGATTTACGGCAAGGTCGGCTAATCCTTTCTGATGCGCAGTTATTCCAGGCCTGACCAGCAACACATATTAGTTATTTTATTCTTTAATTAAAAAGATAACAAACCCGTTGGGTTTTAATTTAGTGAACGAGGAGGTTTGTGTATTGAAGTAGTGATGAAATCCTGTTGAGTTGAATTGTTTATGAGCGTGTAGAGTTGTCATTTTGGATGGCTATATGCGAAATGAGCCTGAAAGTAGAGGTAGTTAATAATATTGAGGTAGAGATAAATAACATAGAAACAAAAAAATGATGTATGAACCATGTATATAAGTACATAATGATAAATATACCAACAACAAAAAACAAAAGGTATTGTATGGGAAAAGGCACAGATATGTAGACATAAATAAATAGGTATCTAAATGTACAGCTAACTAATTGTAGCTAAACATTTAGTTGGCTTGATAGAAAGTTGGGTAGATCAGATAGATTAATCGATGGATGGATGGGTGGATAGATGGCCGGGCGGTACAGATAGATGAATTAATGGATAGATGGATTGATTGATTGATTGATGGATTGATGGATTGATGGATTGATTGATTGATTGATTGATGGATTGATTGATGGATGGATGGATGGATAGACGGATAGACGGGCAGAGTGATAGATGGATAGTCGGATAGATGGATGGATGGTTAGATGGACAAATGGATAATTGGATGGGTAGGTGGATTGATAAATCGACCATTTCATAAGTAACAATTTCACCACTAAACAATGCGCAGTCACTGTATACGCAGTAGCAGAAGGAAACAATGCGCAGTCAGTGTATACGCAGTAGCAGAAGGTCTTTTGTTACTAAACTTTTTCTAACATACCGTACAATTATAGGTATTAAAAGGCTCAAATGTAGTTGTTAATAGTAGTGAACAGATTTTACGATTCGCGTTTTATTTTCCATTTTGATTTTGAGGAAGATCGAAAAATTAATTTTTCCCTGCACCATTGTACAGTAAAAGTTAGGAAATTGGATTTTTACTCGTCGCCTAGAACGTAATGTTTAGATAGGGGCCATTGGTGCGAGATTTGGTGGTGAACAATGCCCCATAGGCCACCATTATTTCCGCTTCTGTAACGTACAGCTGTTTTAAATGCGCAAGAGTTCAGTTTCAAATGATACAATGAAAGAAACAGTAACATTTAGTGACAGCTACTGCAATTTAAGGTGTTTTTCCTCTTTTTCTGAAACAATTTATTATTCTAAGTTTTTCATATCTGTACCAAACTGGACCCGAACCACCACGCACGGGTACACGTCATCCCATTAATGCTACCGGCGTTTGTTATTGACCAGCCCATTTTTGCACCCATGTAATGTGTACGAAACTTGCTAAGAGAAGTCTTGGAAAAATGCTCTTGGTAATTTGGGTAATGCTTTTCCTAATGCTCCTGGGGATAATTTAGGGAACTTTTTTGATTTTGGGACTATCGTTTTTCCCAAAGATTTCGCTCAAAAGAGGTTGTTTTTTTATTTTAATTTTTTGACTTGTTCTAGAAAAATTTAAAAATACGAAGAACAGCTGCAAAGTCGTTAAAGAGCTTTTGTGTATGGCAAAGCAAGATTAATAAAAGGAGTGATCGTGATCCAGAGCATTTTGATACAGCTATTTTGATAACCAGGTAGGCTTAAGAAATGGCGGTTAAGAAATCGAAATACAACCTGTTATTGTTGGTATTACTCTTCCTTTATTCACTTTCATTAATTTTTATGAAACCAAATAGTTGCATTATTGGACTGCTGATTATATGTATTGCATGTAGTCTTTCTCTTTGTGTATGTATTTTGCATGAAAGTGTATTGCTTCCTGTGTCATTTTCTTAATCGTTGATTCCCTGTATACCTAACCTATGTCCTTTCTTATTCCATTCATCTTGGTCAAAACATATTGTAAGGCCCCCCTCTGATCCCCTTCCAATTGTCTTACCCCGCTATCCGTCATCTCCTTCCAATTGTCTTCTCCCGCTACCCGTCATCCCCGCCATCCCCGGCACCCGCCATTCCCGCTACCGTCATCCGCCCTACCCACCACCCGTCTTTCCTGCCATTTGCCACCCCTGCTATCTGTTGTCACCACCATCTATTACTACCGTCATTTCTCATCCCACCATTCGTGGTTCCTGCCATGTCATTCTGTTATTTTTCAAACACCGTCCTTTATTTCCAACATCACAAGTACCCTCTTCATCCATCGCAGGTTTTGTCTCTTGTTTCCCACCTCCTGCAAGTTACTTGCTCCCATCTCTTAACAATGTCGCAACGATCCACCTTATTTCTCCTGCTAGGGAACATACACATAGATACTCTCAGTTGTTGAATAATATACGTTGTATANTTTCCTGCCATTTGCCATTGCCGCTATTTGTTATTCCCGTCATTTGCCACCCCTGCTATCTGTTGTCACCACCATCTATTACTACCGTCATTTCTCATCCCACCATTCGTGGTTCCTGCCATGTCATTCTGTTATTTTTCAAACACCGTCCTTTATTTCCAACATCACAAGTACCCTCTTCATCCATCGCAGGTTTTGTCTCTTGTTTCCCACCTCCTGCAAGTTACTTGCTCCCATCTCTTAACAATGTCGCAACGATCCACCTTATTTCTCCTGCGAGGGAAAATACACATAGATACTCTCAGTTGTTGAATAATATACGTTGTATATTTCTGTTGTTCGTACATATATAGGGTAAATTAATAACTTGGTCATTTTTAAGGGAATTTTTCTAATGTACTAACTGTTTTCATGGTGAAAAATTGGTACCCTAGAGATAACACCAGAAAGGATCAACTTCATAATTCTGAGGCAAATTTGGTTTTAACTTTGTACTGTAATGTGATAGCGTAGTGCTGTGTTATTGATTGGCTTTTGGACTTATGAAATCATTCGATATGCAGAAGCTCACTAGAGTTCATTTCTTGAAAAAATATTTGTGAAGATTCCTCTCCCCTTAGAAGTTCATTTTTACTGTGTAATAATGGCTTTTCACTATTTTCTCAAACTAAGTAATTGTCAAGGACTCGGGACGGTTATTTTGCTTAGTTAAAATTGACCGTTTTATGAGTACCTGAAGCTTTGCTATGAACTAATTAATAGAATTGAATTGGAACAGAAAGTCGACTTTCTCTTATTGGCTCTTACTAGCAGAATTACCCGGCGTTGCTCGGGTAAAAAGTACAATTTAGTAGGCTAAAAAAAGGCCCTGTCAAGATAATTGTAAGGTATTGCTCGATTAGGAATGTGATGGTAGACCATTTCTGCAACTACCTTGACACTTGGGGTGTGATATAGAAATAACAGGTAATTTTAACTTTGGTAAACTTACGAAAGATGTTAGAACTTCAAATAAAAAAATGCTATGGCAATAGATTGGGAACAAAAAAGTTAAAAAAAAAAAGAAAAAAAAAAAAGAAAGTCCTGAATCGAACCCAGCTCCCCCGCTTGACAGGCAGGTATACTCACCATTATACTACCGAGGACTTGTACGGTTGAGGTACAGATAATTTGAAGTATATCGTAGTTAGCTTATTGCGTTTTTATTTTCTTTCCTACAGAAAGGATCTCTGTGGTTCTTCCAGAAAATGCGATACTCTTGGTATGTCGGTTATTATGTTGGTAGTTTAACAATTGGCAATTGTAAACGCCCGTTTTTTTGACTGGCCACCGAGCACATAGTGACGCGTCTTCCGTTAATAATATTAAAGTCATAACTGAAAATTTCTGTATGAAATGGTGTATCACTTAATTGAAAATACGATGAATTACAGCATTGATACCAGGTTAATAACGGATCGGTAGCCACTGGTGTCCCTGCTGTGATTCAAGGCTGTTATTTAAGACTTTCGGTTTTATTCATACATTCGAGGAACGAATTAGCGGCTCCCACTTCGCAAAGTGCGAAGTTCTTTCAAATTTCTGCGAAGCTTTACCCCAGAAAAAAAACAACTGTGCGATGCAGGGTATTTCTTTTTTCTTTCTAAAAACCTTCGCTGAGATTTTTGTGCGAAGCTGTTTTACTTGCGTGATTCGGAGACTGACATTTCTTGTTGTCTTTTCTTTCTGAAGGTTAATAAATCTTAAAGGATTTTTTTTAGCATGCGGGACAAAAGAAAGGGAAGTATAACTATTAAACTGGACAATTCTAATCCTTAGAACTGAAAGGAACGTCCCATAAATACGCTTTGTCGTTTTTTTATTAAGTCTTCGATTAGCGGAATGCCGCAGTTTCCTGAGAGTGATATACAGGGCCAACCAGTAGGAAATACCAAATAGTTCTAAAGGAAAGGAGCGGGGAAACCGTGGAATAAGAAAGTCTGTTAGAATTTAGAATAAGCATAACCAAAGTCGGCAGACAGAACCAGCAACATGGACTGATGACAGTAGTGTCGAAACTATTTTTTCTTCTTTTTTCGCTTGGAGGTATGGCGGGAGGCGAGAGAGAGAGAGAAAGAGAGAGGAAGAGGCAGTCAGATTCTGAGTCTGCGTGGAAATGCAAGTTTTGGATAGGGATATTTAAAAGTAATTTATTCTAGTGCATAAATGGGACCATTTTAACCTTTTTTAAAACCCAAAATCATGTTGTGTAAAAGCTGGTCATTATTTAACAATCGCTTCATTTCATTTAGTTAAAATTGTTGTTCCAAGCCAAGTAAAACACGCAAAGATTGGCAGAATTAATACCAGTATTCGATGGTAGTATGTACTAGACATACTTGCAGCAGCAGTAATACCAACAGTACTAGTAGTAGACAGGCATAGTTAAAAGTAGAAGTAGTAGTAGTAGTAGTAGTAGTAGTAGTAGTAGTAACAGCAGTAGTAGTAGTAATAGTAATAGTAATAGTAATAGTAGTAGTAATAGTAATAATAGTAGTAGTAGTAGTAATAGTAATAGTAGTAATAGTAATAGTAGTAATAGTAATAGTAATAGTAGTAGTAGTAGTAGTATTTGTTGCAGTAGCATAATCAGAAAAAGTAAGAATGATATCATCCGCTGACTTGGAAGCTATGGTGCATAGTGAAAATGGTAATACAATAGGCTGAACATGATATTCGTGAAATTATCATTTACACTTTATGAGTTGTCGAAAGAACATTTAATGATAAATCGGTTTCCCCGAATTCACGATGCCTTTTCCTGCTTCTAGTTATACTTATTATTATTATTATTATTATTATATTATTATTATTATTATTATTAATGTATTGCTGTTGGTACACCACTGCTACTGCTACTGCAAGTACCAGAAACAGTACCAGTGATGGCGTGAGCTGAATTAGTAGCTAATGGTATAATAGTATATAGTGTCGATATCATAAATGGTCAATGGTAGGTAGAAATTTCTGTTAATGTGTATGAATAAAGGCTACTTGACGCTGTGTTTTACGCCAACAAATATTGGCAAGGTGGTACTAAAGTCCCAGACAGCTGGTTTTGTGTTTACGTTTTCTGTGGTAGACAGCCCATAAATGGAGACAGCCCATAAATGGTCAATCGTCATCGGACAGATATATGAGTGTACAATATTTCTTACGGTGTGTGGTACTGATCAACAGTTCAGTTAATTTGCGAATATTAGATTCAGTTAAATACTTGAACTCGAATATGACTTCTGCGCAAAAATGCCTAATAAGTTCTGATAGGAATCTCCTGAACTTTCAATGTCATCGTTCGGCCCCACAGTATTGGTACTGGATTCGTTACATTTCTTGCCGAGGAAGCAAACTGCATGTTACTATGTATTAATGGAAGACGTCCAGATTTATGGACAACCTACTACAAAGTAAAATAACTAATGATACAGGAAAAATATCCAATTTTTGTTGTACGCTGACCTGTCTGGAATGACAATTTTTCACTTTGAGGCCTTCTTGCATAGTCTTTTTTGTTAAAAATTGTATTTTGCTGCCTATAACCAAAACTGTGAACAGCATATTCCATACATTGCAAAGGTTAAGTGCATTTTATCGTGATATCGATGCATAATATCTTATTGACTTTGCTAAATTGTACATGTTCAATCTGTTCAGTCATATATCTTATATGCATTCGGCCACGGATCACTTGATTTCCGGAGAGTATATCGGTTAGGTCAGTTGGACGCTTGGACCCCTGAGGCGTCCATATTTACTACATTAGTAACCGGACACACAGCATACGTTAGGTATGTCACATACAAGTCATGTGTTTCCTATCGTGCCCACTGATAAATAAGATGCCCTGCTTAGTCTTTGTAATTGTGTTTACTTGTATCCTGAATGATGTCATCGCTGATGTTGTACCCGAATTTTTCATTGGTGCGCCCAGCTAGTTGTACTTCAAGTTGACGGGTTCAGACACCGTGAAAGCTTACGCATCATTTAAAGCCAGAGCAGTCGAGCATTTCACGTTTTAGTGCATTATTCTATAAATTGTATGGTAGGGATCGCATCCCATTTCTTAGGTTCGGGAGATTGGCAGCCGGTCCTGGTATATTACGTTTATAATATTTAGGACCGCTAAGTATTTTTCTGTTGTTTTATGCCGTCTCAGTTTCGTTTGACATAAATGCTATCGAAAAAAGCTCGGGACACACTATTTTCAAGGATTGTGGGGAACGGCAGGTGCAAAAATGGCATGGCAATAGGTAGTTGATAGCTTTTTGGTGTAGACTAAAAGGCAACGGTTTATTTACCTTCTCGATCCCCATTTCAGTTTGTTAATATAGGTATTGTTTTTTTTCAAAGGAGCACAAAGAAATTAATTATTAAGTTGTTCCTGCTTATTATTAAAGTCTTTGTTTTCTGCAAACAGGTTTGGCTGAACTTGGGACAATTTGTAATCCTTACCGTAGTTGTTCTGTGGTCGAGGACAATGGACTTAGTGTTGGTTTTACCATTGCGCATGAGCTTGGACACTTGTAAGTAGATCAGTCTAATAATTTCTTAGTAGATTAGTCTAATAATGTCGATGTCGGTAAAACACACTATTTAACTCCAGAGTTTACGACTCAAAAATCAGAGCACGCAACATTAAATAGCGTTAAGGTATTCAAATATTTTTGTAAAGAAAATGAGACACGGATTCAGCGAAGTACAGGGTGTGATGTTGGGTCCAGTAACCGGGAAAGACACGGGAGAAGACGGAAGGTGAAATAGAAAAGTGCGGTTTAAAAGAAACGTGTTAAAACAGTCTCAGTAAGGAAAGAGAGGGAAGAACGCCAATCATTACGGTACACCCCCGGAAAAGTAAATTGTCTGCCTTGGTGAATTGTCAGTTTTCTTTACCGTTGAAAATGAGCAATAACATTTTTCATTTTTATCAAAATAATAACTCATTGTCGCCCCTTGTTTTATTTTCAACGGTTTTCCAGCATTCAGAGAAAGGGAGAGAGGGAGAGAGGAAGGGAGGGAGATACAGACAGAGAGACAGATAGACACACGCTGTCAGATTCTGAGTTTGCATTGAAATGCATAACTATGAACATGGATATTTTAACAGAAGTTTATTTTAGTGTGCAAATGGGACTATTTCAGCCCCACAATTAATCCAAAATCATGTTTATTTACACGTATATTACGTATGTTTATTTACACGTATAATGCACACATGCAGACAGAAGCAGCAGCGTGGACTGATGACATGCACAAATACATACCAGATACATTTTTGTACTAATTTATCGCTCCATGCACCATTTTTGAAGTATTTCTTAAATCCAATGTAAATTTTCAACTGTTTCTCCGTAGATTTGATTCTCCGCACGACGGGGATCACAATTCCTGCACTGAGAAAAATGAAAAAGTTCACGTAATGACACCATCCTTCAGCATCAACGCCAAAACCTGGTCTTGGTCTCCATGTTCAAAGAAATACTTGACAGACTTTCTTGAGTAAGCGTAAATTAGTTTTACTGTATTGCACTACATTCCTGCAACGTTAGGTCTATTCATACATTCTGTAGGAACAATACATTTTCAGTTTTTCTGTACCGTTTTAAGTTTAACTACTCTATCAATTTAGATTTTGCTCCAGGTGTGTTTAGCTTTGAACTATGTCGAGTTGACTACAATAACGAGTAACATGCTCTGACAAGTTCACACCGCACAGAATTCGCACAATCCGTCGAATTAGTAACTCCACTGATACCCGTCACGAACCTTGAGCCCCACTAAGCCGTTTTGGGTAACCTGTTATTGGAAGACTACGTTCCACTGTGTGCGAATTCAAAACACAGGAGTCCCGTGTCAGTTTGGTGGTTTCCATCGAATGTACCAGATGTTGTATTTAATGTACCATGAATTCAGTAGAACGTACTCGATAGGCAAAACCCCTGTTCAAGATAAGATATTTAATTTCTTATTTGTTGACCAGCACGAAGGATTATTTACCTCCCCGTAATTTCAAACATTGGTTTTATAAATTATATACTTGTTTTGTGAGTATATATATTTTGTATTTGTCTTTTTAGCTCAGGTCAAGGTCATTGTTTATTCGACAAACCTTCTAAAGGAGCAGAATATCATCTTTCGAATAAATTACCTGGAGAGACATTTACAGCAGATGAACAGTGTGAATTGTTATACGGAGCTAATTATACAGTGTGCCCCTACATTGTGAGTTAACCATTGTACAGTATCTTGTTTAGCTAAGAATAATTTGAATAATTGTACAGAGTACTTTTACACCGTGAGATAATTTATGATACTAGAGTGAATACGAAAGTATTATTTTTAAGATTATGTACAAGTAAGTCGTGCATTAGTAATGAAAGGTGTTTTTTGTCTGTTGGAAAGAGTTAGGTATGCAAATTTTGAAAAAGTGACCGGTGTGTTCAGAAAAATATTCCTGTATAATTAATGCAAAGAGTACATTGTGAGGCTGAGTATATTTTAGGAATTCTTGCAACTCAAATAGTGGTTTGGGCGAACATTCTTTCGCTGATATTTATCAGTACCAGGGCTCGGAAGAAAAAGAAAAGTTGAATGGTGTTTCATAATTACCGTCGCAATCACTTGTGGCAGGAAATATTTTTATACATACAAGTGTCACAGATACAGTAAAATTTAACCCCTGGCTCTACAAGTTATTGGATTTATTAAAATAACATACATGTTTTGGTAGTGTCAAACGTTTTTTTTTTAGTTTGTCCCGTTGCGTTCATTTTATTTCATCTTATAATAAAATAAGACAAGTAGATAACTCACTTGAACATTTGGCAACAAATCCACACAGAAAAGTGCTTTTAAGGAGGTGCATTTCCAGCCTGAATGCCTGGATGCCTGGGTGCCTGGATGCCTCTGTGTGTGTGTGTGTGTGTGTGTGTGTGTGTGTGTGTGTGTGTGTGTGTGTGTGTGCTAGTTGTGCTTTACATCACTTATTATGATTCTGCACTTCTTACAGTTGTGAAAATAAAGACTGGATGCCTGGGTTGCTGGAAAATGAATTCCAAAATGCACGCAAGGTTTTCGTAATGAATTCAGAGAATTTCGCACCTTTTTGCAGTTACAAAAACAATGAAAAAGACCTCAAGGATACCGAGGGTCGAGTGTTTCTTTCTTCCAACAGAAATCTTTGCTACATAATACCGATCACTTAAAGACAATGAACTTTTTTTAAACATCTCATCATTCAATCACGGCAATAGAAAAGCATTCACCTCTCCCTAATCAGATAATCCACGCATTCATTCTTTAGTTATAAAAAGTTTGAACATGCTCCTCTGTTTGACCATGCTGTCACACTAGATAAAAAAGGTCTCTTTAGGTTAATGTTAAAATGTAATTACAATGACGGGGAAAGGAGGGGGCTTTAGCCCAACCTGATCCCAACCAACTGTTCGAATTTACATTTTAAAGTATCAACCTTTTCCCATGAAAACTTCAATATTGCAACAATACCTAACGACATGTACTCAAGGAGATGCGTCTTCTGAGGATTTTAGATAAAATGGAAAGCTTAGAATCGATGTCAACCATGTTGACATTTCAAACTTAAAATGGTTTCTGCCGTTGAGGAATTAATGAAAATCTGTGCTGTCAGTTATTTAAATGTTTTTTGTTTCATAGATAATCACTTAGTTAACGAAATGTGCAAAGATTTTATGGGTACAGACACGAGTTATTTCCTCGAGAAAGAACCTTTTTCAGATAAGCAGAAATATAGCTTGTTTTTCAGAAATATTAAAAAAGCATTAAAAAATTGGCTTTGGTGAGACGATGCAAGTCGAGTCGACCCATAGCGAAAGATTCATAATTTGCACGAGTACCTAAGGTACTCCTATTATATTGGTAAGTCTTGTATCTCATTCTTCTATTGCTCGGTTTAATATATTTCTGACGTTGTGCTTTTTACCTCTTTTAATAGAAAACATGTAGTATTTTATGGTGTTCAAGACGTTATGGAAAAAATAAAGCGTGCAAGACAAATGAAATGCCTTGGGTTGATGGCACCAAGTGTGGGGCAAACCAGGTGAGATGGATTGTTTTAATGATTCCGTTCAGTAATTATGCTTCATTTGTGTTTATTTTTATTTGGAAATATTTGTTGGTTTTATATTTAACAAAAAGTCTGTCTTTTTAAACCGAGAAACAAATTAGGCGCAGTGGCTTCAAAGATTGTGGCGAAATTCGAAATGGAAAACAGTTGGCGTAGTAATATGATGGTTTTACCAAGAGTCCACTAGCGCACTTATTCCGTTAAAAATATTTTTGTTGTTGTTTTAGAAGGTTTGTTTTATTGCACTGACCTTTTATTTATTATTGTTGGTACAGTTTTACAGTAAAGTAAGGTTTTTTTGAGGGGGTAGTCATTGCAGGGTGTGCATGCTATCAAAATAATTGGTTTTACGTTACACCTGAGGAATATTTTGTCAGTCTTTGGATCAGACGAGTGACGTGCGACATTGGTTAACGTTATAACTTTGTCATTTATTTCTCGAAACAGTAAGGTAACTGTGTGGGTTTTTTTCACTAAGTTAGTGAGCGATATGACTGATGTTTTCGTTGCAGACAATTATTTATATAAAACCAGTAACACAGCGAATAACTAAAACCGCAAACTCTTAACCCACTGTCTCTTAGTACTTTAAACACCAATAATTATACGAATTAAGTAAAAGAAAATTGTATTTGTAACTTTCAATTGTAAACGCAGGGTATTTGGTTACATAATATATTTTCATAGGCGTGTTCTACAAATACGCTCTTTTAATTCTTACAGTGTTACGTCTGTAGTTCTCAAAACTTTAGGTTAACCAAAAATATATAAAAAGGTATATAGTAATAAATATAGGCTGAATAATAAATATGACTGCTGTGTGAGGTAACAGGAGTAGTTGTTGTAGACGTAGGTGCTTTGTCAAGTCATGAGGCGTAAGCTATTTCTGAGCTACGTTTTGAGAGATGCTTCTTCCATCGTCACGTTCTGACGAATACATTAATAATAAATATTTAATGATAACAAGAATAAAACGCGAGATCAAAACAGAAGATTTCCTGAACTGTTACCTTTCACTCTGCAAAGATTTTACAACCCATAAACATTGACGAGATATTTTGCAATTTCATTGGGTCAACGATGTCTAGTATGTTTAACCGTTGAATCATCATCACCATAATAATAATAATAATCATCATCATCATCTTCTTCTTCTTGTTGTTTTTCTTCTTCTTGTTTCGGCTTGTCCTATTAGGGGTCGCCCTAGTGGACTAACTTCCTCCATCTCTGCCTGCCTTTTGTGTCCTCTGCAGAAATTTCCACCATCCTCATATCCTCGTTCACCGATTCGGAAAACCTCCTTTTCGGTCTCCCGTGTTTCCTCTTGCCCAGAAGTGTCATACTCATCAGCCTCCTGCCCACGTACTCTCATCTCTTCTCATGACATGACCGAACCACCTTAACCTCGATTCCCCGATTTTGTCACCTAACTTGGCCACTCCCAGCATTTCTCGCGCTAAGTCATTCCTCACACTAACCATTCTGGTTTTTCTATTGAAGAATCTAAGTATCTTCATCTCATTAACTTCCATTTTCTTTTCCTGCTTCTTAGTGAGAGAGGCTGTCTCCATGCCATACATCATTCCTGGTCGTACCACCGTCCTATGGATCCAAACCTTAATTTTTGTTAAGATCTTGTCACACAATACCCTTGTCACCTTGCGCCAGCTATTCCATCCTGTCAGCACCTTCTTCTGCACCTCTCTACTCTCTATCAAAATTTCCGCTACTTTCCATTGACGAAGTCGGATACTTTAGTTCCGATGTATAACCGTTGAATAAAGTTATAGTTTAAAATTTTCTTTTTGCTTAAAGATATTAGTAATGTTAAGGGTCTGTACTTACTTTTTGCGGATAGCAAACAATGGTAAAGCAGCTTTTAAATGGTGATATACATTATATTGGATAATTACAGAAAGGGAATATTCGTAATTATACTTTATTTTGTTAGTGTAATAAGAAAGTAGATATAAATAATGTAAATAATAAAATATATTGTATTTGAATTTTACTTGGTTGAAAGGAATGTTACTTGTTTAGATGAGAATGGCATACTGCAAAAAATACGTAAATATATATAATCTGCATAAAATGTTTCTGTAAATAATGCATTTTTCATACCCTTCTAAACGGGCATCTTTAATCGAAACCTTAAATAATACCACGTGGAAGTTAACGATTTTGATTCTAAAGAAAACTTGGGCATATTTGAATTGATTCTTGAGATAATGATACCATATATTAATACACTTTCTTTTCTACATTGGATTTTTTTTGACATTGCTTTTTTTGACATGGTCTTTTTGTGACATGGCCTTTTGTGACATTGCCTTTTGTGGCATGGCTTTTTGTGACATGGCTTTTTCTGACATAGCTTTTTGTTGACGTTTTAATACATTTAAAGCAGTACCCAACTACTACAACTACCCATATTTCATGAAAATACCTTTTTCCCATTTCAGTGGTGTATTCAAGGAAAATGCGTAAAGAGAAAAGAATTAAAAGTTGTGAATGGTGGATGGGGACAGTGGCACGCATATGGACCGTGTTCAAGAACATGTGGAGGTGGAATCCAGTACTCGTTAAGGGAGTGCGACAACCCCAGGTAAACACTACTTGTTGAGCTTTTTCAGTGGTTTTTAGTGGTTTTTAGTGGTTTTAATGGTATCAAGCAGTNCTTTTTGTGACATGGCCTTTTCTGACATAGCTTTTTCTGACATAGCTTTTTGTTGACGTTTTAATACATTTAAAGCAGTACCCAACTACTACAACTACCCATATTTCATGAAAATACCTTTTTCCCATTTCAGTGGTGTATTCAAGGAAAATGCGTAAAGAGAAAAGAATTAAAAGTTGTGAATGGTGGATGGGGACAGTGGCACGCATATGGACCGTGTTCAAGAACATGTGGAGGTGGAATCCAGTACTCGTTAAGGGAGTGCGACAACCCCAGGTAAACACTACTTGTTGAGCTTTTTCAGTGGTTTTTAGTGGTTTTTAGTGGTTTTAATGGTATCAAGCAGTTTAATACTACCTAGAACACTTTTCCTTTCTTGTCTGTTAACTCTTTCTTTTCTCCTATAGTATATATGTACTATTCGGTTTAAAGTATCCATAACAATTTATTTTAGCACGAATACTTAATTTTGCCTGAGTTTTTGAAGCATGTTTGTAAGGACGATTTTTATAATTCTGTGATTACTTACGTTTGGGTAGCTCAGAGTCGATTTTACGTATTTTATCTGTTTTTGTCCTCGTGATCTGTTGCAGCCTGTAATGATAATTTATAAATTTTAAACTGTGCTACGCATTTCCATTTTCAGACCCCAAAATGGTGGCTACTACTGTCTTGGATTAAGGCGAAGATATCGGTCATGTAACACTCAAGTAAGCTGAATATGCTTTTGTATTGTTAAATTGTACTTTATGTTGCACTGCCAAGGGAACCACCTTTCTAGGTTTTCCCAAGCACCAAAGATTCCCTGTTCACCTTGTAGCATCATCATCATTGTGAATTTTTTATTGTTGATTTCTGTATTAAAGAGCCCGGCGAGGTAACAACACCTAACGATAGAAATGTAATTTCAAATTTTATTCGAGGGCTAATTTTTTAGAATCTTTAGTAGGTGTTTTTCTATTTTGGTTGTTAGAAATGTTTACTTGATTACCTCCGCGTCGAAAACAGGTTTTGTTTTATCAGAAAAGGCTACAAGATAAATAAAATAATTAAGACAAATTTGTACAGGTAATAGTTTTTAATGCCTGTCGGCTTTAAAAACCACGAATCCTTACCACTGGACTACAGAGGATGCCACTACCTGATTCCCTTACTTTTAAAGCAAATGATTCCCTTGCTATAAGATATTTATGTACAGATATTTATTTTTTGGAACGTCAGCGGGTTTTTAAAACCAGAAATCCTTACCACTAGACAACGGACTTTCTCAATATCAGACTCCCTTACTTTCAAAGCAAAGACAACTTTACAACTTGGTTGAAGCTACAAGGACAAAAACAAGAACACAAAGACAACTTTACAACTTGGTTGAAAAACGAGAACACAAAGACAACTTGACAACTTGGTTGAAGCNACAGGTAATAGTTTTTAATGCCTGTCGGCTTTAAAAACAAAAATCCTTACCACTGGACTACAGAGGTTGCCACTACCTGATTCCCTTACTTTTTAAGCAAATGATTCCCTTGCTATAAGATATTTATGTACAGGTACTTAATTTTTTGAACGTCGGCGGGTTTTTAAAACCAGAAGTCCTTACCACTAGACAACGGATTTTCTCAATATCAGACTCCCTTACTTTTAAAGCAAAGGATTGCCTTGCTGATGAGAACGACAACTTTACAACTTGGTTGAAGCTACAAGGACAAAAACAAGAACCTAAAGACAACTTTACAACTTGGTTGAAGCTACAAGGACAAAAACAAGAACACAAAGAATAGCAAACGCCATATCAGCACGCTTTAAATGAGTTTACGTGCGATGTAGTTAATAATATTTTTGAAGCTGAAAATCTGAAGATAAAGTAATCAATATAGGTGAAATTTGTCTAATTATTTAATTTTTTATAAGTAAAGTAGCTGAAAAAGACAATCCTGGAAATTTGGAGATGGGAAGTATATAGATGAACTGTATAATTCAGAGAAGTATGAAAATTGCACTTTCAGAAACAACTTGAAAAGACCACTAATGACTAATGTAACTCAGCAGTCATTTTAGAGAACGTCAAAGATCGTGTGGGATTTTAGAATTCAAACAGATCAACAGTTAAGTCGGGACCAACCTGTTATTTGCCCTTCACGAGAAAGAGACAAATGAATGCAAAATCATCGATGTCGCGTGCCCGTTTGATGAAAGAGTGACCGAAATGATAGGCGCTCTACCTAAACTGCCTTTCTACCTAGAGAAATTGAAGATTAAGTAAAATTTATGTAGTATCCAGAAAACTGCTTCACTGGCCACCGCCACTCGTCCACTAAGAGTTTCTCTGTCTGACGTTGTAGACCTTATCGAGAGACAACGCCGTGCGAAAGAAATATGATGATGATTATTATTATGATGATAATAATGATAAGAATGATAATAATTATTAGTATTATAAAATATATGAAAATGAGCAACTACTGGCTATCCTTCAGAGCCAAATAGCTTTGAGTGCATCTGGCACTAATGTTGAACGAAATTAGAGTCGAGAAAAATCAGAAATAATAATATTGATAATATTAATACAGCATAAATCTCTTGCTTAATTTTATCAACAAAGTCCCTGTATCTGAAAGTAATGTGTTTTGCAGCGAAATATTGTAGCAAAGAGATAGATGAAGAAAGAAAAATTCTTCACTTTTCAAAGCATTTTTTTTTCTGTATAAAATTTTTTCAGCGTACATTTTAAAGAAGAAAAAAGTGTTCAGTGTACGAAGATTACTTTAAAGTTCTATCTTGCTCTGATTTCAGTTTTAGCAATCACATCAGTTTTATTTTATGATACGGATGTATTCTTTATGCCTTGTAAGATACATACAGCTAATTTTTTTCCTTTTTAACTAATTCAAAGGATTGTGATGGCGACCCCGATAAATTCAGAGCCGAACAATGCGCTGCTTTCAATGGAAAGGATTTAGGCATTCAGGGAATTTCAACTGCATCTCATTGGAACCCCAAGTTTACTGGCGGTAAGTCTATATTGATACAATGATAATATTAAGTATTTAGATGAAGATATTGCTTATAGACACGATAGTGTTACTAGGGTGATAACATTATTTAAGGACAGTTTGTTTAAGCATCGTGTTAGTCAGTGATAAGAAAGAATCTTTAAGTTGCAAGGTTTGTGAAGACGATGGTGTTAATGGTGATCATTTAAAATTATGTGCGGGTAATACTGAGTATAGTATTCTTAATAGTCAATAGTTACCCCAGAGCAAAATCGTACTAATTAAGACTATTTAGAAAGTATGTCGGATGATGTAAAGGGAAACGTCTAACAATGCTAGAAAAAGGAGATTTTATGGAATTATTTCAGCATACTTGTTGTTTTTACCATCATATTGAGGAACCGTGGCTTAATGGTTAGTGCAACTGCATAATATATCCAACAATTCCGGTTTCGACTCCCTCAACAGGCGACTTTGGAACGTCACAGAAGATGGAGCTATTGGTTGGCGTCAGAAAGGTCCTCCATCCAAGAAATCCCTCTGTGCCAAAACTCCCTAGGAAGGGGACCGTCTGAGCTACTGGGGAAAAATGACGTTAAAACAAAAAAAAAGAAAAAAAGTTAAGATCTATACAACTCAGTAAGCAACATCCCAACATTCCTGATAAGATATTTGCCGCATGTAGCTAGCAACGTCAGTTAAATGAATCTTATATGTCTTTTCTTTCCAAGTTCGGAACAGCGATGTTTGCCGTTTGTTCTGTGAAGTGCGGGACTATAACGTCTACTATGAACTTGCACCACGAGTGATTGACGGTACACCATGCAGACGAGGCTCGTTTGATATCTGTGTAGAAGGGAAATGCAGGGTAGGTACCAGATACTTGTCACACAAGACATTGATCGAATATAACTTGTCTTTCTACTTGAGAAAGTTAGAACATTTATTGATCTTTAACAATTTATTGATCTTTTACAATCTGTGTGGGTAGCAGGAGATAAAAAACGTACCAGAACAATTTGGTGGGGTTTGTGGTGTGTATGTCACATTGAAGGGCGCTTAAAAGGTGCCTACGCATAAGCGTAAAAAGCAATGCACGTGCTTAGTTTTCCTACAATGATGGTGTATATTTGTTTGTTGTTTATTGAATACTGAATAATAATAATTTTTGTACACATTTTATTGTTATTGTGAGCAAAATTCTCGTAAAGAGCACGTGTGAAGAAACCCTTATTATTATTATTATTATTGATATTGCTATTAATATTATTATTACTATTTCTATTTCTACCACTACCACTACTACCAAGTATTTGAATTCCAATAATTTTTGGTATATAACACTTGACAGGCAGAGCTAATACTAAATTGACTTTCAACTTAACGAATTTGTGCGAGTGTATGTATATATATATATAAGGGGAAGGACTGAAAAATATGAAATGTAATTGCAACTTGTATTTTTACGAGATGACATGATATTTATTATACTATATAAACTATATATATACTATACACTACATTTTATACATACACTTTTACCCACTTCTTCACATAGATGCATCTATACATTAACTGGGTATGCGGTGTTTATTTTTTTCCATATGTACTTATACATATGATCTATGTTTATATATTGTAAGATGTATATATAATATACATGTATGCTTGCATGAATATTTTTTGTGTACACGTTTACGTTTCTATGTGTATATATTTGTTGTGTATTGTACTTATGTAGATGTAATTCGCATGCAATATTAGAGCAAAGTTGGATTTTGTAGTTGGAGTTAATGTCTTCATTTTACTTCTGTTAGCCAGCAGGATGTGATCATAAGTTGGGTTCCGATGNAAAAAGCAATGCACGTGCTTAGTTTTCCTACAATGATGGTGTATATTTGTTTGTTGTTTATTGAATACTGAATAATAATAATTTTTGTACACATTTTATTGTTATTGTGAGCAAAATTCTCGTAAAGAGCACGTGTGAAGAAACCCATATTATTATTATTATTATTGATATTGCTATTAATATTATTATTACTATTTCTATTTCTACCACTACCACTACTACCAAGTATTTGAATTCCAATAATTTTTGGTATATAACACTTGACAGGCAGAGCTAATACTAAATTGATCAAATTTTCCATATGTACTTATACATATGATCTATGTTTATATATTGTAAGATGTATATATAATATACATGTATGCTTGCATGAATATTTTTTTGTGTACACGTTTACGTTTCTATGTGTATATATTTGTTGTGTATTGTACTTATGTAGATGTAATTCGCATGCAATATTAGAGCAAAGTTGGATTTTGTAGTTGGAGTTAATGTCTTCATTTTACTTCTGTTAGCCAGCAGGATGTGATCATAAGTTGGGTTCCGATGCCAAAGTGGACAAATGCGGTGTTTGTGCAGGGGACAACTCCACATGTACAATGTATACGGGAACTAAGAATACAACATCATATGGTAAGAATATATTTGACATGTCATTACTGTTTGCATCCACTCTTACTCTCACCGTCTCCATCTCTCATTTTGCTGACATCATCCAAACATCTTTCGCACCCGGTATCTTGTCACCCTAGTCGCCCTTGTTAGAAAATCATAGCCATCAGCTAATGTACATTTCTTTTGTTTCCTTTCTCCTTACATCTTTCTGCCTTCTCTGCTTCATTGTAGCCTTGTTGATATCCCACTCAGGTGCACTTAAAAAAATCCACGAATAAATGACATATCAGGTGAACAGTTTTTCACACCGAAGAGTAGTAGTTGCCTTACTCTTTCTCCTCCACTACCCGTAGACATCAGTAAGATTGAGTTGTACTGTCATTCATAATTTCATACTTTTGAGTAACAGAACTGCTATTCACGAAATACAGTTAATGAGGGCAAATATTGGTTAAATATTTGTTTGACATATCAAGAGCTTTATCTTTCTCTCTTTCAGGTTACAATGTTGTAGTACATGTACCCGTTGGGGCCAGCAACTTGAGAGTCACTCAGAGATCACTGACCAAAGACGCTGCGGATTCTAACTTTTTGGGTAAGAATTGTCCGCTAATATATTCTTGAAGTATGCTTATTTTACAAGGAGCGCCTAGCGCAACGTTTTTTAATCTTTAAAAAAAGTAGTTTGTCTTTGTCATTGTGTACTCGTTTACACTCGTCTTGTCCCCTGCATTCCTTCTTCACCAAAAAAGTATTGCAAAGTCTATTTCCCTTCTTCCAAGTGGATTGTTGGTAGTTTCATTGCTTTATTTCATTGTTGGTATCTTTACTGAAAAAACTAGTCATCAAATGTTACTTTTTAAACGTACTATTGTAATTCTTACATTCTTCCAATCAAATTAAGGATTCATTTAGATAAAGAAAATTGAAGCCAACTCGAGGATTCAGTGCCAGGACTAAGTATCTTGTTTTTGGCTAATTTTACAAGAGAACGTTTTAAGCGTTTGCCTGCAGTGACTTGTACACAAAATTCAGTACTTGATTTCGGTTCCAATCAATAAATATTGGTTACTGGATAAAATGCAGTTGTTGAGATGAAAGACAATGACAATATCATCTGACACCAAAAAGTAAAAAAAAAAATGCAAAGAAAGCTGGGTTCTGGCACTGAACCCTTGAACTATCCTTATTAAATTTGAAGTTGTTGTGTATCGTCATTATCATGACAATTAACATTGCTTGAAGACTCCACAGTCAACACTTGCCTGTCATTGCTATGGATTCTTTGGATCTTGATGAGAATAACGTTTTCCTTGTCTTTTGTCTTCTGACTTTATTTATAGTTTGTGGCCGTACACCTTAATGTTATACACCCTTGTGTATGTATTGCTGACCTGTGCGATATATAGCCGTTATGCAGCGCTTTGGAGTAAGGAGGTTGTTTTCCATATATTGTTTGTAGGGTGAACTGGTTTACTAAAGAGGGACTATGTTTGTAATAAATAAAATTGTTGAAGTCAAACCTTTGTTGCGGCTTGTTATTTTAATGCCAATACAGGAAGACTTAAGCAGAAAGACTTAACTTTGATTGACTTTCTTTCATTACGTTCAATGCGTTCGGCATTCAAGGTAAGGTTGATCAGTACATCCTTATATGGTGGTTCATAAACATCTTCATAACATTCATTTCCTCGTAGTGCGCAGGCATATATGCCCTAAGGTTTTTAAGCAGTGGAAACTATCGCTTAATCTGTAATGTAGTATCGTAAATGGCACTCAGGTCTTCAGAAAAAGACGGGCTTTTGCGTTGTACTTCGATTTTCAGCGGAAGACAAAGCCAACTTTTTCGCCGTTACTTTGTATTTGACTTGATTTTTTTTTATTAGTGGAAGATTGTCGGCAAAGTCAGACAGAATCTGTTGTTATTTTCATTTTTGGCTTTAGTAAAGCTGGGATTTTTTTACTATTTCTGATTGTTTCCTGATCTTTCACCTCCGAAGCCGTTGTAGGTTCGAATGGACGGTACATTTTTAATGGAAATTTTTATGTTAAACTGGGGAGCGATATATATTCAGACATGGGACAAAACATTTATTATTCAGGACCAAATGTAAGAAATGAATATATTTGGATACCTGGAATCATCAAGCGTAAAGTCATCGTATATGTAAGTTTTAACCATTTGTGCTCTTTGTTACATTTTGTTCACCTAGGTGAACACAGTATTTTATTTTTCGATACTGTACTCTTAGCCAAACGCTGTAGTTTGTTTTGCATGGTAATTTATGCGAACTTTGTTTTTATTACTCTCTCTCTCTCATATTACTCTTTTTTACATTGTATATTTCTATTTTGCTCTCATTGGATTGCTTTTTTGACATTGTCCTCGTTGACATTGCTCTTTTTTGACATTGCTTTTTTGACTTTGTTCTCGTTGACATTGCTTTTTTGACTTTGTTCTCGTTGACATTGCTTTCATTAACGTTGTTTTCATTGACATGTCTCTCCATGACATTGCTCCGTTTGACATTGCTCTTTTTGACATTGCTCTTTTTGACATTGCTCTTTTTGACATTACCTTCATTGACATTTCTCTCCACGACATTGCTTTGTTTGACTTTGCTCTTATTGACATTGTTTTCTATGATATTGCACTTTGACATTGCCTCCATTTCTTTATTTATCCCATGTTTGAATGATCGTATTTCAATTGTGGCTGCCACCATTATCATAAAGTTATTTAACTTTTAATATTTATTTTTTAATATATATTGTGTTCTTCTTTTCCTTGTTATTTTTATTTACGAAAACTGACAAATGTTATCTGTATTTTCGTTTACCCATTTTGTTCTATATTCTCTTTTTCCCATTTTGTTCCATGTTTAGGTTTTGAGTGTAGGAAAAGTTTTGCCACCCAACATAGAATATTCGTTTAATGTTCCAGTCCAAGGGAGACAAAATTACTCCTGGGCTTTAGATCAAGAATATGGAGATTGTGATTTTATTTGTCAGGGTGAGTCAAAAAGTCGGTGAGTTTTATCAAGTAGCTGAATTTTCAATCCTGGTGAATATGTTGAACTTATTGATTTATCATTAATTTAACGTTATTCTTACCAATGTTTTCACCAACTTCACTGTTGTTGTGGTATAGTGTAGAGCTCCATTGACCTTTTGGCATCTTTCAAAAAGGAGGGTTTTATGATCTACTCATTGTACGTGTTACAGCAAGATTATAAACCCTGTGAAGTAATAAAATTTTAAAGTAATTCGGTTGCAGTTTACGTTATTTACATGATAATAGAACAAGGTATACTGTAGGACCAAGACGGGAATAATATACACGATTGGAGTGCTAATGAAGACCATCCACTCCAGTGATGGATGAAACTACAGAATGACGTTTTGACTATTGGTCTATCATTAGGAGGAATCATGTGCGCTTTGGGCGCCTCTACCGTTTAAATGTTACGCGCTATCCCCTTCGGAGTTTTTTTGTTCTTTGCAGCTGGATCCTAAATGAGCTGCTGTGACTCCGAGCTTCGGATGGTCTTGGTGTTGGTTTTATCGAAGTTGAAGTCTTGTTAGCTTTTATTTTGCTTTTGTGTACGTTCACACCATTTCTTCACATCTTGGTAAAACGCATTATACTTTTCAATCATTTTTGTATATGTGATTAGAAAATTGTCCTTTGGAACGAATTTTGACCTTAAATACCCATAAGCAAACTTAATCCTGTATTGAGGGCCGTACCGAAAGTAAGGGCTATCAAAAATTAGATTTCTTTAAACCATGTGGAGTAAGGATAAATCGCAAGGGGATAGCATTAATTAAAAGCAGTATAATGTATGAGGCGCTTAAGTGCAGTGCGTATATATTATTCTTTTTAAGCATAGGGTGTGCTATAATATACACTTTACGTAATTTATTTTCTAGGTTCTAAAAAACGGGTCTACAGATGTTTACGCCAGTTAGATTATCAGCCAGTCAATGATGATAAATGCATACAACCAAAGCCAGAGCCTGTTGTGAAAAAATGTAATCGCCATTGCAGAATGAAGTGAGTTTATCAAAGCTGTAGCTCTATATTTTTAACAGTAATAATGTATTGTGCATATGAAGTAGCTTTAGATAAAACTCTTCTTACACAATGCTTTTTTGTACAATGTTGTTCTTATAGTACTGCAGGACTGTTAGGAAAATTAAGGCGTAAGGTACTTCAGGAATAGGAAAGAGTCAATTTTTAATGGCCAACGCAAGTTAGATTAGGGAATGAAAATAAATACGAGTAAAGTTTAGTTCAGAGAAAGAGACGACATTTTTTATTATTTGATCGTTGCTCTCGTGGTATTGTAAACAACGGGATTTGCCCATATATTGCGTCTAGTTTCTCTTGATGTGCTTAGAACTCCATTAGTTTGCAGGGCCTCGCGTGCAAATTGGACATTACTAGTGTTGATTCAGATTTTGTATGTTGAGCTATGCTCAAGGAATTCTTATTCAGATGAAGTGTCAATCAGAGGAAATAAAGAAGTACGAAGACGAGGGAGAATTGGGATTGTTGAGGAAGCAGATCGGAATACATGTTTTAGGAATAAATCTTGATGATAATAAGCATATTGCTCCGTATTTCAAACCTGGTGGCAAAAATCGGTTGTTTGTCGTCAAGGAGTGTTGAATAATACCTATAAAAGGTGGACGCAGGTGTATAATTCTGCTGCTTGGCTACAGTTACAGTTACAACAACAGCTGTTGCGCAAGATAGAAATCGTTGGAGAAAACCTCGCCGGTGGCACTACCCTTCACAACAGAAAGAAAAGTTTTAACAACGAAATGTTTTGATAACGTTCCTTGACTTTACATCTTTTAGAGGGATAAAATGTGTTTACTGTGGTACTATGGTAGGCTTTTATCTTTGTATGATTTAGCGTATATGTTTTATTACGGTTTATTGTTGAGGTATATGGCATGCCTTTTTGAAATTTTGTAGTCTTTTGGTCAGCAGTAACTACCAGTGTATACTTGTTTTAAGGTGGAGTGTCAAGATAGATAGCGTGTGTTCGCCTCCATGTGGAAAAGGATATCGTTATCAATCTGTTGATTGCGTGAAGAAGTTTGGAAACCTCACACAGCATGATGAAGTTGTCCATGAAAAATTTTGCCGCCCAATTCCAAAGCCACCGAAAAAGGTAGCCTGTATTTCTGAATGTTCCAATATGCGATGGATTTACACGGACTGGGGAAAGGTAAGCTTTTGTTTGTCCATGTAATACTTTCTGTAGAAAGAAAGAAGCCTTTTCTGTGGTTAAAGGTGCAATGGCCATATCTAGATGAAAAATGCCAAATTTCCCCTTAGTCTTCCTTTAACACATATTCAGGAAATCGGCTCCTTCCTCGTCTCATTTGAAATGGGATTAGTAGGAAGTGTGTTTTTGATTTATTGAATGAATGGATGTGCACCCGGCGTTGTTGGTAAATGATTTAAATGGAGGATTCTAAGCTATTGAAGGACAGGACTGCCGAATACTGTACATTGAATACTCGAAGACTCAAATACCGTACATTTGAAGTGCATTGGAAGCTAACCCCGATAAGTTAATTGTGTAAAGGAATCCCCGACTTTTGTGTAGAGGAATCCCCATCCAATTATTTGTGGTGAAGGAATCCTGTAAAGCAATACTCGACAAATTTTGGGTAAAGGAATCCATAGGATTTTTAGTCAAATACTTTCTTAAAGGCATTTGGTAACTAATACAAGTTTACCCCTGTAATCAGGTTTTGTTTTATTGTAAACCTGGTTTGATTTTCCTTCTTGCAATCTATTATTTAAAGGTGACGAGGGAACACGTTGCTTTAGCTGTGTTGTGGGTAATTTTTGACCGAGATAACTATCACTTAATAGTTTTGTTCTTGATTACTTATTTATTCTTTTATTTGTTGATTTATTACCTTTTTTTAAAGAAGATGCTGAACCTAAGTATGACATATACAAAACTGTTGTCAGCTACAAAACAGTTGTGGAAGTCAGATATTTTTAAAAGATAATAACTGGATTAGTTTTAATGCCTGACCCCTTACACTGTCGAAAAATATATTTTCAAATCTCGTCCTGAAAGAAGGGATAGACCATAGGAGATACAGAAAAACTGAAAATAGAAGAAGGTGGTAAACTGCGGTTTTCTATCATCAATGACAACGATGTATTGATCCGATCGAATATTAGGCAAATGCTTCAGTCGATTCCTTTATTGAAACAGAAAAAGCGAAAGAATTTAAGAAACGATCAGGAAAGGACACCTCGTCTCCTACTTATTTCCAGCATATTTCGCAAAAGACAAATTATTTACTTGAGAATTCTTTAGCTTTTAATATCGAGTTAATTTTATACTTAAAACTACAGATTATTCCTTACTTAGTGTACCAAAAAGTGTGGCGGAGGTATTCAGAAGAGAATCGTACGTTGTGTTGACCATAAACTTCGCAAGGTTCCATTTAAGGAATGCAAGAATACCAAGCTGCTTCCATTGCGAAGGAGATGTAATAACATTGGCTGCCCACAGTGGAAACTTGGTGAATGGACTTTGGTAAGTAAAATTAACCTTAAAGAAAGTTTGCTAATTTTGCTATTTATGTACAACAACAGCACTAAACCAATTATTGCAAATAGTACTGGTGCTGCTACTACTATAGTTACTACTACTACTATGACTACTACTACTACTATGACTACTACTACTACTATTGCTACTACTACTACTATTACTACTACTACTATGACTACTACTACTACTACTACTACTACCACTACTACTACTACTACAACAACTACTACTACTACTACTACTACTACTACTACTACTAATAATAATAATAATAATAATACAACTACTCCTGCTGTTATTCTTGCTTTGGTCTTCACAACAGTGACAGTAACGACAGTTATTTCCAATTATATGTTATTAAATCATTTTATACTGTATAATTTTTCTTTCTTTTTTCTAAAGTGTTCCGTCACATGCGGAAGTGGTATTCAACATCGTGAGGTATTCTGTGTTAATGGACTTGGCAAGCAAACCAAACACAGTGTATGTGACCCGCGTACACGTCCGAGTTCCACTCAACCATGCGAACTGCGTTCCTGTCCAGCTTGGCACTTCGGAGCCTGGACTCGGGTAAGTTGTAAATTGTTTGAATATCCTTTTCTACTCTTTTCAGGTAAATACACACACACACATACACAACACACACAACACAACAACAACACGCACACAACACACAAAATAGGTTAATAAATTTGTTTGAATGTATTTTTATTACAATACAGAATTTATTGGTCATTCGTCCGTTAGTGAACTTCTAACAGATAAAACCATAAAACGCATTTTTTGAAATTATATGAGTTTCCACAAGATACTCTATAGTGGAGTTTTTTGAGGAATGATGCTTAAAAGGCGTATTTGCAAAATAGACTGGGAAGTAGATGGTATCTTAACAAAATTATGAACTTCGATGGTTAGCGTTATGCCAAAGGATCTGGATACTTTTACCAGCAAATGCAGGAATTAAGTGTTCAGCCCCTTTTTCATTGCGAACGAATTCATGATTGAGAATAAGAATAAACTAGATATAGTGCTGGTGTTCCTTATTCCGGAAAGCGATTGCTGGTTTCGCAATCGCTTTCCGAAACCCCATGTACCTGTTTGGTTACTTACTCCCAATTAATTGTTAGGAGTTAAAACATCTTTGTTTTTAAATATTAACTTCTACTTTATTGCGGCTGCTTAAACGCTTGAATGTAAAGTGAATTCGAACACGTTGCAATCGTTGAAATTTTTAATTAAATTTTAAATTTACATACAGTATTTACATACAGTATTTACATGCAGTATTAACATACAGTATTTACATGCAGTATTTACATACAGTATTTACATGCAGTATTTTACATACAGTATTTAAATGCAGTATTTACATACACCATTTTCATACAGTATTTACATGCAGTATTTACATACGGTATTTACATGCAGTATTTACATGCAGTATTTACATGCAGTATTTACATACAGCATTTACATACAGTTTTTACTGACTGATGACATCAAAGACCTTTATGTGTTGACAATGGCAGAAACGACAGTTTTTCAAGACCAGAACATCTGGAGAGAGCTGATGAAAGGGGCTACGGCTGGTCGAAATCGAGCTTTCCCTTCCTGATAATGATTTAATGTGGATGTAACCTCAATCATTTCTCATTGACATTCAATGTGGCTCTCTACCAAAAATTGCTAAAGCACTAAGANCCTCAATCATTTCTCATTGACATTCAATGCGGCTCTCTACCAAAAATTGCTAAAGCACTAAGAACTGATCCTCTTTTAAAAAAATGTTTTTCTCACTAATTTGTAAGGACATCAATAAAGCTACATTTATGTAACATGTCATTACCCCCCTTCCCTCTATCCACCCCAGCCTTTGCATGGTGGTAGCTTAAATATTCCATTTAATTGATGATTATTTTTTCCGTGTGTTGTATTTGGTATTCGAGTCAGTTGCTACAATTCCCCCATTGTTCATTGACCAGTAGTTAAAAGAAATTGCTAAAATGCCACCATATATATATATATGAGAATTAGGGTAATGTGTACTTTTTTAGTAGAATAAGTCCCAGCTCAGATGTTTCCGCGTTTTACTAATTTTAATGATTTTTCGAATGTAACTATTTAAATTTTTTTTCCCCCACTCGTTAAGTGTTCTGTAAGTTGTGGAATAGGATATCAAACAAGAAAAGTCGGTTGCAGACGAGCTGACGGTGAACTTGTGGTGGACGCAGAATGTAATGTTGGTGATCGCCCACTTGATCGTGTTGAATGTTCCGGTGGCCGATGCCCAGTTGTTGTTTTAGCCGCTCAAGAAGTCAAGGAGGATCGTGCAAAAGCAATTTGGATGACGGGTGCATGGACAGAGGTACTGATTTGTTTTCCATAAGCACCAACGTTGTTAGTTCATTATTCAGTATGAATTATCTTTACTAATTTCCGGTATTAAAGAGGGACGTGATAGGAAAAGCAATTTTATTAGTATGACAATTAATCCAGTACATTGGGTGAAGGCATCCCAAAAAACGCTTGGGAAAGAAGCGACTTCAAAATGAGAAACTGATTTGTCTGGGGGCAGCCGCAAACGTAACTTGAAATCCGTATCTTTCTACAATTTTGTCATAGTTACGATGCATTCGAGAATATCGGTCGATCAAAAAATGGAGGTTCTTTTATTCTACTGAAATTGCCGTATAGTTAGAATTTAATTGCAGTGCAGCTTTTACACAGTGACAGGTTCTCTGTACATAGGGATTTTCTATGCTTGCCAAAAACGTCCCTACAGTGCAAAATCAAGCACAGTTTCTAAAGCGAGTGCTCAATGAATGCGATAAACGCGAACTTTTTATATCGATGGTGGGTACCCATTTTGTATAAGAAACACGATATTGTTAAGGGGATGTGTTTTTGATCAGTTGTTACTTGTTAAGGCAAAATGTCAGTTTTTAACGTGCACTTTTTAGGTATACGATAAATCCCACCCACACGAAAGCTACTTGTCATTTAAGTATGTGACTTTCAACTGTCGAAAAAATGGATCTACGTCTTGTCAAGCCCCCCCCCCAAAAAGTTCGACATGTGCAGAAATTCTCTGTAACCAACAAAATGCAGTTACATTTTCTTAAAATGAAACACTGCCGATCACAAGTCGAAAGCATTGGTGGATAAGAATTTGAAGAATGGCTCAAGTCTTTTAAGGCTTAAGTACCTTTGTGTAAGAATTAACACTTGACCCATGGTCACGATAAACTTATTATTTATTCTTGAAATATATTACTTTTATGCAGTGTAGTAAAACGTGCGATAAAGGTGTGAAAGAAAGATATGTCAGCTGTCGTTACATCAATGGAGAGGAAGCCCCAGATAAGCTTTGTGGGCTTGAGGATAAGCCAAAGCCTCTGGAAAGCTGTGTTGTCAGACACTGCCCTTCCTGGCAGGTCCGGGAATGGAGCGAGGTAATAATAACCATTTATTAATGTTTAGAAGGGCATGTTATTAATGCAATTTGTTCCACAATTATTCCTTGAATTTTCTTTTTTTAATATCATTGTGATTTCTGGAAGCTTTAGCTTTACTGAGATTTACCAATTTTGTATGTTTGAGGTTTCAAGGACAGCACCAATTTAGAAGGATAAGGATATGGTTGAATTTATAGAGGGCGTGTATATTTAATTGAAATTTGTGCTGTTTGAATAGCTCTGGGATTTCCTCTGTTGAAAGGGCTGGAAATAAAAACATTCTATAAACTATATGTAAGGTTTTGGATGAGAAAAGGTATTTACCCAGTGACTCTGATCATGCTAGTATTTAAAATAAAAGAGGATTACATATTATGAAAGTCATCTGAGAACTTGGCGGTTTAAATTGTTTCCGAAAATACCGCACGTGTTGATAAATTGACCCCCAGATCAAATGCCGGATTAAGAAAAAAATAAATAGTGAAACGATGAACTAGTGAAACGATAAAATAGTGAAACGATGAAAAATTATTTTAAACCCAAATTTTTCATATTATAATACATTTATATTATTTTTTTTATAACATCGTGTAATGTACTATAAAAAGGTCCTAAATTAGTATTGAACGCTACACACTGTTTAACTCGACAGTTACATACTATACTCTACCATTCAATAATTACCATGAGATGACCCATAATATCGGATAGTAGAGAGAATGAACGATATTGTCGTACACGTATAGTATAGGATGGTATAGTATAAAATAGTGTAGAGTAATATAAAATATTATAGAATAGAATAATGTAGTTTGGTGGGGTCTCGTAAAGCTTTTTGAAATGCAGTCAGCTAACTAGGGTATTTTTTCTTCCACAACGTATCAAGATGCAAATTGTTACTGCGGAACAAAATTTTGCATTTTGCTGGTAACTCGGAAAGTTTCTTCCCCACGTTCTTCCTCGTATGAAAGTGATGCCTTTGTTTGAGGGGAAAGGGGGAGTGTCGAAATAAAGCACTTTTTTGTTCGAAATACAGTACAGTTTGGAAAACACTAAAACACTTGTTTGGTATGGTATAGTATAGTATAGTATAGTATAGTATAGTATAGTATAGTATAGTATAGTATAGTATAGTATAGTATAGTATAGTATAGTAT